>WAAD01024730.1:0-192886 GCA_013389945.1 Fregata magnificens
TTCTTCACCGAGGGGGTGGCCAAGCAGTGGAACAGGCTCCAGGTTTTCCAGGCTCTTTGGCAGTTTCCTATCACTTCCTCAGAGTTGTTTACCCTTCTGCAGTCTCTTCTCGGAGAGGGGTATCCTAGATGAATTTTCTCTTTTTCATATTCTGTAAAAATCCTTAGCCACTGACAACTCTGGTCACAGCAGCATTATTAAAAACTTTTCTTGACCAGTCTGTTTTCTGATTCCCAAAGGATAACTGGCACAGATAGCCTGATGCTGCAGGATCTCTGTCCCAGTTGTGTTCAGACAGAGCTAAACACCCACTGTACAGCTCCTGGGTCCCAGGAGTGCCCCAGCCAGCAGCTATCTCTTGCCTAAGAGCATGCTGCAGGACCTGCCTGGCAGCACTGGCAGCTTGCTGCCAATTATCACCTTTCCCTGAGTCCGTTGGTTGTCATGCTAGAGACATGATTACTCTCAAGAAGGGAATTAGTACAGTCCAGGGCTAGTTCCTGGGAGTCCCAAGATGCCAAGGAAGGAGGGCTGTCAGGAGCAGGCTGCATAAGAAGGAAGGCTGGTTGTTGTCTGATTTTCTGTGCAACTGTGAAGACCTTTAAATGCCAAAAGTCTGTAGGCATGAGGGATGCTCATGTTGCAAGCTTACAATTGTAAGAAAAGGTCACAGTGAAGGAAGTGCTTCAGACAGTACATAGACTTATTCATGCCTGACACTATTTACTGAGTAATAGCCAGGTAGCAGTTGCATGTGAGCCTGCAGGCCATACCACTGGCCCTGAGCAAGCATGCCAAGAGGTGTGCCTAGGTGCAGGGGTGGTTAAGGACAGCACAATATCTAGAGAGGATCCCATAGTTTATAATGTCCCTGTCTGCGTGCAGAAGCCACTCTGGGGGCAGTTGTTTTCAAGAGGTGGGTGCCCTGGGTCGGAGACAGGCTGATGCCACAGCTCTGTCGACAGGTAGCAGGATGACACCCATACACTACACCACACCACAGCTGTACAGCACCACATTTCTCCAAGAAGGAAGGCTGAGGGAGATCTAATTGCTGTCTTCCATAACTCAGAGCCCATCTTTTCTCAGAGGTGCACAGTGAAAGAATGTAAAGCAATGGTCACACATGGCACCAAGCAAATTATGCCATGAAAGCAGATAAGCCCTGGAAGAGGTAGCCAGAGAGGGTAGGGAATCTCCTTCGTTGGCAACATTAAAAGTTCGGCTGGGCAAAACCCTGAGCAACATATCCTAACTTTGGTGTTAGCCCTGCTTTGAGTAGGGGGCTAGACTAAAGACCTCCAGAGGTCTCTCCCAACTCAAATTCTCTATGTTAGTCTGATTGTGACAGTGAGGATCAAACGGCCTTGGTGACCTTGTTGTGTGGGTGAAAGAGCTTATAGGGCATGTGTTTCCATTGCTCTGGAGGCCTTCAGATAGAGCTATCAGTAACGAAAGCATTGTCCAAAGATTGTTGGAGGGGCACTGCCAATGGTGGGGGGACTCTTGTCTTTGATTATGACAACAGCATAGATGAGCTTGTACAAAACTGCATTACTTGAATCCCTAATGTATATGATGAACAAAGAAAGAGCCAGCACAGATCCCCAAATGAGCTGTTAGTGATGGCAGACATATCGCTGAGCAAAAGGAGGTGCTGTTTACCATTGCCAACACTGTGGCCAGGAGTCACCCAGCACTTGGGCAGTTTTCCATGCTGGGCTGCCTGGCACAGCAGCCCTTACCTCCTGCATACTAGAGCTCTTGTCTCAGTATCAGCCAGCTAGCAAAGGCAAGTGACCAGCTTCAGCATTTTCTTCACTCATGGAAATCAGCCCATTTCCTTGACAGTTGATAGTTATCCGCAGGAATTTGGCTTTGCAGATCTTAAATAACAAACCAGGAAGTCTAAGGATCTCTGTTGCAGAAAGCTTTAGCGTAAGTGTTTAATAACTTGGCATAAGATCACAACATAAAAACCAAGATGACCCATGTTAGAAGACTGAATGTTCTGACCACAGTTATGAGTAACAGATATTTATAGAACTGTAAGAAAGTGTAAAAATGAGGGTCATCTAATGGGTTTAGCCCTAAGCACAACAGGAAGTACAACCACAATCACATGGTAAGGCATTTCCATGGCAACTGATAACATCTCCCATTTAACTGGAATTAATTTCAGACTATAATATGCCTAAGGACACAGAACGCATAAGGATGCAGCAAGATAGCTAACGCCATACGTAGGAAAGGAAATGGCTGAACTGTGGGTATGATGTGAGTGGGAAGGAGCAAGAGCAGGACTCGGCATAAGAAAACCCTGTCCCAGCATGTCATGTCATGGGCAGGAAGTGCTCCCTGCACTCCATTACCACTGGATGTCACTACGTGGGTTTCCCTGCAATGGACTGGGTAAATAATGCAGGTGTGAGAAGTGTGCATCGCTTCTCTTTCCCTGGTCCCATAACTGTCTCATGGGTCTCTCCTAGCTTAGGAGCAAAAAGTATTAATTAACTGCCTTACCGAACATGCTGCCTTCATGATTGTCAGGGCCCTGACCAGCCCACCAGGGCTTCCCTCCACCCTGTCCATGGCCCAGGATCCCCCTCCAGCCCAAACCAGGGCTGTCAGTCCCTGTTGCAGCAACACAGCAGATTGTCAGTTTCCAGCTTCCCTGAGTCTTGTCTGGCCTGGCCATGGGCCCTGTCGAGCCAGGCCCACCAGTGGGCCAACATCCTAGCCTGTCCTTGGCCTGGCCCCGTCCCCACAGCCCTGCCTGAGCATCCCTGGAAATGACCCTGAGCTGCAGATTGACTTCCTGGCTTGAACTCATCCTGCCTTGTCACCATGAACCTGCTTGATGATCTGCAGGCGTGATTGAACCTGCTGAGGGTCTCCACGTCTGCCCTGCTCCCTGGGTGGTGGCGGTGGGACAGGCCTTGGTGTTAGTACACTCAGCTCCCAACTCCTGGGCCCTGAGGGAGCTGCCGGCCCTCACTGCACCCTGGCACAGGTGTCCACAGTGCCATGATACCTAGGTTCTGCTGCAAGTCCTTGCCAGGAAACTACACCGCAACCCACCCACAACCTCCTGCACCCTAATAGATCCTGTTGTTGCTGTAACTGCAAGATACTGATTAAGTGGCAGTCCCAAGGGAAGGTTGAACGGCCAACAGAAGTCCTCCTGTCAATTTAGGAGTTGTGGAGAATGTTACTGCTTGATAGCTGGATCTGTTGATTTCCCACAACTGAAAACTACAGTGATGAGGCCTTACATCTGCTTCTTCAGCTCCTTGAGGAATGAGCGGCATTGAATAGGTCTGTCAGTCCAGCTGGCCCAAGGTCTTGGGGAACGTGAGAGAAGAGCTGCCCTCACCAGCGATTTCTTTTGATTAACTAGCATTTAGGAGGGTTGTATTAACTTGCATCTAGGCAGGATATGTTCATGTTCTCCCAGTGCACAGGGATAATGGTGGCTGGTTCATCAGATAGACTGTCCCCATTTACCTTCCCAGCTCTCTAGAAAGGTTATCACTCTGGTTATGAAGCAGGTGTGAGGTGCCAGCATCAGCCCTCAGATGAGGATGTTGTATCTACAGCAGCTCCCAGCGCTTAGGAAGCACTCAGTTTTCATGACTGGTGTGGCTAGTACAGTGTCCAGACCCCTGGGATGGGAAGGATTCAATGATATTGCTTTGGGTCAGCCCAGACCTCCCTTCTCTCAGTGACTCTCACTCAGTAGCTACAAGTGGCACACCTCCAGCAGCCTCCACCAAGAGCCTGTTTTGCAGCTTTTAATCTAGCAAAATAAGGAGGGGAGCACAGTCATGGCTAATGGAAATTATTCTTATCTTTATGAGGAATGGCTTCAAGTGGAGCACTCCACTGAGTGAATATGGGTTCCCACTTCCTTTCTTCCCCAAAACAACATATTTGTGAAGATCCCAGTAGTGAACAGACACTGTGCTTTCTCTCCCTCTTTTCCTCTGCAAGTATCAACCCAAGTATGAACAAGATGCTGTGTGATGGGACACTGATGTCAGAACAATCTGTAGTAGTTATTAAACATTCACAGGCAGGTATGAAGAAACAGCCTGAGAAAAGATGATGTATGTATTCCCTGTTTCAGAGCTAGAGGAAAACAAAGGTCACCAATCTTCTGAATGCTTCCTTGCAATCAAGGGCTTCTGGAGGTGCATGCACAAATAGCAAACCTGCTATCTTGGAGATGGGGCTAGAGGGAAACCCAGCTTAGTATGTATACACTTCAGAGGAGACAGCATGAGAAAGATGAGGTTTCCTAGCACCTTACCCACTCTGATCAAACCACTGCAACTGAAGTCAATACCAAAATTCTCACCATCTTCCGTGAGTTTCATGTGTTTTCCACCCATTTTCCCCTCAGATGTATTGAGGAAAGAATCCACCTGCATTATCTTCATGTCTGCTGTGCAGATGAGGAAATGCTGCATTTGTAAATGTAAAGGGATTTCTCTTGTCTCATAGGGCTGGGAGTCTGAGAGACACAAAAGGGTGAAGCCATAGGTGCCATTATTTATATAGAAATAGTTTAAATCTGAGGAAGAAACACACCTCCAACACCCTGTAGCTTCAAAAGAAGTGAAAGGAAACATGACACATCCTGTTTCTACAAACCCTTTTCCAGTAACTCTAAAGAAAATCTTTTAAACTTCTAAGGGTTTGCAAAGCTACTTATGTTCATTCATAGTTTTCCTGTTTTCCTCTGAGGTTAAACAGATTTATGTGTGAAAGGACAACCTGCACTTGACAGAGTGAAGCCATCTGCCACTTCTTGTTTACACCAGTTCTGCAAAGCTAATCCCAGAGTCTCTGCCTTTTCTTGTATTTTCAAACTCAATAAAAACACAGAGGCTTGAAGAGCAGAATAGGTGGCACATTTTAAATGCTTCTTCAAAGGCTGATTTGCTTCAGTGTTTTCTCATGACTAAAGTAGGGTATCTGCTGAAATAACAAATAAATTGTGCACAAAGCAAATGAAAATGCTGGAAAAATCTAAGGTCAAGCAAGTTAATCTCAGTGTTAAGAATGTCCATGGTACAGCCAGGCTTCGATCCATTCTGATATCTGTTCCAAAGTCAATACCTTCATTCAAGGACTTTGCTCTCCCACCCTACAAATTCATCTCAATGGCAGCCAAATTCTTATTGAAGCTCATGGGAACAAGCTCTGACACTTACTTAAGCGGGTTCCGAATGCAAGGGAACCATCCTTCTGAAACCAGTAGGGGCTACATTACTGTAGGTAACATGGAACCATAGAATCTTAGAATCATTTAGGTTGGAAAAGACTTTTAAGATCATCAAGTCCAACCGCAAACCTAACGCTGCCAACTCCACCACTAAACCACATCCCTAAGCACCATGTCTACACGTCTTTTAAATACCTCCAGGCATGGTGACTCAGCCACTTCCCTGGGCAGCCTGTTCCAACGCTTGACAACCCTTCCCGTGAAGAAATTTTTCCTAATACCCAATCTAAACCTCCCCTGGCACAACTTGAGGCTGTTTGCTCTTGTCCTATCTCTTGTTACCTGGGAGAAGAGACTGACAGTCGCCTTGCTGCAACCTCCTTTCAGGTAGCTGTAGAGAGGGATAAGGTCTCCCCTCAGCCTCCTTTTCTCCAGGCTAAACATTCCCAGTTCCCTCAGCTGCTCCGTGTAAGACCTCTGCTCTAGACCTTTCACCAGCTTCGTTGCCCTTCTCTGGATGCGCTCCAGCACCTCAATGTCTCTCTTGTAGAGAGGGGCCCAAAACTGAACACNGCACGTGGCCAGCAGGAGTAGGGAAGTGATTGTCCCCCTGTACTCGGCACTGGTGAGGCTGCACCTCGAAGAGTGTTCAGTTTTGGGCCCCTCTCTACAAGAGAGACATTGAGGTGCTGGAGCGCATCCAGAGAAGGGCAACGAAGCTGGTGAAAGGTCTAGAGCAGAGGTCTTACACGGAGCAGCTGAGGGAACTGGGAATGTTTAGCCTGGAGAAAAGGAGGCTGAGGGGAGACCTTATCCCTCTCTACAGCTACCTGAAAGGAGGTTGCAGCAAGGCGACTGTCAGTCTCTTCTCCCAGGTAACAAGAGATAGGACAAGAGCAAACAGCCTCAAGTTGTGCCAGGGGAGGTTTAGATTGGGTATTAGGAAAAATTTCTTCACGGGAAGGGTTGTCAAGCGTTGGAACAGGCTGCCCAGGGAAGTGGCTGAGTCACCATGCCTGGAGGTATTTAAAAGACGTGTAGACATGGTGCTTAGGGATGTGGTTTAGTGGTGGAGTTGGCAGCGTTAGGTTTGCGGTTGGACTTGATGATCTTAAAAGTCTTTTCCAATCTAAATGATTCTAAGAGTCTATGAATCTAATGGCATAACTATTTTTTTATCCATCTAATTGTGCACCCAACGACACTCTAATGTCCTCTCTTGGATACTCTGCATAGAAAATGTTGGCAGAAGAACTGGTCCAGGCCTGGCACATATGAAACCCACAGCCATTTACATCTATGTCCAAGGTTTTGCTGTGAGCTGTTGTGGCCGTGCAGGGCTGCCTGACCCTGCCTTGCACTGCAAGTGGACAAGTGAAGCCCAGGAGAGCAGCCCAGCTGCATTTCCGTAAAGCTGCCCCTGAACACAGGGAGAGAAGGAGCTTCTGGGGTCATCGGGGCTTGCCCTGGAGTCCAGTTCTCAGAGTTAGCAGGAGGCAGAGGTGGGAAAATAATGTTTTTCCAAGCAAGCTCCCCTGTGGGAACTTTGCAGGCTATACTCACCTGTCCCCAGAGCCTCTTGGGCAGGAGATGGCCACCTGCCAGCTCCTCACATCCTGACCCACTACTCTTGAGAACTCAGCAAGGCAGAGTTTCACAGACAAGAGGAAATCCCTAAATAGCATGCAGCCCAGAGGGTGGAAAGTTTTTTTGGGGGGTTGGGTTGGTTTGGGTTTTTTTTCCCAACTTCCCCATGAATGTATTTGGCAGCTCCCTGTCCCTGTCAGCGCAGGATCCCAGTGGAAACCGGAGCTGGGAGGGCTCTTCCTGCCTGGGGGAAGCTTCCCAGGAGTGTGAGGGTTTACCAATCACCACCTTTCACTCCTTGTCCCTTGCCGTGTCCCACTGAAGGCCATGTGCAGTGGCAGGCTGCAGACGGGTTTGCTGGTGGCCTGCTACTTTGTCTACCTGCTGGTGGGTGCAGCCGTGTTCCAGGCGCTGGAAAGGACCGCTGAGAAGCAGGAGAAAATAGCAGCTGCCCAGATGAAGGAGGCTTTTCTGCAGAACTTCACTCACCTCACGGTGGCAGAGATGGAGCAGTTTATGAAGGTAAGTGCCAGCCCTGCAGAAGCCCTTTCTCCATCCTGTTTCCACATCACATGTTATTTCCTACTCAGCCTTGCTACACAGGTAACTTTCACTGCGTTTGTACTGATGTGGTTGTTTGGATGATTTTAGCAAACCCCAAGCTCACTCTGTGGTCTGAGCAGGCAAGTCACACAGCTTGTGTAGCTTGACAAAACCTTGTGTGTTAGCTATTAACAGTCCCCATGCCGCAATGTCCCGATTCTTTGGGGTCTTGCCTCCTGTTGATTTGGCTTTCGGTGGAGCTGTGCTCATCTACAATGGGTTGCATGGCAGGAAAATTTAAGCTGTCTGAAATGAATAGGTGTGGTTGCCACTTACAACAGTACACAGATTGCACAAAGGTATAATACGGCAAGGTCTGAAATAATCTGTTGGGTGAAAAAAAGAAGCCCAAATCACTACAAGGAGGGTGGCATAGTCAGGGTTTATTTTTTGAAGATGCTGCAGAAGTGAAACAGGTAGCCTGGCCAAAGGAAAGGTGTTTCTGGTCACGGCACAGGAAGCTGAGGATGAGTACGGTTGTCTCTTCATCTTTGGTATTTCCTAGCTGTATCTGCTACAATGCAGAAGAAAATGGTGAGTGCAAGTAGCCTTGCTGTAAGCATTTTCACGTGGGAAACTAATGGAGCTCTTAATGGGCCAGTTCCCCGGGTAAGGAAAGCAGGAGAAGAACTGGTATTTCTAATAACACAACCAGCGATCCAGCCCCCAGTTCACATATGCATGCACCCTCTTTTTTTTTTTTTTTTTGGGTAGGGGAGGAGAAAAAAAAAGAGGAACTTTTCAAGACAATGAAATCTTTGTGCAAGGACTGTGGAAAGATTTCTGTTAGCCTTGATTTTCTGGGACACCAGAAAAAAAGATAGTGAGGGAGGAAGCGGGGTGGGGAAGACTTTTCTGGTGCAGTTTATTCCAGCTTGTGTCTTGCCTCTGGCAGGGCTCAGCCCTGGATTTTATCTAGGCCGTTTCTGTACAAACCAGCCTGCCTTCCAGATGTCCCGTCCAATGTTCTCTGTTTCCTAAAGGCAGGGACAGGTGGATACTGTTTGGTATTTTAATTTTTTTTTTTTAACTTTAAAACAAATAAGAGCACTTAGAATTAAAACCAAGGAAGAAGAGAAGAGTCTGAAAATGCATAACATGATAGATGATAGGGCTGGAGGGGCTTGGGAGAGACATCTAGTCAAACCCCCTGTGGCAGGGCAGTCTCAACTCAACCCAAACCATCCCTGACAGATGTTCATCTAACCTCATCTCAAAGGCCACACTGTAAATATGTGCATGTGTGTTCATGTATGCAGTCTGGAGAAAAGTGTATATGTCAGGCTGAATTCTGATTGTGGTCACGCCAAGAGTAATGCTTTGCAAATCAATGGACTTTCTCTGAATTTAAATCTGTGACACTAATCAGAATACAGCCTTAAAATGAAATTGTCTGTATATGTCATGTGTACCCTGCTATAACTCACTGATGCCCTCCTGGGAGGATCAGAGTCACTGCTCAGTGTGCCTGCATACAGATGGGTGATTAGATCCTGGATCCACCACTGCCATCTCAAGGGCAAACTCAAAACCAGCAACCAGCCACTCCATCACTTAAGCCATTGGGTTGTCTTGCTCTGCCACTTCCTAGTTATCGATAGGATCATTTTTTTCCAAAGCACTTAGCCTAAAATAATCAAGGTCCTTGATCACATTAAAAGAAACAAGTTCTGCTAACACCCACTACAGCAGTCAGCATAAACAGGGCAAAAGACTAACACTCAAAACACCAGCTGGCTGCTACACAACCTTGGAGGTAAAGGTGTGAATAGTGTCAGAGTATCGCTGAGGACAGGTGAGTGGTATTCACAGGAAAGGAGCAGTAGTTGGCTAAATCTGTAGTATTCTTGCACAAGCACTTGAAAAAAGCAGACATGCTGATACCAATGTTTTCCCTCTCAGAACCTGACTGAAGCCATTCAGAATGGAGTATACCCTGTTGGAAATAAATCACAGATTGAAGACAGCAACTGGGATTTCAGTAACTCCTTCTTCTTTGCAGGCACAGTTGTCTCCACAATAGGTAGGTCTAATGCTTTCCATGTATGTGTGTTTATGTGTGTGTGATGCTTATTATGTCTGGTTATTAGGACCTGAATAGATAATGCTTTCAAGGGTAAAAACTCCAGCCCTTCATTGTCATGGACGGTAAGCAGCAATGGACTTGGTCCTGAGACTCACCACTGCACAGCTCTTTGTGCATTATTTTGGCTTGTGAAATATCAGCGGTCTTTCATATTATTTCCCACTTGTTTTTTCTTTTCGAGCCATCTGTTAAAATGTTCACTCTGCTGCCAGTTGTGGGTGGGAGATAAACTTCACTTTCCTGGTCTTTATTTGAGGGTCAAATAGGCTTTAAATCTGAGTGCTGTAAAGCATAAAAGAATGGTAGGAAAGAAGTGAACTCTGCTGAGGCATGGACACTGTCTCAATAACCTGTGCTGAGCTGTTAGTGCACATATTGAATGAGTAATATGCTAGGAGGAAAAAAATGGGAAGGGGGCAAGGCAAATGCTGAGACTTTTACACTGCTGCTTCAAGCTGTTCTGACCTTTTCAGGGGCTGCCTGCCCCTGCCTGCCTCTCCCTTTCTCTAAAATACGCATCCCAAAAAGTGCAGGCCTGCCAAATTTAAGCATAAAATCCACACTGTTGGCTCCTGCTTCACTGCTCTCATGCAGTGAAAGTCAAATCTATGTTTTTGCAGAGTGAAGCTGAGGCCTCACTCCCACTATACCCTAGGCACAGCTACTCCACTGATCTGTGAGTGTGACATGCCACAAGGGCCCCAGTGGTGTCCCAGCATCATGGCAGGTGTGTAGGTGTTGCATGAACCCATGTGGAGACCCCTGCTGTAGAAGGAAGAAAGATTTCTGACCCATCACATCAATGACAAATGTTCCATGGTTACAACAACATTCACATATCGATAAAGCTTCCCTAGTTTGTCAGCACCCTGCTACTAGCCAATCCATTCCTTGCCATCACCTGTATTACTGTATTTTTTCATTACAGCATTTCTCTGCCAAAGAAATCAATTGCTTCCCATCAAATTTGTTTCCCTTAGTGAGGCAGACAGGCTGTCCTAGGAAAAGTGCAACTTGCCTGTTCCTCTGCACCTTCACCTCAGAGGTCTGTTGTGAAGGTACATCAGGTACTTCCACTCATCTTCACCAGGTTTTGTCATGAAAATGGAATATTTCTGCAACAGGGAGCACAAGACAGCTCAAGCATTTGGGGGCCTAGTAGCCAATAAATCACTCAGTTGTTTTATTTGCCTTTTCCCCTGAAGAAAACATTGCATCTTCCAAGTAATGGATGCCTTGAGATGAACTGTGCTCGGGAAAATGCGTTTTCTCAGGGTCACTGATAGAGTAAGGATGTACACAAAGTACAGGACTCTTGCACTCAGGGATGCACCTCATGGGGTCTAAGAGGAACAATGTCTCCAGTCCATTAAAGAACATGTTTGGAGTTCAGCAGCCGTTGTTCCACTACTTAGATAAATCCTCTTCTGGTAGGACTTTAAGACAAACATCTCTCTGGCATGAATAAATCGGCCACCAGTAAGGTCTGGACTAATTAGCCCCATCTATTCTAATGCACACTGCACTGCCTCCAGGACTAGAGCCAGTATCTGGACATACCAACTTACTGGCATTTAGCCAGGGAGGTCACTAACAAACAGGCAAATCGACAAGAAGCTAGAGATGGCTATATTTGATTCTGACATGGCAAACAGCCTGGGACTCCAGCCTTGATATCTTCCAGGTCCCCAGACTTCTGGTTTCTGTCTTTCCATGTATTTGTCACAGGACAGATCATATTTTCCATAACTGCTTTTAGATTGTGTTTTCATTCCCACTAAGGCTGGGTTGGGAGCACACAGTGCTCTCTGCATCCCCCCAAACATACAGGGTGAATCACTTCGTCTGCTTACTGCCCTTTTCAGAGAAAAAAGAGTGCATGTGGACTGAGAAGTGCTAGCCACTTCTTTCGGGGTCAAAGGCAGGCCAGGCTGGGGTAGGTGCGAATGTGACCATGGACTGCTCCAGTTCTCTGGAATATCTCCTCTGACCCATCTTTTTTCATAGGTTATGGCACACTACGTCCTAAAACTGCTGGGGGCCAGATCTTCTGTGTCTTTTTTGCTCTGTTTGGAATCCCTCTGAATATTGTTTTTCTGCACCGTGTCGGTAAGATGCTTTCACTGCTGTGTAAAAAGCTGGGGAAATTCCTGTACGAGAAAGGAATGAGAAAGGTAATTGGTTTTACTTACTCAGACACAGTTATATGCTCATTTCTAGTTTTTTTCTTAAGATATATGCTGGCATTATCCTCTATTATATTTGTTCTCATGCTGTGTTATACATTGTGCTAGGAGAGGGAAAGAGACATTCTTCACTTGCAGAGCTAAACAGACAAGGCAACCATAGAGGAGATATTCAGAGAAAGGTATGCATTCTGCCTACCCATCTAAATGGCAGACATCCAGCCCCCTTCAGCTATCAATGGAGAGAGTGGGCACCTTATCCCACTTCTCTAGACACTTATCTCAGGAGCTAACACTCCAGGGAAGTACCTGTCTCCCTTTATAACCAGTAAAGAGAGAGATGATTAAGCATCTCATCTTGAGGCAGCAAAAAGCAGGTGAGCTGTAAAAAGTAGGTGAGCTGTAGGGGTTTCAATGGATATTGACTCAATGCCTAGTGTGTCACCCCTCCTTATTCATTATGCAGTCCTTTAATCCCTCTCCTCCCTCGACTTTGACAGAAAGGAAACATCAGGCTGAAGTTGTCCATTTGAGCCCAGTTGCTGAAAGGTGAGGAGGTACCTGTAAAGGGCTAGAGACAGGATGTATCTTGCCTGGTTATACCCCAAGTTATTTGCAGCTCCTCCCCTTCTCTCACCACTACTGAGGAAGTGATAATAGCTTTTCTGTGTCTCCTACTGTAATTCTCTTTCAGGACAAGGTATGAATGCTACAGACAACCCTGTTCAAATTGCTAAATTTCTCCCCATGTCTGGAGAACTTAAATAGAACATAAGGCTTGATCAGATACAGCTTCAAGCACATGCGCAATGCACGAAAGCATGAAAAATTATCCAACAGTTGCCATTAATTTCTATACAATCTGGACTTATAAAATTCTATACATAAACTATATGTGTGTCTGGCTGATAAATCTTAATATATAAGAAGTCTTTTCCTCCAGTCAAGGCTTCTTCATGACAGCTGGAAAGTAGGATGGTTCAAAAGTCACTGTTCAGGCACTTCTTCATCAGGAGCTCATTTGTTAAAGTTCGTCTTGTAGTAAGGTATCCACTGTGTAGGAGCCAAGTTGTGGTAATGATGCAATGAGAAATAAAGTCACCAATCAGGACTTTTGGAGATAGTACTGTCAGAAATGGTGTAAATATGTTTTTTTTGAAGTATATTTTCCCAGGCAAATTTGAATGTTCTTTAGGTGCCACACCTGAATACCTAAAAACTAAAAGTGAAGTTGTCTGGTGAAAAGTGGAAATAGTCTGACTCTTGTAGAAGTCATTGGATAGGAATTCCTCCTATACTCGTGGTCGCTGGAGGTTGATACAAAGACTACATCTCCCAGGGCTACTGTGGACATGCAACACCCATAATACATGGCTTCCCCCTGCTTCAGAGCAAGGCTAGGGTACTTTAGAGGAAGAGCACTCAATACAAACCCTTCAGTTCCTGTGGTCCTAGTAGGTATTCCTAGATAGCCACCCATTTTGAATAGCCACCATTATATATGGCCTGCTAGTGTGTCAAATTATGATTATAATTGAATTGGTTTCTTTCTTTTTCAGAAAAAGACACAATTTCTGACCCTTTTGTTCTTCCTGGCAACAGGGATCCTAGTTTTTCTGTGCTTGCCATCACTCTTCTTCCAGATAACAGAGGGCTGGTCCTACAGCGAAGGAATTTACTTTGCATTTATCACGCTCAGCACCATTGGCTTTGGGGATTATGTAGTAGGTAAGGTTGATTTCAGAGAGGAGACACAGCAAAGCACCAGGGTTATGACTGTAATTACCATGGGTTGACTGCACAGGCCACCAATGTACTGCAGAGGCAAATCTTCTGTCTGAGTCTTTGACTAGTCTTTGCCTTGTACAGTTCTGAGGGAAATACTCATTTCTCTGGGATTGCATTTGCTGACAAAAGCACAAAATTGTCTAAATATAATGAAATGTGGTGCTTTGGGGTGCAAAGAAGCCAAGTATTTGGGGGAGGGAAGGGGAAGTGTAGGGGGAGAATTCAAGGAGCCTAGGAATTTGCATATACCAAAAAGGAACAGTTTGCAACAGTCATACAAAATAAGGCATGTATCCCTTCTTTAGCCATCTAAGACTTATGTTTCAAAGTGTAGAGTAAAGAAATAAGTGCTCATGTTTCAGAAGACATGATTTTACACAACAGACTGAGAGGTGGAAACCCCAGTCATGGGAAAGTGGCGAAATCTACTCACTCTATGAGAAGTGGGGCTTAAACATATATATCACTGCGAAACTGGCCTTCTTTAGTCTCCTATGCATCACTGGAGGCTCTCTGTCTTCACAAACCAGAGCTTAGAACTTTCCCTGAAGACAAACTGTTTAAGCTACACTCCAGCATGCTGGAGTGCTTCTCGAAACACTTCCGTGGATCTGCTGACCAAAATACAGTCTCCATGGAATAAGCTTCTAGAGGAACTCCAAAATGATCATCAGGAGCCAAGTCAGTGTCCACAGAAGAAGCAATCAAACACCTGGACTCCACGGAGAATCAAAGATTTCTCTACAACGTGTCCTGCCAGCATCTTGCCAGCCTAAATTTCTCTTCAGTGGGGATATGAGAAGGAAGTTCTGAAGCTAATACTTGAGCACCACTGCTGTCCCTACAGAGAATTTGGAAGCCTCACATCCCTTTCTGATGGACAGACATCCATCCCACAACAAACCCTAGGGTCTCAAGCCTTGCAGAGATGCAAGAGGGACCTTGGAGACTGGCTGGCAGCCTTGCTGTGTGTTTCAAAGATTTCTTACATCAGGCTGAGGACTTTGGCAGAGGGAGCCTACAAGATTTTCCAGACATTGCCTGATGTTCCCTGTTGATCTTAATTTCTCTGAGTCTGCTAAAAAGGCTGGGTAGTGCTTTGAAGATCCAATTGACATCTTGCTTGTTTGCATGAGTTTAGTGATAGTAATGATCTTGTAGCCTAGCTGATGGTTAATTCATGCCATGGCAATGAGTTGATTAGGCCACATTTCCCCAAGTGATCCCAGCCAGCTAACAGCTCCCTCTTGCTACAAAGCACAGGAAACCAGTGTTCCCTGAAATTCCCCTTTTCACATAATCCAGAGAAAGATTCTTTGTCTCCAAAAGTGGTTAAGCAGTATTGCCATGAACATGACACAGAACTCAGGCATCAGCAAGGAATCTGTATCACACAACAGTGGCCTCTTTGCTCACTGTTTTTTCCAGCCAGGGCCAATCTTTGTCACTGCAGTGGAGAACAATAGGGCACAGGCATTTCTTTCCTAACTATCTGTAGGGCTGAAAACCCTGTCCTGTGTAATACTGAGCACCTCGAACTTCAGTGACATGGAATATAGGAAGGTGGAGAGTGGCTGGTGCCATGCAGGACAAAAAGGGGACATCAGACTGGTGCATTCTCTTCCCTAGTCCAAATTACAAGTGTGTTTTACAATAATGACAGCAAGTCACGGCCAGAAAACCGCTACCTCCATAGCACTTTCCTCCTCTGCAGCCATATTATTTTACAAATACAGTTAAAAAATAACAGTTAGATAGGCCTCCTGGCTCTGTGATTTCATCTTCATTAGGATGACTTAACTGGAGCTGAAATATTTTCCCTTGCAGTATTTATCTCAACTGGCCTTAAACAACGGAGATAAAATTATTATAAGTAAGTTTAATGCCTCACACCTTCACAATGAAACAAGCAGAATCAATGACTGCTCTGAGTGTTATGCATTTAGAATTGATTACAGATGGCAAATGGATTTGCGCTGGCCAAGAGGAACAGAACAGGTTGGAGTTTATTTGCATTTTAGTAATTCAAAACTGGTTTGTAGCTGTTGTACTTCAAGCATGAGATAAAGGCTGTTTTGCGTAGGGAGACACCCTAGGAAGATGGTAGAGTCTGGATTTAACTGGTTGTAATACATGTAAACATAGGCGATACTTCTAGGGTGAAGCTCCCCTTGGGCTTTAAACTGAATTTATGCCCTGCTGAAGTCCAGTTTTGAGTTAACATTACAAAGATATTACTACTTGCTTTGCTAACTCCACATCATGAACTTCAGATAAGAGCACAAAAGGAGATGCTTTGTAGCAAGGCTGGCATCCCCTCTGCCAACTCAACACCAGCAGAAGAAAAATAAACAGCTGTTGGATATCTATCCATGAGGACAAACCAGCCCACTCCTGCCCCATTTCCAGAGCTCTTGCACGATGAAGTAAAAAAATCCTGTACATTGATCTATGCAGTACAGAGTGCTGCAGGACTTGAAAAGAGTTGCCAGCACACTGGCTCCTTCTGGGCAGCTTCACAATGGGAAATCATCCAGCAGGTTTGTGTCCATGCACACTGCTGTGTTATCTACTATGTGGAGTCAACCTTGACAGTGACTTGTAGCACTCAATAAGCAATATCACCAAGTTTTCCTGCAGATACCAGGGCCATATCAGCCGTATTGTGATGATAACGTTCTGTGGGACTAAGTGCAGTAGGAGCAAATGCTCTCTGTATGTTGGCGGTGGATTGCTGACGTCTGAAGAAACAAACGAAATGACCCATGCAGAAAAGCAGGTGTGTGATACTGGCTGATGCTAAGAGGTTTGGACTGCATTAAATAAGCTTTGGTCCACTGGTTTCCAAAACAGAAAGTTGTGTTCTTGGCATGTGTCAGTGAGTTCTCATCAGTCACCTAATCTTTTAATGGAGCAAGCTCCTGAAGCCGTTCAAAAGTAAAGTAGGAATTGCAACTACTCTCTTTGTCTGATCAAGCGTACCTATAATTTAAAGCAAATATTTATTAGGTTATAAGCACACTTTATAGAAATACATAGAATTACAATAACCTAGGTAGTAATAGTAATGTGGTTATAGTGGCCCACTGTGCTCTGCTTTTTGTGCTTTGGGAGTTTGGGAATATTTTCAAGATAATACAATACAATTTTACACTACTTCCCACATCATAGCCTTTACCTGTAGATGCAGAGGTTGAATCGGGATTGGTATGCTGTAAGGGGAAAAAACTATCCTGCTTTGCTGCTAATTCACCTCAATCCCAGTATATCTTTTTGACAGGCCAGCATGTTTGTGCTAGCATATATCAGTTTATTGCAACAACAAGAGATTTGCCCAGCCTTAACCTAATGCTGGGGAGGTGAGAGACTCCACTACAGTGGCAAAGTCACCTTAAAGTACTCAATGTAAAATACATTGATGAATCCATTAGGCTGGCCCACTTTACACAGGCAAAGTAATTTTAACTTGTTAATTTTCTTCTTCTTTCTCTCCCCTTATCTGCAGGTAAACAGCCTGACAGGAATTACTTTTCCTACTACCGAACACTGGTGGCTATTTGGATTCTTTTCGGCCTTGCCTGGATTGCTCTCCTATTTAATTTATTGACAACAGTACTAGAAGATACTGAAAAAATAATTGTCAAGGATCTCCATCAAATTGGAAAAGTGAGTAAGGACAATGAAGGAAGCCAACAAAGAAGATGCTGGCCTGCTCAATTTATTCCAGAAGAAGATCTACTACCACCACCTGCTGGAGGGGATGCACAGAAAATGGAGTCATTAGCAGCAGATTCTGAACACACAAAAAATGAAAAAAATGTTTTTTCTTATAGCAAAACTATTGCCATAACATATGAGAATTGAATTCTTCATTGGAGAGTTGCTAATGAATTATTCTAAAGAAATTCCCATGGAAATAAAATTTCCCTTCCCTTTCGCTGACATGTCCTTTCAGAACTCAAGACTTGCAGTTACACAAAGCCCAAATATTAATGGTAAGAAATTTGCTCCTCAATTTGCAGCTAGGTTGTGCTAACAACCTGAGAAGTGCAGAAGTGCACTTGTTTTGCAAGACGTTTTTAAGGTGCTTCCACAAAAATGCAGAGGAGGGGCATGGTAGAGCTTGCTGGTTCTATTTGGATTTTGCTGCTTGCAAGAAATCATGTCTCTTCCAGGAACTGACACATACAAGCTTTTCTGAGGCATTGCATAGAGCCTTTGGAAGAAGAAATAAGGATATATAACTTAATAGATGCCTGATTTGAGCCATCAAGTTGTATAAGCTATTATGATCTGAAAGACATGTTTAAAGGACAAGACCTGGGCTCAGTTCAGAGGCACTAGAAGCATCTAATGGACAGGGTTAGAAAAAGGTTATCATGATAGAAATGATTAATTCTACCTCTTCCTGTTTTATACTAAGGCGAATAAAGGCAATTTCACCTTTTATCCCTGTGGCTTTGAAAAACCTTTCTAATGGTGTTTATAAAGAACATATAAACCCATATCTTTAATTAAAATTTTATAATTATTTTATTCTATAATCATTTTATAATAACAGAGACTGGTTTGAATGGAGGAGTCCTCACTGCATCGTAGCCTTGCTGCCATGTTTGTATTCCATAGGAGCTATAAAGTAATTTAAAACCGATTCTATTGTGCTGTGCTAAGGTAGCTTTCCAAGTGCGAGTGTTGTCTAAACAGTGCAGCCTGACTTTCAACCAGGTAAAAAAAGAATGTCAAATCTGGGCATGGTGTTTCAGATGTACTCCTGGCATGCAGGCCATCCCTGGGTGAAGACCCTGGCCTTTAAAGGCTTGATCTACTCGTCAGGTGCCTTGTGTGTGTCAAGAGTGCACGAAAACCCTACCCTGAAGTGCTGGCAAAGCAGCTGTGGTAGACAAAGTCATAGAGGTGAGAACTCCCATGGGTGTTTATGGTTACACTAAAAGTCAGTCTAGTCCAATATCCTGTCTCCAACTACGCCTACTAGCATATGCCTCCAAATAGTGTAAGAATGAGGCAGCTCTGCCATGCTTCCACACTGGGGTGCAATCCCTCTTCCAGTTGCTGGTCGCTCAAAGGCTGCCTAAACAAGAGGCGGAGACTCTGTACTTCAAAGTCCATGAGCTTGCCCAAACTCTGAACTCACATCAGCACCCACAGGACCCACCCAAGGCAGACCATAGGTTCAGTACACAAAGTGCCTCCTTTGACGGTGCTGAATGTGTCGCTTCACAGGTTTTTGTGATTCTCAAGTTCCTATTTTGTCAGACAGTGAATAATTGTTCTCGGCTCACTCTCTGGGTGTTAGTTACAGCAAGACCAGCCCTTGCCAGAGCTATTCCTGTATGAAAGGGGGAATAAATTAAAGCTATAAAGCAATTTTAGTCCATAAAGATGCAATCAGGATTGAAGTTGAATTCATAACTATTTCAGTCAAACAAAACCACACTTCTTGCCAAAACAGCTCTGCTGGTTCAAGACCTGGCATGTAGACCTGACCAAACATGTACTTTCTTCCCCTTCTCAAATTATTTGCCAGTGTTGCCCTCAAGACTGACTTCTCAACTAATATGTCTCAGTCTCAGTAAACCTTTCTGAGGCAGCAGGAACAAGAACTGACCAAAATCAGGGCAAGGTGGCAGGGGTATCATAGGACACAGTGGTCCTTGTGCAAGCCATGACCCTGTTGTTATCACAAGGCAACACCATAGCCAGACAGAGAAAGCAGCTGGATGCTCCCAGACAGGGATCTCTTCACCTCTCTGTGTTCCCCTCTTACCAAACATTAACTCACATTATTGTTTTCCAGGCATCATTTTTTCTCTTCTGTCTTTTCCCAGTCCTTCCTACAAGAACCATTAACCCCATGCCCAACCTAACAGAGGTACTGTCAGGGCTGGTTTAGGGAGAGGCGATCCTGCCTTGGGGTGTGATGGCCATTTTGCACAGCCTCTCACAGTTCCTTCCAGGTCATTTCCTGGTGTTTGATGCCCCCCAGCCCCAAGCTGGTAGGCAGGACGCATGTCTATGTGCTGTCTCTGCTGCTGGGGAGAAAGAAGAGCCTCCAAGGAACATCTTGAAGTCAACACACCTCTGAAGGGTTTTCTTCAACTTGTTTGCACTGTCCCATTTGCTCCCTGTCACGACAAATAACATAACCCAGCCCTGAAACAAGCTGGTAATGTCCCATTACAACACAGAGCAATCAAGGATGCTTGTTTAGACATTTCAGGAAGGGCAAGAGAGATGGCCCATGGACTCTGACCGTAAACAGCAAGCACAGAGCCAGGCAGTGGCTCTTTGAGCAGAATAGGACAGATTCTCTGTCCTTCACACTGGTGGGTGTTTAACAATGAGCCATGAAAACCAAACACTTCCCGTTTCCAAAAGTCAGTCTGCCCTGTGCAGCTATTGTCATCGGGTGCAGGCAATTCAGCTTTAACTCATGCCCCCTTGCCATATTCTCCAGGTAACGATGTGCCCCTCCAGACAAGGCACAGAGGGACTGAACATCCCACCCAGGGCCAGGGGATGTGGGAAACGTGAGCCGGCAACAGACGTCATGGGGCTGTCCTCCTTCAGGTACCAAGAATTGAGGTGTCCCTTCAGCTGTAGATGCCAGCCTGGGAACAGAGAAAACACATCCACAAGCATAAAAAACATAAAAGCTTTCAGGAGAATTTCAGATAACTGCCCTAAGAAGACTAGCCATTCATAAATCCTCATACCTGCAGGGAGGCCTTTTGAAGAAGTGTCTCAGCTCTGTTTCTCATGCCCTCTCGTGGCTGTATGCAGCAGACCCCCTCCCTTTGCATTTCTGCCAAGTTCGGGCAGTTTTACCTCCTACTGTTCAGTTCAGATGAAGTAGCTGGTACAGCCCTGGCCAGTGCAGTCCAGGACAGCAGCTTTGTCAGTGTGAACCAGAGGAAGCCATCCTGTATTTTTATGCGGTTCTGATGAGCTTGCTAAAGGCTAAAACATGCTTCAGTCTCAAGAAAGAGATGGGGATGGGCACCCCAAAGTGGTCCAGCCGGGGATCCTACCTTGTACCCACACAGAAACAGCTTTGTGGATGTCAGCTGGGGATGCGACAGCTTTCTGTCAGCAAACCATTGTGCGAACGACCCTCTCTGGCAGCACGCACTGTGCAGATGACAGGATACGCTCCCACCATGTGCCCCATGCACCAGCTTCCCCTGCATAATGACGGCTGCAGGACTGAGGCACACATTCACACCCTCTGTCCCACAGGGAGAGGGATTGGTCCAGAAAAAATCTGCAGAATGGCAGGTTTAGGTGCAGGCTTTGGGCCAGGATGAGCTGGCCTGCTCTGCAGCAGCCTCGAGGGCAGGCAGTGCCTTATGCAGCAGAAGGGGTGGAGATGGAAGCTGCAGATATGTGGAAGAAAGAACCAGCACCAAAGGGTGTGTGGTCCTCTCTGCTGGGAAAGGTAAGGGAAAAGCCCAGGAAAGCTGCAAGCCAGGGTGGGAGAGGAACCTTTTTGGATGCAATATTGTTCCTCATGCTTATGCTGAACAATAAAGCTCTCTCCAGAAGGGCACAGCAAGAAATCTGGCTGGAGCAAGCAGCCTCTTACAGCGTTATCATCCTCCACACAACTGTAGCAGATCTTGTCCTTGCATCACCCCTGAAAGAGGGAGCTGTTCCTTTCTGTGTGGATAGTAGGGGCCCCAGAGAAAATTAAATGTATCACCTGAGCTCATGCATGAGACCTTTGGCAAACACCTGGTCTGGTGCTCTCTCAACCAGAACCAGGTCTCCTGGTATCGCTTACTAATAAATTAGACCCAGCTAGTGGTTCTGTAGTTGCTGAGGTTAAGAAAAATAATCTTGAATTGAGAGCAAAGTTAGAACAGAGCTTCTCCTCCACAGCTGGAGATTTAAAATGGTCCCAAGACTTTTAATTCATGAGTGTAAGCCAGGCTGCAGCTCTTCTTCTGCACGTTCCCCTTGCCCAAGGGACAGAAAACAGGAATAAAATCCGTTCTGAAATCCCCATTCTGCCAAGCAGCGAGGCAGCAGCAATCCTCCGGAGACCAGGCGGAGGGGTTCTCCATCAGCAGATCTGCACAGCCTGGAGCCTTTCCTGGGAGATGTTCAAAAGCCCTCGCTGTGACCCAGCCCCACTGCGCTGCTCAGGGAAATCCAATTTTCACGGAGCAGCCTCTTGTGCAACTGCCAGGTCTCCCACTGCAGCTTGTTTTCAAATGGGAAACATTTCCAAGGCAAGTTAAATACTTTCCCATACATTAAACCAGTTGCTGAAAAACTCCAGGAGTATGATCATGAAATATATTATCTTGGATTAAATGGCAGGAGCATGTTCCTGCATTCAGTCTGGGCTGCTCCTCATACATCACCCACGTCTTTGCTGCCAGCTAGCAAACAGTGTGCATTTCTGCACTTGAAACCAAGGAAATGCCATGAGGAATTATCTTTTTCTCAGAAAGAAGCCCCTCAAAAATTAAATTGCCTCCAGAGAGAATAGGAGAAATTACACTTTGATCTGTCTTTAATTAGTATATGGAATTGTTTAGGGATCTTTTGAGGTCTCCTTCAATTAATAGCCAGTTCATTTGGAGAGATTAGTTTTTTTCTGGAAGCAGAGAGACTACTCAAAGCAGTGGAAAAGCTTGGCTAATGTAACATCATATAGCCAGTGGGATAATATTTTTACAGAAATTAGTAAACATGGGCCACACACATGCTATTTTCCACTCTGTCACACTTGGACATGTGCTTTCTTGCCTGACTTGTGACCAAAAGGCACCGGATCCAGCTCAGAACTGGTTTAACAAACATAACTAATCACTCTCCAAAGGCCTGTTCTCCATCCCTCATGATCACACCCAAACAAACAAAAAAATCAGATTTTGGTGTCAGCCAAGTCCCCTTATACCATTCCAGCAGGATTCAAAGCGGTCTTGAAGACTTCCTGCAAGGTTTTATACCAGCTCTCACACTATAAGGAAAGGGGATCACTGGGATCCCTGGCATGTGCAGGTGAGGACCGGCCTGGGGCAACATTGCTGGTTCCATGCTAGCAAAGTCAATATTTAGCTGTTCCGGGGCTAAGAATTTGGGGGCAAGTAAAAATGCTGCCCTGCAGAGAACCTTGTTCATGCTTTTGCATCCCCACAGCCAGCCTCACCTCCACCTCAGGATATTAACTCAAACAGCTCCCAATCTGCTTAGAAAATTCAGCATTTTCCATCACGAGGGGTTCTGGACTTGATTAGGATAATTCTCTACCAGAGATTTGGAAAGGCTTATTTTGCTGAGTTAAAGTTAAGGCAATTATTGAATCCATTTAATTGCCAGTTCAACATGATTTAGGAGACATGTCTCCTGAATAAAGACTTTCCAAATTTCTCTTTCAATTATTCTTACATATGTGGTTGGAAACCATAGCTGTACTTTTGTGGTGAGAAGCTGACGCATAAAATAATACATCCCCAGAAAGAGAGATATACTGATAAGCAGAATGATAATAATAACAAGCATGCATCATTGAAAAATGAAGGGAGGTACAACTTACAACTTAATGGCTTCCTTGAGAGGTATTAGCCAAAAAGATGCTGATATTCTCAAAGAACAAATGTGGCTTCAGGAGAATCCAGCTTCTCAAAGTAAATGATGATTGTTCATCATAGCAAGGCATGGAGAAAATCATACATCAAGACCAGAAAAGAACATAAGTCAGAATTTTTGCTGAAAATCCCCCAGAATTCACAGTTCAGTTAATTTAAATGACTCATTGAGTGCTTTAAAAACAAGGTTAAGGTCTTAAATTTAAAATGGCTTTAGACATTTACTAGAAGCCAAGGATGAAACCCCAGCAGAGATCTGTCTATTCTCAACTTCAAAAGTCCAGGCATTCATCTCAAAATATAATACAGACTGTCTCAGAACGAGAAAGATGCAAGAAGCCCAATATAGGCACCTTGCAATTGCTAGGCACCAATTCTCCCTATTCAAGCAGTCTGCCTCTTCACAAAACATGCAGGATCTATTCAGCATCTCTATTGTGCAAGTGTGTTGCAACAGAAATGCTGGGGTCTGGGCATGTATATTGCCCAAAAGTGGATATAAATCAAGTAGACATTAAATGCCCATCTCTGCAGAACTTTGGCCGTTTCCCAATTGCCAGTATAAAATTCCAATACATAAACATTTTTTTAATAGATTTTTTCCCCTTTTTTCCCTTCCTTCTTTATTTCTTTCTTCCTTAGAGCCTCAAGTTGGTGATGGGATGAAGAATGGATGCAGCAGAGCTCACTACAGTCCCAGAAATGCTTGGGCAGCTCCTAGAGAAACATGGCCCAGCAGCAAGGTCTACAAAGTGCTTAAAAGTTGAGTGTAATAGCAGCAGTGGTAGCACAATTTGGTGATGCCAAAAAGCCAAAAATTGCCAGGAGGAAACCAAAAGGAGGAATTCCCAGCAGTGGTTGTAAAAGTCTATTCCTTGCTTGCAGGAGGCCTCTGAGCAAAAGCCTGAATACAAGCTGCCCAGGCTCTTTGCTCAAATGTGGCTCATTTGTAGCACTGGGGTTCGGTAACGACACTTTCCTGTCATCATCCTGCAGCCCTCTGTGGGGGTTCAGCCTGCCTTGGCAAACCAAACAGTGAAGATGGAAAACATCCTCTTAGGATGCAAATGTTAAGGGAGAAATACAATTTCTGGTGCATGACAATTTGCATACTGGTATTTGTAGTAATAAACAGTAATAAACCATACCAAAGGGAGTAGGGCTTTG
Source organism: Fregata magnificens (assembly GCA_013389945.1). Taxonomy (NCBI): domain Eukaryota; kingdom Metazoa; phylum Chordata; class Aves; order Suliformes; family Fregatidae; genus Fregata; species Fregata magnificens. The sequence goes on from WAAD01024730.1 coordinate 24,265, forward strand.
GTGTAGTGGTCAGGGTGACTTTCTGCTACACTTCCGGGAAGTTAAAAGCATGACTGGAAATTTCCATGTAAAGAGCCTTGCTTTGGCACATAGTTTTCTCAGTTAATACGGTTCATGGGCAAAAGCAGAGAATGGCAACCTCATGCTAAAAAACCCAAAGCCCTTACTTACCTCACAGATGCCAAAAGGCAGAGAAGTGAGTTACAGAAACATTGTCACTCCACCACCAGGGCCATCCATCATACATGGTGACAGCATGGTGAGGAGACGTGGCATAGAGAAGGACAGGCAGAGCACTCTTCCCTATGGGATTATGGATAGCGGATCATTTTTGGAGGCAGCAGTGTAAGACAGCCTGGATTGTAGGTGAACCTCCCTTATGAACATCAGCAATGCTCCAGATGTCCATCATCTGAGACAATAAGTACGTCATCTGAAAGCCTAATTCAGTTTTCCCTGACTTTTAAACTTGGTCAGATCATGGCTTGTCTTGTATCCAGACCTGCCTTATTGGAGTTTGGGCTCATGTCTACTGACCACGTCACAAGCAGATGTCACTAACAGAGGGAATCAGAGCAAACATGCTAAATGCTACACAAATCAGCAACAGGATTTCAGCAAATATATCCAGACAATTAGGCATGTCCCAGGGTCAAATCACTGTGGCGTAGCAGGATAGCCAAAAGGTGCTTCTTACAAAACACAACCATGAAGATGAGCAAAAAGCCATGTAGAAATAACTGTGAACACACACTGCCACGGCATAGCCTCCAGATGTCAGCATCAACCCAAGCAAGAGAGGCACAGCGCAAGCAGTGCAGAAAAAACCCACTTGCAGGCTATACCTTCCAAAAACACTCTCCTGCAGTCCCTGCTCTCCTGCCTGGGACAGACAGACAGACAGGAGGGTTTCCAATCCCCTGTCTGTTCACAGCCAAAACCAAGGGATGCAGTTTGTAGCCATGCACACAAGCATTTTACATGCACATTATACTGAGGCAGACCACATGTGTGCTTCTGTGCGTGTAGGTGCTCATCATCTATATGTATATATATATATAGGTGAGAGAGAGAGAGAGAGAACTTTTGGTGTTAAGAATAAAAGGCTCTTTGCCAACAGCTTTGCATGAAGGCAAAAGCAAGGCATGTCCTCCAGTACCTTTTCTAACCATATGCATATTCATCTCCTCCAGTACACATTCCTGTGTGCCATGCAGCTGATGAGCTGAGAAACACAGCAATCAGCCCTGGATAAAGGATCTGAGAACATAAGCACGGGTCGGATCCCCCAGTGGTGTAAGGCAGCATGCCTTCAAGTCTGTGTAGTAAGGTCGATGTTAACTGATCAAGAAATTGGTTAGCATCTCCTCTGTTCCCCTTGGCCTGTTAAGTTGATTTTATGCTACTCTTCTAGCAATGTAAATTTGCCTATTAGGGGAAAAAAAAAGCTTGAAAAAAGATCCCGTCTCTGACTCTTCTTCCCCTTAACTCTACCCTCTCTTTACAGCCCACAAGATTTAAATGCATTCAAAATTTATTAGGAAGGAAAAGGCCCCAAAATTCTGCTCAAAACAGGCATTTACATTGTCCCTGCCACAGTGTGGAGCTGTGACGCAGAATAAAGTCACAAATACAGCAGCACGGCCCCTGACGCCAAGCACTGAGGCAGCAAAGACATGAGACCTATGGAGACTGCTGATCACCCTTCCAGAGGCTGCAGAGGGGTGAGCAGGGTGGCAGCGAATATTCTGCAGCCTAACCTTGCACCTGCAGATAACTGGGGGGGGATTCAGGGGCTGTTTATTTAAACACATACTCCCCCTTAACACCAGATCAAAAAAAAAAATTAATGAAGGAGATGCCAGATTCCCCAACCCTTGTAGGGCACAGAGGTGTTGTTTTTACATGAAAAGACCCTCAAGATGCTCCTGCACCAAAGTGTTCATCCCAAGAGCAGAGCTGCACATAGCTAAGTTTGAGCCGGGTTGGGGGTGCCTGGAGCAATCATGACACAGAAGATTAATGGATCTCTTCCAGCTATAGGTTGTCAGTTAAGTCAAGCACTGCTAATGTGGGCTGTTGTCCCAAGACCTCTGTTAGCACAATGACGAAGCTTTTTTTAATTCCTCTGTGTAAAAGCCATAATCCTTGTATGCCAATGGATCATATCCTTGAGATCCCTAGAGAGCAGGGCAAATGTGGAAAGAAAGGGAAAGGAAATCCCTTATTTCATAATGGTGCAAACAGACATGTCAGGAGAATTACATCAACATGCAGCACATGTGAAATTTAATACTCCTCCTAATGCCTTTAGATGAGGCAAAATGCAAAATCTATACTGTCTCTGGGAATAATTCTGGTAGGAAACTTTCACCACTAGAAACCAAGGACTTTCTACTTTCTCTGGAATGTGAGTCTTTGTTTTCAAAGCCTTCCTGAGAGACTTCAAAATCAAGTTTGTTAGGTGTACATTACTCTTTGAAGATCTGTCTTCCAGAATGAAACACCAGTGCTCTTCCCATCAATGCTGCTGTAAATCAAGAGTAGCATGCTTGAAAATCAGTAAACATTCATGGTGTTGTAGACAATCTGCAAAAGAGGAGAGCCTGATGCTTTATATTGCAGAAAGTCAAGATATGCAAACATACGCAGCCCTTATCCCTTGCCTAGTGTCAGCTGGCATTGCTGCAAGTGTGCATCAGACTTGCATGGATTTCCACCAGCTTTGACTGTGGCCCATAAGGCTCTCAAAGGCTTATAAATGCAAGCAATATTTGCTTTGGAGTCCTTGCAGACAGGAGGAGCCTGAGATCTTCTGGTTGGTTTCCCTCCCCTGCTATATCAGACTATAGATATGTAATTTAGCAAAGAATACAACTCAGATGTGGCTTGAATTCAGACAAGTGACTTGAAGTGATGATTTCCCCCCCACCAGGCTGCAGATGATCGATGTATTATGCATGAAAATAGTGCCAGGCACAGATGGGGTGGGAGTAGAAGGTGTGAGCTGATAATGACAGCAGCCAAGCTCTGCTAGAGAAGACTCTACAACACACTTGCATATTGGGCAGAAAAAGGATGCAACATGCATGAGAAACTAGCCATGGTTTAAATGGCCAAACAGTTTAATTACTGCCAAAACTGAGGTTTATGCAAGGTTTTGAGTGGCATGGCTGCCAGAGGGAGCAGAGGATTAGCATTGATGATTCAAGGAAGTGTCTTCCCATCTTGTGTTCTTGAATAACCACAGGGAGATGAATGAAATACTTATTCTGGGTTTTAAAAGCTGAAGACAGGGAATCCAAAGTGGTGACATGGTGCTGCATCAGGTATTGCCTCCAGCAGTATCCTGGCTCATACTCAGCACAGTGCTGAGAACTTGGCACCAGGTCCAAAGCTGAAACAAACAGGAACTTCTCCATGGACACTTCTAGGGTTTGGATCCAAGCCCTTGAAGACCAGCACGCATGGCCTGATCCTGAAGAAACAGTGGCAGTTTGGATGGGCAACATGTCACTGACTTGGAGCCAGGTAGGTACAGACTTCAGTGGGCGGATGAGTCAAGAGAGCTCCAGCACCATCTGCAAAAGGACCCAGCACTGTGAGAAAGAGCTTAGCAAGTATGCTATCCATAAAGACCCATGACGAAGCAGTGATGGTCCAAAGAAAAGCCCATGACTTCCCTGGTCGGCCTTCGAGGACTCTGGAGATCATTGCAAGACCAGATGCTTAAAATAAGCTGCTCCCCTTCTACAATCAAACCATGAGAAGGGAATACTCTGTTCCTTACACAGCTTCTTTGAAGAAGCTCCAGCCTTGGAGTATGCATCTGACAGCTGGTATGACATCATTGGCTTTGCCAAATCTGACCACAGCCGACCCCTGATGCAATAAAATGCAGGCCTTGGATCACCAGAGGCTGAGAATGTACGTGTCTGGAGGATCATCAGGCAAAGGCAGCAAAGACTTGCTGGCAACCTGCAATGCATTTGCCCATTCCAGGCTCTGTGGAAGCCTGGCCCTACACAAAAAGATCCTTGCATGAGTCCACTCTTTGCTACCAGCCCTGCTCATAGTGCAAGTGACATAACAGTGATAGCAAATCTGTGTCTGAGGGATCTAAGCTGTGCATTCAGAGACATGCAACAATCCTTGCAATGTTGAGACAATGTTTTGGGAAGTCAGGCCAGCAAGCATTGCACAGAGATGAATATTTGTGGTGGGTTGACCCTGGCTGGATGCCAAGTGCCCACCAAAGCCGCTCTATCACTCCCCCTCCTCAGCTGGACAGGGGAGAGAAAATATAATGAAACGCTCGTGGGTCGAGATAAGGACAGGGATATCACTCAGCAATTACCGTCATGGGCAAAACAGACTTGACTTGGGGAAATTATCTTAATTTATTAACAATCCAATCACAGTAGGGTAATGAGAAATAAAACCAAGTCTTATAACACCTTCCCCCACCCCTCCCTTCTTCCCACGTTCAACTTCACTTCTGATTATTCTCTACCTCTTCCCCCGAGCGGTGCAGGGGGACTGGGAATTGGGGTTTGGTCAGTTCATCACACCTTGTCTCTGCCGCTCCTTCCTCCTCAGGGGGAGGACTCCTCACACTCTTCCCGTGCTCCAGTGTGGGGACCCTCCCATGGGAGACAGTCCTCCACGAACTTCTCCAGCGTGCGTCCCTTCCACGGGCTGCAGTCCTTCAGGAACAGACTGCTCCAGCGTGGGTCCCCCACAAGGTCACAAGTACTGCCAGAAAACCTGCTCCAGCATGGGGTCCTCTCTCCACGGGTCCGCAGGTCCTGCCAGGAGCCTGCTCCAGTGTGGTCTTCCCACAGGGTCACAGCCTCCTTTGGGCATCCACCTGCTCTGGCGTGGGGCCCTCCACGGGCTGCAGCTGTATATCTGCTCCACCATGGACCTCCACGGGCTGCAGGGGGACAGCCTGCCTCACCATGGTCTTCACCACGGCCTGCAGGGGAATCTCTGCTGCGGCGCCTGAAGCACCTCCTCCCCCTCCTTCTTCACTGACCTCGGTTTCTGCATAGTTGTTTCTCCCTCATATTCTCACTCCTCTCTCCAGCTGCAGTTGCACAGGGTTTTTTTTCCCCTTCTTAAATATGTTATCCCAGAGGTGCTACCACCATTGTTGATGGGCTCAGCCTTGGCCAGCGGTGGGTCCATCTTGGAGCCAGCTGGCATTGGCTCTGTCGGAGGAAGGGGAAGCTTCTAGGAGCTCCTTACAGAAGCCACCCCTGAAGCCCCCCCATTACCAAAGCCTTACCACGCAAACCCAATACAACACTTTACATCGCATAGGGGCTAGGGCCCTATGAAATGTAGCTGTTTCACTGCTCAGAAAGCAATCTGGTCAAATTTCCTCCAAACAGGGCTCAGATGCTCAAATTTGTCCGTGGGAATAAGCATTTCTGATAACACTGCTCAATTTAAGCTTGCAATGAAACATCCCATAAAGGGACCATCACAAGGGATAAGGTTTCAACTCACATTATTTCCCACAGCCCAAGGGGTTGCAACCTACTTATGGGTGTGGTAACTCACCTAAAAGCAAGAGCAAATGTGTGATAGAAAGGGTGCATTAGGAGACTGGAGGAGCCCAGCACTCATGATGGTTCATGATGGGACATGTTGCTTCATGCTCTGCTAGCCACTGGTCTGGGTTGATCTGCTTCCCCTCCGTCTCCCAGCTCAGCAAGCCATCTCCACAGGGCTTACTTCACACACATCCCGAGACATCTTCCCGGTGTCTTTCCTGTCACTGCAGCCCAACACAGTCTCCCTAAACTGTAGGAGGACCTGAAGGGCTTGAGTAGGGCCACTTTCATTAGCTTTATACCCAGCCAAGGCCCACCACAAACTAGTAAAAGCCCCTTCTTTCCCACTGAAGTTGGCTTTAAGATCACATTTTGTGGTGCTAGCACCATCGAGACCTGTGCATCAGTCCAGATCTGGCGTCAGTCTATCCTGCATGGCTGTCCTTATCTCATGCATTTTCAAGGAGCTCAGCAGCAATTTATGGGTCAAAGCTAATCGATAATACCAGAGCCCTTTCACCATACTGCTTTCACTAAATTACCGCATCCTTTAAAAAAAGAAATCCTAGCGGGCCACAGTACAATGCCAGACAGACTGTCACTACCAAATTATGTTTATTTATTCTCTCGCTGGCTCTTGGCTGGCCCCATTACCAGCATATCTTAGTGTCTCTCAGTCATCAGCATATTTGCCTTCCCTCCCTTCCCCCTACCCCGAGGTACATGTCTCCTCTCAAGTACAAAGCAGACTGACACGGCAAGTTTTTGAGCCTATTTAACACTGGCTTTATCTGAGGAGAACTAGATACAGTGACAGAGCCTCAGAATTAATTACATGAAGGTGAATTCCCATCACAGAGCCTGGCACAGTGTCACTGCAAACATTTTAACAGCCAGTCTCTGGCCCTCAGCTGCCTTTGTGCAACGTAAAGCAATTATTTGTACCTGCTTGGTGAAACGTGTCAGCGCCCTCAGAGGTGCTGCGATATACCAAACACAGTTCACCCTTGTTATTCGCAAGCAGGGCAAAGAAAAGGGCGTATGGTGGATCTCAGCTGTGCACACAGTCCCTGGTGCTGTTGTGCTCAAGCCCTCTAGGGCTGTGAATGCAGTTATTTGTGTACAAACTATGCAGTGAATACTCTCTTGTAGATGAGATGCAGCCAGGCTCAGTGATTTGGCCAAAAGCAGAAATGGGACTCAAGGCCAAGGAAGCAAAGTTTTAAGTGCAAATCTCAAACTCCAGCCCGTCCTTGCCGAGCCCCACCAGCAGGGAGCAAATGGGAGACTGAACCCTCTCTCCCATCTCCCTTTTGTGAAGTGTCCTCAGCCCTTTCCTCTCCCTTTTCACCTTCCCTGCATCCCAGGGTATCCCTGGTGGAAACCCTTTTCATCCTTCACACCCCAGCTCCAACTGCTTCCCCTTCCCCTTGTTGCAGCTGTTGCAGTTGACACATTCCTACTAGTGTTTTTTTCTTTTTTTTTACAAAAAGGGACACATTTTGGGGTTTTCTTTATATACCTGTATTACGAATTTACACAGACCTGAGCTGACATTGGGGTTAGCCTGTAAAGTTCATCGGAGATGATTATAGGAGAACAGAGGGTGAAAATTAACAAAGTTGTATTTCAGCATGGAGCAAGGAAGGGAAACCGTGTTTATCCCTTCCTCTGCAATGTGCAGTTTTCCTTCATCTTCCTCAACAGCTACCAGCTCCAGGGCAAGGAAAGAGGGATGAAGGGAGGTTGGGTACAGTGGAGAGCAAAGGGAATTGACTCTATAAAGGGGGGATTGGGGCACGGGGCAGGGAACAAGCAGTGGAGGAGACATCTCTGCCTCTCCTGGAGGAAAAGAGCTGTCTGCACATCCCAAACCCTCCCTCCACCGGGACTACCTGGGGCTGTGAGGGTCTTTTAAGAAATATTAGAGGCAGATCAGATTTAGCCAGGGGCTTTGGTGTTTAGTCAGATCTCCTGGACCTCCCCGAATTGACTGCCAGCTGCAGAGGACCTTGGGGTCACCCAGGGAAGAAGTGCTGAAGAGACCAAGCCGCCCCTGGGCAGAAAGTGCCATAGGCCGGCGTGCGGTGGACTCCCCGCACACAGGGGGATGGGATGAGCCGTCGGCCAGAGGAGCCCACGTGAGCCCCGGGAGAGGTTATCCAGCTGATCAGCAGCAAAACAGGGCTATTCTTGGTGAACTCGGCTGCGGCGCAAAAACAAAGTTCTTCCTCATTAGGGAGGAATTTGACGGGCCTCGCTGAGAGCTGGTGCCACAGCACACAAAAGGTCAGGTCTTGTTCTGGAAGTCTTTCCTCCCCTTATGCCAGCAGGAAAAATTTAAAATACCTCCTAAAGAACTGTGCCCCCCTCCCCCCCAATTTCCAAATACAAAAAGGAGGAAATTGCCTCAATCTGGGGAACAGTGCTGCAGTGGGGATGGCCAATCTCCCCACCCAACCCATGGCATGCAGATCCCTTTGCCTCTGACAGCCTCGTTATTAGAAGGCCATGTCTAATTAAGAGGGGAAGGAACAACGGGTACATCCTATTCCTGCAACACGGCACTTTGCAGAGATCGCCACGTCTGTGGAGACTCATGCCAACGTTAACAGTTGCAGTGTGGCTGGTTGCATATGAGACTTTCTTGGGGGAAATTCAGGCTGTTTAGGTGTCCCATTTACACCTTCGGTGCTGTGGGTGGCATGGGTCTGCCTGCACCAGCCAGCATAAAGTCTCCCAGCACTCCATTTGCCTACAGAAACATGCCTCACAGTCTCACCTTGGGGTGAAGACAAAAGGAGTCAACTCTGGCAATCACAGCCTTGCCAACAAGAAGGTTTCTCACCTTCACGACCAGCCACCATCACCTGCTTCTGCTCCCTGTAGCTTCAGAAGAATCAGATTCATCCAGACCCATGGAGGACCATCTTCATATCCCATAGCACAGTGCATCCAAACCTTTGTTGAAACCATTTTGTGTGCACGTTACACGGGAAAACTGACAACTGTCTGTTGTCTATTGCGATCTTTCTGTATCAGCTCCATTTGCTTCTCAAATCATTCATGAAAGTAAATTCCACTTCTGTGATCAAGGCTAATTATTTGGTTAAGATAATTTATTTTCACTCTGAACTCAGCATCTTGACTCACTAGTTATATGGATTTTCAGATGGACTTGTAAAGAGTAGCAGTCACACATTGTCCAAAATCTAGGACCTGAACTGAAGAAGTTTTCTTTCAGCTCTCATCAGCTACAGAGGTCACAGTTAAGTAAAATCGGCTTAAGCTGGGATTGGAAAACTGTGTCTACTACATTAGCAGAGAGATCAAATGACAGATTTGGCCTGGCCTCATTATCTACCCATAAAAATGTAAGGGCCTGAAGTATTTGGGGAATGGGAATGCAGAGAACAGGAGGGATTTCTGGAGGATCTCTATGCAGTATTTGCTGTCTGAGAAAATGAGACCAAAGGACCACCCCACCCAAACTGTCTGATGTGAGCTCTTATCTCCAACGACAAACTGAAACCAGGAGAATCAGTCTCTTCCTTTTGCAAACAGTTGGGGGAACAGGGGCTCCTGTGTGTCTACACCATCTCACATTTATTTTTAGCTTCATCTATTTGGTTAGTGAGGTCACTGGAGCCCAGGCTTAGACATGTTTTAAGCAAATGTTACCCTGACCTGCCAAAGCTCTGAATTGCCTGTAGCTATACATACCCCAAAGAAACAGAGTTAATGGTGCAAGAGAATGTTATGTTAGCATTTTATGCTAGAGTTCAAATAACTATGTATCCTCATTTATTGCAACACTTTTTTTTTTAATGAAAAGTGTAAAATACACTTTGAGCAGTTTTGATCCAAAAAACACTTGATGAAGATATTTCCTGGCTGAAGTAGCCCCTGTGCCTTTTCCAGTAATTCTGCATTTGGGATTTTATTTACAGAGTTCAAGGATTAAATCACAATTTCCAATCCTCAGTACAAAAACAAAAAAATCCAGCCCTCCTTCCCCCAGAGTTGGGAAGCATTATCCAAATCACTGCAAGGAAACAAATGTCAGGGTACCCGGAGCCACCAGCTCCCATCATTTTCAGCCTCATCCAAACTAGAAAATGAATTTGTGGGGGAAAACCTTCTCATGGAGCTGCAGAGATATTAGCAAATAATGCTTTTTGTAGTGATAGCTTGCTCTGCAAATGCAATAAGCTCCTGATGGGAGTCCCCAAGCTGGAAGCACGCCAGGACAGAGGTGCAGGGGAGCAGGCAATATTCATCACTGTTCCAGATGTGAGGTGAAGCTGAGGAGCCTGCAGGAAACTTGGCGGGTGATAGGTAAGGTAGCATGGCCCCGGATCTTCCAGGGTGAATGCTTGTCCTAACACGCTTTTTGACTGCTCCGCTGGGAATCATGAGCACACTGGCGTAAGCCTGGCTTCTGCACATGCTGCAGCTCTTGCTCAAAGAAAAGATGTCCCCCAAGGAGAAAAAAACACCTTCAGAAGCATGTATCTATCCTTATTTTTAGTCTTTAAGATGAGTCATTCTGGAAAAAGCCCTGTTCTAAATGCTGATATAACCATCTCTTCCCTAGGGATATATTCATGTAGCAGCAGGTGACCAAATTAGGAAAGCTCAGCAAAAGTTACTGCGAACAAAGTAAGCTATGGTGACTACCCATGTGCAGACTTTTAGCCTCCCGCAAATGCAAAACAAAATGTCCCTGAAGGGTGACTGGAGCTAAATGCTTTACTTTATAGCTGCATTTGGCTCAGAGTTGCACAAGGCTTCTTGCTGGGGCAAAAGTGATAAAGAATTAAGCTCCTATAACTCAATTGCAAGTACTTGCTATATCTCTGGTGGAAAAATGTTCCAGAAAAAGTACAGCTCTTGCTCATTCGGAACCAGAAAATGTTAAAGATTCGGTTCAGCTCTCCTCCTGGCTGATCAGTGTGTCTGAAGTTCACACACCAAGACCAAATTCCTATTTTTCTATTACCAGAATACTGAACATTTTTGGTAAATTCTGGTTATTCATCTAGAGAAGTCATGGTCACTGCAATAGCAGACTATATAAATCAAGATACTTAATTCTAGAAAGCCAGCAGTTGTGGACTTTCATTCAGACCTTCTGTTGTTCTTTCATTATTTGTATGTCTCCTTTCCTAAGTTGATAAGAAAGATCCTCTCCTTCCGAGAATGTCAAGAGAATGGCTGCTTATGCCTTATTCGGGGTGCAGATATGGGTATCCCCATGCATCTGCTACCTATGTGCTAATCACTGGCCAAAACTGCCAGTAATTTGTGATTTATTTAATTATTGAAAAGTTTTGATAACCAAATTAGCCCCTGGGTCACACCATAAATGGCACATACATGATGAGCAGTCATTCAGGAAAACTCACTGTAAACTGTTTAGAGACCTGTGCTATAGAAAAAGAGTAATTTAAGCTATCCAGACACACACAGCTACGTACCTGGGCTCATTCTGAGTAGTTTGAGAATGGGCAGAAAAAAAAAATAGAAGAAAATCCCCTGATAATTCATTTGTGGAGGGTAATTTACTGGGTCTAATCAGAGCAAACATCTCTATTCCTGGAATGTTGAAATAAATTAAATATAAAGCCTTCAAGGTCATAGCTTCCCAAGCTAATAATGCAGTACTGCTGAAGTCAGGTGGATACACTCCGGGTGAATGCACAGTGCTCCACTGTGAAAAATCTTGATCAGTTATATGTAATGGGAATATTTCAAGCAGCGATCAGGCCTGCCTGAAAGAAAATGGAGGAAAGAGGATATAGCGGATTCAATCTTCAAACAAGGAAACTTGAGCAGGGTATTCAAATAAGTTTAGATACTCAGATTGGAAACAAAATACATGTAAAGAGACATTTGTATTTGGGGGGGTGGGGAGTGAGGAGACTTGGAGAGTGTTGCTAGCAAGACGTAAGCTGCGAGAAGCAAATCTTGCTGTTCCGCCTCCGAAGTCTGATGCAGAAGCAATTAGACATTGTGGGAGCGGCCACATTACACATCCCAGCTCCTGCAGTGACCATTCCCCTGATCAAAGGCTTATAACCCTCTCTTAGCCCCAGCTGCCCCATCCAGCCAGCCAGAGGTTACCACCCCACCAGCTGCGCAGCACAGCCATTTCTCTGCCTTTCAAATCCCAGCCCTGAAGAGATCTGGCTGCAGAAACAACAAATACCACCTTAACATTGAGATGGCCCCAGCTAAAGGGCAGCCTGGCAGATGTTGATGAGGCAGGGGCAGATGTGAGCAGGAAGTGGTGGAGACCTCAGACAAAGGCAGACAGCAGTTGCACAGCTGGCGCAGGAGGGTCTCCTGATCCAGAAAAGCAGGTAGACACCCTGGAAGGATCTTGGTGTCTGGTAAAGTCCTCAGCCTTTGAGTTCTCCCCTAGCAGCCCTGGTTATTGTCATCCTGGAATGCCTGGGAGTCTGCCCTGTGCCACAATGTGATGTCCTAAGATTTCATTGCTACTGTGGGTTATTTTTTTGCTGTTCTGATGGCTTTCATGGCAGCAAAGGATCTTTCCATAGCAGGATTAGAAAATTCCCTTATTTTTATTTTATTTTATTTATTTGTTTTTTGAGAAATATACAATTCACAGTCATCCTCATCTTCATACTCATTCCTGTGGATCTCACCATTAAAAATGACTGCCTCACCCTAGCTGTTAATTTAAGATTAGATCCTGTACATGTATATGCATGCGTGCGCGCACGCACACACACACACACACGGTGCCATCCACTTTGATTTAGTCTCCTCTGCATACGTTATAATGTGGTCTAGAAAGACACGATCATAGACCTATTCCTCTGCCCTCCACCAGACCCTGCTTTGCTCCATACATAATAATCCACATCCTCAAAAGAGCCAGTTGTTGCGTATTTCTCTCCCTGTTCATTACACAGCCTCTCGTCCTCATTCACTTGCATATCTTTCAAATCCTGGGCTGAGCTTTCCTATGAAGTGCTCTCTCTTTGAGACTGAAAACCTCACCAGCACTAATGGATGCACCTTCAGCAGAGCCCTGTGCCAGAAAATGATACTATTATCCCCATTTTCGGAGACAGGGAATAGAATTGCAGAAATAGGAAGGTCAACATTGTTAAAACCATCTGCTAATTTGAGAAAACACAAGGCTTGATTTTTCAGAATACTTATTTCCATAGCACTTTACTTGGTCACAGTACAGGTCCCCTTTGACTGCATCTGCAATCATGAGAGCTTCACCCTTGTCTCTGGTAGAAGGGGGTTGCAAGCTCGGGACCAAAGCAACCAGCAGCACATAATTAGTGCCCATCTCTGAGGAGTCTGACCTGACCAGAGACACACAGCAAAATTCCCAGCTGAAGCAGGCTGAGCTGAAAAGCTCTAAAAAAAAAGACTGCTGGGTCTTCTGATGGAAAATAACACATCTAGCTATCAGCTGCGGTCTAATAGTTTTCAACCTATGGCCTGTTTCTCTATGAATTCAAGCCTACTAGGAAGGTGCTTAGATTGCTGTAAAGGTGTTCATGCCTCTACCAGAAAAACTTGAGTGTGAAAATCAAAGCTGTGGAAAAACACCAAAATTTGCACAGATGCCATGATAATAATAAATAAAGAGCAGGCAAGAGGCTTTTCGATGAGCTGAAAGACTCATCAGCTGAGTTGTGAGCTGGAAAGGAGATAGTTAGCTTTCCTCTTCCAAAACAGGAGTTTCTTTTGCCAATCCCTATCTGGGTTGAGGTCCTACATGTTGGGGATGCTGTTTCTTCCTCTTCTCTGCTCTTTATCCCAGCACTCAGCCAGAAAATCCATTAGTTTAAGAACAGTTGTGGTTATCTTCAGTATATAGACACCCTGTCAGAAAAGCCTGAGTTGTCCTGTATGTTCAGAGAAAGAATTAAGAATAAATGGATTGAAAATCCAGGGCATGGGAGGGGGACCTTCCCCCTCTGCTTCCTGTGGTTCTGAAAATCCAACACTTTTAAAAAAGGACATAATTCCACATTTTCTGTCAAACTTCCCATTGTTTCTTTCAGCTGAGGTAAGATTCCAGCTTTCTTTGTGTGCTTTTAATTTTGCTTATATGCAGCAATAATTTTACCAGTACAGGTTTCAGCTGGTGCTAGCACAAACTGCCATCTGATCAAATTTATGATCCAGGTTTCTTAAAATAAAACTAGTCTCATCAGGCTCAGTACTAGATAAGGGCACATGCTTGCACAAATCTGAAATGCTGTTGAAGAATTTGATTTTCAGGCTTTCCAGCCTGTTGCTGTCCTGCCTGAATTTGGTGGGGAAGGAACATAAACCATAGAAAGCAAACTAGTTTTAATATTTCTTAAGATTCATACTTTTCACTTAGAAAAGGTGAGGTTTTTTCCCCAAAACCAAAACAAGAAGAGTAAATTGCAATGAAACAGGCACCGAGTGTCTGTTTCTGGACCTCACATTTCCCGCAGAGGTTTCCCTTTGGGGCAGTGGTTTGCCCCCATGCGATGCTGAGTGATGGGGACACATTCCTGTACCTCAGTATTTTTGCAAGGTGTCAGCTTCACTTCTCACCTTTATTTGGCTGCAAGTCCATTCGATTGGAGCCCCCAAGGCCTTTTTCAAAGCCCAGCAGAATTTCTTATTAATCCAAGGAGCCTTAGTTGTGGATGCCAGTTTATAAAGCTCTGGTGGAGGAGAGAGGCACTAAGGGAGATGGGCAGAATACCCGGTCTGGCTCTCCAGGGCAGCTCTCTGGTACAAAATAAAGTGCAGGAAATTAGGACAAGTGGCAGATTGGCTCCAAAATCACCCATTTAGGTTAAAACAGACTGCTGATGTAGCTGCACCCACCGGAAGACACCCCACTGCTGCAGACCTTGGAAATGCATGGTCTGAGAGCTCCTCTGGGCAGAAAATCAAGCTGGTTTCAAAGATAAAATTCTCCTTCAGGGAGATGTGGTCCCCACCTGCATTTCATCAACCCCTCAACAAAATCTAGCAAATGCAGCAGAATGACCAGGTTTTGCCCAATCTGCTCGTTCCAGCCACCAGTGCTAGCCTGGTCCCAATGATGGTGATCTGGTGAGGCAGTGAGCCTGAACTGACAACAAAAAACCTGTATTTAAACAACTAATGAGAAAACCACCTCTTTGACTTTGGCACACATATTGCTCAAGCCACCAGAAAAGAGTAAGGACTTTGTTCCACCCTCATCGTCATTCATATCTAGTAAATTGGCAAGGAGTTAGGACATTGCCAGTATTTCCACACATGCAAAAAACACCCCACCTCCCCCAAAAAACCATAGCCCATTACTCACATCCCTAGAGAAATCATAATAAGAGACACAGAGTTTACCACCTTCAAGCAGGAAATAGCTGCCTTTCTAATGCTTGCTAATTGCTTCACTTAAAACTAGTTTGATTACTTGGCACCAAGACAGTATTTTAAACCTGAATTATTGCTTGGAACTTTCCTTTCACCTACCAAGAGCCCAGGCCATTAAAAATGTGTAGCAAAGGTCTCCCTGTGAGGCACAGGATTGCCTGTTAACTCTTTTATGAATCATAAGAGATGTTTGGCTTCTGGGACGTCTTGCTGTCTCAGCGTACACGCCATGAAAACGAAGGTGTTATTTATTAATACCGCAGCAGGCAGAGACAAGTGCGCACGTGGAGAAATGCGGGTTGCTGAAGCAAGTCACACTATAGAACTATCAGACATATTCCTAAAAGCTGTCACCTGGGGCAGGACCACATTTTCACTTTCTGAAACTGATAGGCCAAATCTATCACTCTAAGATTCAGGTGAAAACAAATTCTTTTTTAACTTGGCTTGACTTCTTCCAACTGAGTGGGAATTAGAGTGCTACTTTTAGGGGGTGAAGGACATCAGGGCAGCAGTTATGGGAGCATGAGCTGTACATACTGACCTGCCTGCAGGAGCAGACTGGTTTGAGGCTTGGCTGTACGAAATGTTGTCATTAAAACTGCCTTTGTCACAGCACTTCTTCAGGATCAGAAATTAATTTGCATTTTGTACTTGACAGGAAGTTATTAAGAAATCTCCACAGCTACAATAAAACTGATGTTTAAATTGCAATCTTTCAAAAAGAATTTGAATCTCAATACAAAGCATCAGTAACGTAAGCAGCAGCTATGCAGTTGGCACATCCCTGAAGTGTCTGTTCCTGAAAGTCTCCCTTCAGGTGAGACTCCGGTCTGGGGAAAAAACAGGCTTCATGGCCAGGGATGTGCGGGACAGCACCCATCAGCGATCCGCCTCTCCAAACCCTGTATGAAAAGCTTCAGGGGGGATTTTCAACCACCTCCCACACCGATCAATTATGTTTCCCATCAAATTCAGTATGAAGTTTCTTTATCCTCTTGGCAAATGAAGTTTTTCACAGCTATGCAGGAGCTGTCCCATAGGATGGGGAACAGTTGGGGCTTTCTCCTTGTCCATGCCACTCGGGAGCAGCAATGCAGACTCTGACCTCTAATTTATCTCCAAGGAGTTTGGCTGCTCACAGCCTTGCTTCAGAAAGCCAGTGAAATAAAATGTACAAGAAAATGGTGATGACGTGGGTGTAAAACACAGCCTGAATCTAACACAGGATGTTTTGAGGCAATTAGTCAAAACATGTGGAAGAGGGCGGGCTTTGCTATCATGCCATTGCTTTTTTAAGCAGCAGGCATCCAGAATAAAATTTACACGTGAAAAAGTCTTAAGTGTAACTCAGCCAGAGAAAAGGCCTCCACTTTGGGGGCCTGCACATGGGTCTATACCCAGCAAAGCTTTACCCAGAGTCATAGCCCATGCATCTGCACTGCAGAGGGCTGGGACCAAGCTGCCTATTTCTGCTCTTACTATGGCAATTGTTAGAGTAAATTAGAGAATCTCTGGTGGCCAGGAGAACATTTTGGAAAGGGTCACTAGTAAAACGTTGGCCTATTGATCAGGAGGCAGGGAATCAGGTGAAAAGGAACAAAAGTATGTGGGTCTGCATGCAATGGGAGGAAAATAACACTTTTTTTTCATCTTAGGAAGCCACTTGCAAAGTTTTCCATGGGAAGCAGACAGATGAAATATGCAGATCTAAGCAGAAGGAATACTTAGTACTATCAGCCAAGTGATGATTCTGAAGGTGTTTTTGCAGCTGATGTTTTTAAGCCTCTGTGTCAGTCAGGAGAAAATGAAGTCATGGGCCAGTTTCTCAGTTCATGCTGGTGACTAAATATTAGTGATAACAGAGACTCCCAGTTGTATTCTTGTGCTTTACTGTAGCTGAAATTGAGGGTAAGAATTGAAGATTAGCACCAAAAAATCCCTTTTCTGAGGTGATGCCCCCACAAACTCCTGGCAAATGTTTTTGGCAAGACTGCCTTTAGTTCAGACCACAGGATGGCAGAGAGAGGGACAGAAGACACTGGCCACTGCTGTCCCACCAGCCCCTTCTCGCTCTGACCCCAACAATGGGCACGGAGATGCAGGAGCTGCCACGGTGGTACCCCAAATACATCTTCTTGCATGCCCCAAACCCCAAGAAATGCAATTTGCTTCAGAAAGGTATACTGGGGCAGATCTGGGGAAAAGCAACCTTTAGAAGGGTAATATCACAGAAAAAGAAGCAAGGTAACATTTAGGAAATTACCAAAGGTGGGCTGTTTTATTTGAGCAAATGAAATCCAAGCAGGAAGCACAGACCCAAAGAAATCTCTGTCACCAGACATGCCCCGGGCTGGGAGATGTCTCATCTAATCTCCAGAGTCAACACTAAGTTTTAGTGAAAAAAGACACTGCCAGGGCTGAAGATGATGCAAGTGCCACCTCTGACATGGAAAACACCAGTTCCAGCTTCCTGAACACTAATTTTGGCACCCAGCATGACCATAATGGGTTCAGGATTGATTGAGTACACTGTGCTATAAGAGGAGCCCCTTAGCTTGCTACATATAAAAAGCAACCCCATGCCTCCAGGATAAATATTTGTGGTTTTATGATCTTTTCTCCTCTTCAGCCCACTTCCTGCATCCTTTACCAGTCTCCTAAATACTTGATGAAAGACTTATAAAGATCATGGCAGGAACTGAAACTTAACATTTTTGTTTTCAAGCTTCAAAAATATTTCCCAAACATCTCTTATTCCTCTACAGGAAATCCCTTTAAAAACATTCTCCAGTGAGCAGTTAAGTAGTTGAACCAACACACATCCCATCTCAAGTTTCTGCTGGTAATTAATAAACCAACTGAATACCTGACAGGATGGTAACTTTTATCATTTCTAGATAAACGTTAATGTGTCTGGTTATTTCCAGACCTTCACTGATGCGATCGGAAAAGCAAATTAGACAGTGTTGTAGCAGTCTGCTTAACATTCCTTCTTTTGTGCTATTACTGTTAATTTATTCCTTTAAGCCAGTTTTTGCACTGTCACTACTGTGAAGGTTTTATCAACAATTTAATTACAAAAAAGAACCCTCCAACGTGAAATTGCTACAGGATAAAAATCAATATTTAAGATGTCAGCTTAAAAGCAGCTCATACCTTCTGTTTATGTGAGGGGGAACATGTGCACGCACCCATCAAGCCTATTTGAATGTGTAAATTTATAAACTCTCCCTTTTTTCTAAGGAAAACATTTGCCTTGATGTTCTATCACCCTTAGAACTAAATGTTTCTTGGTTAATTGAATAAACATTTTTGCATTGCAGAAAATAAAGAGCAATTATTATCCCTTAAAAATCCCATACATCTGAGGAGGTCCAAGACTTTCTGAGAACCCAACATTTTATAAAGATTTCTGAGCATGCATAATTTTTCGCCCATAAATGCCACCCACTCAGAAACAAAGGAACTAAAGTAGGCTGTAATTACTTCCCTACACAATAGATTCCAATTGCTTCTATCAAAAAATATTACATAATTATTATAACTTAGGGCTGTGATTATATATTCTCAAAGGAGAATCACACATAATAGAAAGCAGTGGGACTTATGGCTCCTCGTCTATTGTGTCAACTCATACATTTAAATTATTTGATTAGAAAACTAAATAAAGACCTTGAGTCCTAAACAACACTTTCTCATCAGCTGTCAGGATTGAAGGAATTGATAAATGACGGGGCATGCATATTTGTATAGAAAAATTGGAGAAGTGGGAGAATAGAGAGGAGAGGATATGTTGTGTGTCTACTTGTGTCCATCCATCCATCCATCCCTCCCTCCCTCCCTCCCTCCATCCGTTAGTTTTGGGCATCCTCTCTGCATACATCTCACAAGGAATTTGCAAGGAGCTGATAAATAAGATCATCTCTCCATAGATGATGAAGACAAAGGTCAGCCTGTGGAAGAAGTCAAAAAAAATCAACTCCTCCTCATTTTCTTTTTCATGTTCTTGCAAACTCACCCTCTCCCCTCCCTCACACCGGCTGGGTTCCTGGCTATTTGTACAATTTTCCAATGGAGGCAGGGCCTGAACGTGCTGGGATGTGGGAGAATGAGGAGGCGGCAAGGCTTCACAGGGGCTTACCACATTTCTCAACAGTTTTGCATGACTGATTTAAATCGACCGTTTCTCATGCTCACAACTCATACCTCAGATAACCCACGCGTCTTTGATGCTACCAGCACTTAGGATAAGTCCTCCTGCGTCATATCCTTGGGTAACCTGCACAAAACAAGAGGCAGATGGCTATCAAAACCAGGACAAACTGTTAACTACAGAGAGCAGGCTCTGAGGACGAGATGCAGGACTGCTGCTGGAGAAGACGCTAGAAGGTGACTTTCCCCTTGCAGACACAAAATATCCTTTGGTGCTGAACTACAGCTCTCTCAATGCAGTCACCTGTTGCACTTAAGACAGAAACAATTTGCATTTTCTGAAAAGCAAGAAGTAGAATTAAAAAAAAAAAAAGAAAGGAAAATCCTTTTGGGCCTGCGAAATGCCATACTGATCATAATAGCACAAGAGAGAGGAGGACACTGATTCAAATTTTGGCATCGAGTCCAGCCGTCTTTTTTAGCAGACAGGGTCCAGCAAGGCGGTGAGCATGTACGGCAGCTGCAGATTGGTCTGTGACCGCTCACTGGCACGGAGCCAGAGCAACTTCAAAGAGAAATGCCACAAGAAGCTGATTTTTCAAGTGTGTGTGTTCTTTTATTAGGATTTTTTATATTTCTGCCTAGTAATATCACTGTTTCCCAAAGTGTAACAAATCTAATGTGTCGTACATATTGGATGGAAGTAATTTAACATGAGCGCTCTTTAATTTCATAGATGTCTATTGCAAATGGCTCCTGGTTAATGATCGGGGGTTTGCTGTTTTGCCTTTTTAAAGTAAAATCTTTTAAAGTCCAGATGGAGAGGGATTTTTACAGCTGTGCGGGAAGAGTGACACTGATACATGCTGAACTCTGCAGGCAGTATTAAAATGTTGCCATCTATTTTAAAAGGATTTTTGAAAGTCATTTTAAAGGGGCATCATCAATTTTAAGATCACTTGGGATCTCATAATATTACAAGTAATATTTCAGACTACCACACGAAGCCAGCTGCAGGGAGAGAAATCAATGCTCCATGCTAAATAAGCCTCTTTGTTTTGTATTTTGACAATATTTTACACTGGATTTTTAAAAGCTTCCAGGGGGAAGTTGCAACCCTGTGAACAGCTATCACTGCTGCTGGATGGCCAGGTAAGCCATGGCCACAGTTACACCAAGCCCAGCACTTCCAGCAGCAACTAAGGGCTGGGACTGGCCTCACCCCTCTTCTTGACAGCAACCAGAAGCAGAGAAATGCCAGTGTTGATTTCCAGAAAAGAGCATCATCTTTTGCAACACTCCTCAGCATTAAGAGAGCATTTAGAGATGCAAGGAAGCCTTCTGGTTCCAGCTGCTTTTGCTTCCACTGTGACCTCTCTTAGTTTTTATTAAATCTTGGTTAGGAGTGTTCATTGTTCAACGCACAGGCCTCTGGGGCTGGGACTGCGCTTAATCGGCAGAGAGCAAAAATGCTTCAGAAAGGGAAAGTTCGCCCCATCAGAGAAACTTCTGGAGTGGAAACAATGACTGAATCACTTGGAAAGGAAAAACCCAGTGCAGGGAAACGCGAGCCAGGTTGTGGCCTAGAAAGGGGTTGAGGAAACTAAACACTTTGCAACTGAAAGTAGATTTTACAGCAGGGACAGGCAACATATTTTAAACTCCTTTTCACAATCACCTCACCTGCTGGGCTTCATTTCAGAGCCCAGTGGTTTTATGAGATGAATCCATCTCATCCCTCGCCATTTAATTCGCATATCAGCTTGCAGAAGGAATGAAGCACATCTGGGCATGGTGGTCTCAGATGGGACCAGGATGGTCCGAAACAGTGCTGGATCCATCCTGCCTTGGCATCCTCCCTGCAACCCAGCCCTTCAAGGTTTGAACCTCGTGATATTTTCTTTTTACAATATACACTCTGAGATATATATGTATATCCGTAAGGAGGATGGGCTCAAATTAATCCTGGCACTGTTATCTTTTATATTCATTTTCTCAGGCAGGTATTTGTATGGCAGCACGGACAGGTCCTAGAGGAGCCCACTTTGGGAAGGTGTCACTGTTTCAGGTTGGGGCAAATTTTGGTATGGTTTTTTCCATCAAGAAAGTGCCAAACCAGTGTGGCTGTGAACACGAGAAGCACTGGTAGAAGAAATGAAGCACAGGTGCCTACTACACATGTTGGGCTGCTGAGGTTTCTCACATCTCCTGCTGCAAATTAATGTCAACAAAATCCCCAAACTGCCTCATTTTCCTCTAACACAGATGCAGACAGAGACAAACAATGTCTCAGGGCTACAATGTCCTCCTCAAACACTGGGGATCAGATTTAAAGCGTTCTAAGCCAAGGAAGAAGCTTCATGTCTAAGACCAAAGTGGCATGTTGGGATGTGCCTTTGGTCCCCTTCAGAGCACTGGCACCTCAGGAGGTCATGAGGCTAAATTAATTAGGAGACTGGGAAACCATCAGGTACTACAGCAATTAGTATGATGGTGAAAATCACTATTCATCATTTTCTGCCCTGTTCTGGTCTGCCATGAGGATTGATACCTATTGATCAACTGGATCCCAGCAGCTGATAGCTAGTCCTCAGTATCTGCTTTTTCTGTAGTATCCCTTTATGACATGCATTTTAAAAATACTCTTATATGCATTGCAGTCTTTTTACATTAATTCAGATAACTGGATTTCATTTAGTTAGTCAAAAGCATTCTGCAAGACACATCTGGCAGTGTTAGGTTTATGGCTGGACTTGATGATCTTAAAGGTCTTTTCCAACCTACACAATTCTGTGATTCTGTGATCTTGTTCAGCATTACAGATGCAAGTGTTAAAAACTTCCATCAAGAACAACTGCTTATGAAAAGCTTCCCCAGTACACTATAAACACAGAGAGAGCCACAGGGACTGATGGTTTGTGCTGTGACAGGGAAAGGGACCCCCTATCAGGCACCAAACCCCTCTGCGCTGTCTCCTGGGGAATGCCGAAAGTGCCATAGCAGGGGATCTCATTTCCCTGACTGGATGGTAGTGATGCATAGACCTTCACTGCAGGTATATAGAGCAGAGTGAGATGGGGATGGATGCTAACGCACAAGCCAATACAGATCGAGGGGAACTGAAGATGTGGGCAGAAATCTGAGAGCAAGTGGAGAAGGCTTGCAGCTGGGTTGTGTGGTCGGAGCTCCCCCTCCTGATAGCTCAGCACCAGCCCTTTGGGACGTGACCTCCACTTTTACCCCCTCTGTGGGGATGGAAGCAGCGCCAGGACTTTTGCTGGTGTCTCTCAACTCTCTAGGAAGCACCTTACTTTTCATCCAAACTCTTCTCTGGTCAAACAGCTAGAAAAAATATAAAGCAATTCCATGTATCTTTAATTAAATTCAAGGTAGCACTGGTGTTGCTTAATCTTCAGAAAATAGCCTAACATTGCTATTTACCTGATAAGCTGGAATTTCGTTCCAGTCTGACAAGGCAATACACTACAGCCCTTTATTTGGGGAACGGTAGATTTTCTTTTTCTTTTCCTTGCACTGATGATCCCTGTGTAATTTCATTTAGCAACACCACTGTGCTAGGCTGGCTGGAAGGGAAAATCCTCACACTTAAAGAACTGATCCGGAGAACCGGTTCCTGAGGAACAGGCAAACATCTCCTGCAGCATCTTGGCATATTAAGACTTTTCTAATTTGACTTTACATTTCCGAGAAATTTTTCAATAAAATGTGTGTGTCAGTGGGGCCACAGACCCAGAGGGAGCACCCAGCTTGTCACCATTTATTTTATCCTCTGATTTCATTTGGATTTCAGTTAGATTCATCATGGGGGTAGAGAAACAAACCAAAAAAAACTTGCTAAATAACAAAAGCCATAGATACATTCTACAGCCATTGCATTTTGCAATCTAATTACTTTAACATGTAGGGACGGGGGAGGCGGTTATTACTCACAATACCGGAAAGCTTTCACGGAATAATACAGAATTATTAAACTTTTCAGAAAGAATCCAGTTTGCAGTTCCCACTGCACATTTACCTGGGCGATTTTCCCTTTTCCTGTGGCCGAGAATCACTTTGTATTACACTTTCCCGCCTATAAAAGAAGCCCTTGTTCACAGCTGCCCTGAGGTGCTCATAATGTTATTGGTTCTGTGCTAAGAAGTTGGGGTTGCTGTGAATTCCTGCCTTGTGGCTCTCCGGTTCACAAAAGTAAATACATTTGCTGAATTAGCTAGGCTTCATGGTGCCCAAAATCCCGCGGGGAATGAAACGTCCTATCAGAGGAAGCTTTGAAACTCTAGTTGCTCTACAACACTTTTCTTGGGCAGGAGAGCACACAAAGCATGCTTCTGTGCTGTATTTACTTCTTTTTTGTGGATCCAGTGCATAAGAGCTGCATTGAACCTTGGCAGAGGGGAGAGGTCTTCCCTTGGAAACGTGCAGGATGCAATGGAAAAAAAAAAAAAAATCAGTGCTTTTCGCTCCTTACTGAGTCCCTTGTGCCCTGCACACAGGTGGCTGCCTGGAGATGAAAAAAACGCTCACGGGTGAAGGGAGAAGCAGCCAAAACAGTAACTTTCCTGGCTCAGATGCACTTACTGAAAAATAAATAGGTAAAGCCAAGGCTGGTCAGTGCACGGGATGCCTGCGGCATGCACGTCCCTGCCGCCACCGCAGCTCAGCTGCTGAATGCTACAGGAACCACTCGCTACGATGCTTAGAGTGGGGACACACTGCAGATGTGTCCCAACACACAGCCTGCTCTTCCAGTGTGGCGGCTTTCTTCATCGAACACCCATAGGCAAAAGAGCCTTTGAAAAATGCCTGTTTCTGACACAGCTTCTCAAATGTATTTTCTTCATTTTCTTCCAGCACTAATTAGATCCAGGTGAGACCCGGTGGACCCTAGTCTGGGGTTTGGGGTGGGGGAGTGTTCAGGCAGGATGAATCAGCCAAGCACCAGTTAATTTCGGTGAGAAGATGGTGCTCAATCAAAAACCATCAGCAGTAGTTTGAGATTTTTTTTTGGAGGGAGGGTGTCTTTTGTTGAGCCCAGCTTTCTCCAGCACAGCTCCTGCAAGAGGTGAGGGCACATGAGAGATGGTTCCTGGAGAAAGTCCCTCTCTAGAAGGACAACCACCTGCCCTGAAACCCTCTCCCCATGCAAAATGCATGGGAGAACCTCCTGGGGTGGAGAGGACCAGAGGGGATGCTGATTGCCAGAGACATGGCCGAAGGTGACAGCATCCTAAAGTGCAAGCTGGCACCCCAAAGGCTGGACTGTCCTCTCCTTCCTGGCGTGGCATGCCATGCCAGTAGCTGTGGGGGGTGGTGTGGACAGCTGGCATGGGGTTATCCTGGGAAGAAGGGCATTACCAATGCTGTTTCCATGTCATCCTTGCTGTGGGAAAGCAGTGACACATCTGACAGGTCACCCTCACTGCAGGAGCAGTGCATGTGTTCAGAACATGTCCCAGCTGCTCATCATTTCCGATCATGGTGGATCGCCGGTTATGCTTGTGTGCTCACACGCACAAAGCACATGTAAGCGGGCAGCATAACTGGCATGCTATTTCCTCACTTAAAATGAAAAGTCCTTGCTGCCTTAGGCTCCTTAATCTGAAATTAAATTCTACATCAGCTGCAGCTGATTGCAGAGCAGGCCATGAAGTGGCTGTGGAGCAAATCACAGCTCAGCACTCCAGACGTTTGCACTCGCCCCTAACGCCCATGTCATGTTGCCATCAGACACATTCCAGAAGTCCTCATTTTCTAGGCATGAAAATATTTTAACAATAAACAGAAATTCTTCCGATTACATGGTTATATTCGGCTGCTGAAAGCAGACTCTTATTAAGCCAGGCAGAGAGCAATTAATGTCATGTAGAGAGCAGTCTTCCACATGGCAAAAAGCTGGACTAATATATCTTTCCCACCTCCAGCAACTGGGACCGTGAGTTAAGGCTCCAAGTTTGCAAAAGCTTATTAAGATGCTTGCTGTAAGCATGTGAGCAGCTCCACTAAAATCAGAGCCCGGTGAAAATCTGGCTGTAATGAGATCTGTGAAGGTTTTAGCATTGAATTTAGTGAGGATGATGTTTTCCCTGTAAGTTTCAAATGGTTTTTACCTTCATTTCACTCCTTCCCGCTGCTAGCAACCGGGATGGATATTTCTTCATTGGTGTGCCGGACGTTGAAATAATACAGAATTGGATTTCAAACCTGATTGAGCTGGAAGATCTTCACCAACCAAAATCTTCAAAGTTCTTTATTTCTACCCTTTTTCCAAAGGAGTCTGACGCTATTCTCATGTGTCTGCAGCACAGTGCAGCTCCTAAAGAAAGAAAAAACAACATAATGAAACTGTGCCACGAATTGCTTCACAATTATTTTTACCACCTAATTTGGTGCACAAGGCTGGAGGCTTGCTCTTTGCATACTGTAATCCTGCCACAAACTCAGGAACAGCCCAAAAGGCCACAGAACAGATGAGATATTCATTATCATCTCTCTCATGTTGCAGCTGTGACAGAGGCCCTGGAGAATTTGCCCAGCATGATATTTGCAAATGCCTGCTCGCCTCTATATTAGCTCAACCGGCAAACTGCTGCTAAGGATGACATTCCTCCTACCACCCTACTCCCATCCAGCAAGTGCAGCCGTGCCACCTGGAAAGTGCAATCTGGACCAGCTTTCATGGAACTCTCTGTCCCGGCTTGCTGTCTGCCTGCTGATGGTACACTTGGGATGTGGAGCAATGATCCCACCCCAGCTCAGGCTGGAGTCACTCATGCTTAGCAAGCCAAAGGCTCAGGATGTTCCAGGATTTATAGATTTTTGCAGTGAATTATGGTGCTCATTGATGAGACAGGGAAGTTACAGTAAAACCACTAACTCTACAATGAAAGGGCTTTTATATGCTCTGTTGCAGCGGTAGTTATGGCTGCCAATTTCGCACAATTCACTTTCAAGCACAAGAGCAGCACAAACTGGTTTAAGACGATTTCTGAATGATGAATGCTGACTTGAAAGGTTTCCAGTACGACATAATTACTCTGCATTAATGTGCAATACACAATGGTCTATATGTATCTCAATGGGAATCTCAGTGGGGCTTCGTGGGCTCCGTTCCAAGTAACCTCCGCTGGGAGTCACGCTTAGAGTCCCACAGGCTGACATACAAATAGATCCCATATTCATTCCTGAATTATTTCTGTGCAGAATCAGATGCAAGAGATCTAGGGCCATATTCACTGGTGTATGGCAGCACACAATTGTACTCAGCTGTAGTGAATACAGCCTGTTTTATTTTCTCTCCTTGGCCTGATGCATTTTGCTTTGGCTAATGTATGCACACCTTAATCTTTAGTCGCCCAGAGACAGACAACTCTAATGAACTCCCTACAGCTTTAAACAAAGATACGTTTTCAATAAGTGAGGCCGGGGAGGGGAGACTCAACCACTTGTCCTGAGCAAAGGCCAAACTGAGTGAAGAATTCATTTACTTATTCCCAGCTAAATATCACTCACTTTGAGATTTCATCTGGCCCTTAAAATGAACTGTAATCCTCTATAATGATTGTCCTTCTGCAAAGACTGTCCCAGTACTGTTGTTGGGTGGATAATGAAATACTCAGGTTCAACATTCACATCATCTTGATCAGCTTTTGAATACCTCAGTGTTTGGCAGGTATTGCTTTTTTTATCACTGCTAGAGGCCCAGGTACCCTGGAGATGAGCAGAGGATAAATACATTCAGGAAAAAAAAAAACCTTCTTACTGATCAGTTCTTGGTCTCGAGTTAAAACTTCTCTCCAAAGCTCAGACCTATTTGAAGCAGGGATTTTCACCTGGGCTCATTTCCAATCAGCATAACAGCTGTATCAGTTTTGTACCACCGTGCTACTCTTAGCCCTGGGATCATGGCACACTCCTGCAATTTGCCTCGTGGGAAAGAGCTGGTGGGATGCTCGGCAAACGAAAGCAACCCTCATCACAGCCAGCAAGTCCTCCTTCCAGAGCCAGTGTCTCCAGCCCATGGGATGGAGGGGGAATATTTTATTAACATTATGGGTGACTCCATTTCCCTGTTCGGTTTTGCGCTGCCAAATGCCTGGGGTGGAGGCAAAGGCAGCTGTGAAAGGGCTGTTAAAAGGACTTGGAGGAGTAAAAACAACGGTACAGAGAAGTGCGCTGCAGATAGGCAGCTTCAAAGGCATGAAGATAACAATGGCTGGACGCATCCCAGGTGGAGCGAGTTATTCTTCCTAGAGCTAAGCCTTGGATCAAAGCAGACTTCAAACCACCAAGACCTTGGAAGGCAGAGCAGGTTTGGGTGGGTGGTGGTGAGGGTGGTGGGTGGTAGTGAAAAGAGGTGGAGAGCAAAGGAGGGTTTCCTTCGAAATAGTCAGGGCAGGCCATGAACAGATGAGTTCACTACTCACTGAAAGCAATTAGCTGCCTGATACACAGCAAGAGAAGGTTAAGTTTATGCAGAAAGTGTAGAATCCATTTTTACCTCAGGAAGCAAGGTTTATTTGAGGATACAGCCTGTTGGTTCCTCTCCACCCTTAAACTTTTGAACCAGCTTGCCAATTTTAACCACATTCAAAAGAGGGGTAGATGCCTCCAAGATAACACTTCTACTGATTTGTTTCTCACTGAACAGACAAAGAAAAATTCATCACCCGCACAAAAAGGAGGGAAACCCAACCAAGCGCCTCTGAAGAGGAAAGAGAAGAGGAATGTCTCTATCTGTTCCCATTAGCCCCTGGCTGGCTGGCAGATCAGCTCGCCCTTATCTCCCACCCACCCAGGACACGTAGGGTAGAACAATTATGAGCCATAACGGTTTCTGAGTCACTTTTCATCAGTTGATGCCCTAGGCTTCAATGCAAAACCTTTTCCCACACTCAAAACCCACCAGATTCACAGCAGGGGTAACACAAGGGTGTTGGTACCCTGGGTTTGTGACTAGGTGAGGAATGGTGCCTGGGAGGGGAAAGGCCTGAACTGAAATCCCAGGGGACAGTACTTAGAGAGACCTCAAGGATGGTTCACCCCATAATGAGACAGCAAACCATGTAAACTAACTAAATAAAATGAAATAAGTAATGGATGAAGCTGAACTGTTTGGCTCCTGCAGCAGCCCTAGTACAGAAGGAATGGAGACTCGAGGCCTCTTTTTGGAGCAAAAGGATGTTCTAGCAATTAGGACATTCACTTGTAGGTTAAGACATCCATGAGCAGCCTCTCTGCCACAGATTTCCTAGGTGACCTTGTGTATGTTGCCTGCCCTCTGCCAGTTTTCCGTCTGTTGAACCTCCCTACCTCAAAATCATCAATAAATCACTATAGCCCTTTCTGATTTGATCATACTTGAGGTCTTTGGGTTGTTTCTGTTAAGACAATAAAACTGGCAATGGAGGCAGGTATACTGATACAATTGTACTTTTACCAAAAACATGCAGCTGAAATCCCAGGGCTGACTCACACGTCTCTTCCCAGAAGTACCAGTCTCTTCCAGCAATCTCGCAGCCCACAGGAGTCTTTCCCTTGGCTTTTTTCAGAGCTGTGGGGCCAATGCTCTTTCATCTGCATCCCCGGCTTCCTGATGGGTCTCCATATCTGCTTTCAGGATTTTGTTTTAATTGCTCCTTCCTTATCAACCCCGTCCCCAAAGGTCATACGTAACCATGCCATCACCAGAAATCTCTTTAAACAAACAACACCTGGTGAAAGCCCTTCTTACACGCACATTACACATGGGGAGAGGTCAGGACCGTCTCAAATACTCAGCTCCCTTGGGGAAAGTTACTCTTTCCAGGCCAGGTTTATAGGAAACAACTGATATAATTTGAAAAAGCTCATTCTTTCAAAAGTTCATTTTTGAAAAGTTCATTTTTTTCAGGAACAAACCCTTCCTCAGGCTTGAAATATTAGCATTGCAAACCACAACAGCTGAGCACTTCTTGATTTTTACACCAGTGGGGCAACTGGCCGGGAAGGAGAGAGCTCATCTGTCGCTAAGAGCCTGTCTTCCTATCATGCTTAATGTCAGAGACAAATACCTTGCGGTTCAGCCCAGTTTCTGGGTGTGGTGCCGAGAGCTGCAGCCCCGCTGGGGACTTGCAAAAAGAGCAGCTGGAACTTGTGTAAACCCCCATTTGCAGAGGACAGGTCTCCTTTCTAGACTCGCTCACTAGCACAGCATGACCAGTGCCAAATCCCACTTCTCCTCAGATGCCTGAGCACCCCGTTAATGCAGCAGGGTTGTTTGCACAGACCAGCAGGAAGTAGCCTTTGGCCAGTAAGAGGAATTATTACCGCTCCCCAAGGACCTTTGCAGTGTGGTTTCTGGCCTGTCTCCATTCTGCTTTTTGTTTAAAGTAACCTCCATCAGCACTTGCTTTCCATCCTCCCTCCCAGCACCACAGCCAGCACTCACAGACATGCTAACGGCCCCGTCAGCGACTCAGTGCCAGTCCCACCAACCCCATCCTGTCCCCCTGAATTCAAAGGAAAGCAGCAAAACGCCATGCATACATGCTTTAAAATGAAGCAGCTCAGAATAATGCAAAATCATTGGCAGTGCCACTTTTACCATCTCCAGGGCCAGACAAAATTCTCTGATTTGTTTGCAGAAGAACCAGTCTAAGTTTGACCTGGGTGAAGCCTGGCTAAGTCTTGCAGCTCTTTTCCCAAGCCCAAAGGACCATCACCTTTGGGTCTCTAAGTGCCATATCTAGCTCCTCTATAACTCTCATCCTACTACAAAAATAATACCCTCCAGACTGACTCATTTTAGCAGATACGTCTTTCTGGATCCATGAGGATTCAATAGTCTGGCAGTGGACTTAAAGACCTCCAGCTCCAGGTTCAGGTCCACCTGTGAACTTGCCAAAGGCAGTGTGACGAAGCAGGGCAGGGAAGCAGCAGATTTGGCCAGGGAGGGCTTGCTCAGCCAGCACATGCTCTCCCAAATGCATTTGTGCTGAAGCTGCTCTCAGGAGTTAAAGGCAGCAGAATTTCCACTTTAGTTTAAATTCTGACAATACACCCAAACGCTGAGGTTTTGTCAGATCTCCAAAGACTTGTCTTCACTACTGAAAAACAGTTATATTTCTTTTTACTGGAAGGTAACTAATGGCCAGCAGCTCTCTTGAGGTAAACAACACAGCTGAGATGGAGGATTTGAGTTTTACTGTGGGTAAACTCACCAAGGTCAATGCTGTGTTCCTGCTTGAAGTTGACCTCTGCAAATTTATCTCACAGGGTGCTTTAGTTTTACTGCCTCGTTTGTGTTTCTACCTCAGGATATTGGATGAGCACTGGTTCCCTTGGGGTTGAAAAAAAGATTTAAAAAATTTAGCAGTACAGACAAGACCAAACATTCCTCTTCAAGGGGAAAATATCTCTACAGGGGCTAAAACAGCTGTTCTTTGTATAAGTCGACCAACACAGATGTATATGCTTTTCCCCACTGGCAGAAAACAGTGTAAACCAAAGAGACAAGCCTGTACCCTCTAGGAAATACTATCACCAGAAAAACCATATCACTAGGAAGTGTGTTTGGCTCATATAAATCTACCAGCTCTTTCACAGCAAAACTATGGAGGAGGAAACGCTTATAATGCCAGCAAGTTAAGAACATTTTTACAGGAGATATTCTACTCCTGGTAAAAGCCCAAATACAAAAACACAGCCCTGGATATTGGGCCAATAGAATTAATGTGAAATTGGAAAAAACCAAAGTGCTTGCTGTTTGCAAAATTACATTATGCTTTGTTATGAGTAATTACACAAGGAGAGCCATTCTTTTAAGAAGCCTGTCTCCAACACAAGACTGCTTAAAATCATTTAAGCATTATATCTTAAAAGTGTACAGAGGGTTGAAAAACAAACTAAATCACATTTTGCCCTCTGCCATGCACATGTAAATACCAAATGATACAGCTGAAATCAGGGAGTTTTTGGTTGCTTTCCAAAGCAGTTGTGGAGACTTCAGCCCACCAAAATCTTAAGACTGACCCAGAAAGGGATGGGAATGTCCAGACTGTGCCCGGGTTTTTGAAACACAAGTGGTGAGCTTTGGAAGAGCTTTTAGGGATTTTCTCTACCACCATCAATTACACCTCTCCTTCCAATGAAATAAACAAAGAAAAAGTTTAGATATTAGTGTCTTTAACCTACTGGATGTTGAATTTTCACCAAGAGATTTCCAACTTTACATAATGTATTAATTTGACCTGAGCAAAAGAAGTAAGAGTTAAGGAGAGCACAGAACTCCCAGCAAAGTTTTCCCTTTCCTTGCCCTTTCTTGTGTGATAAAACTATCCTTTTTCACAGAGATTTTCAAGCAACAGAGTGCTACAAACACAACATGAATCTCTGATGTAGGTGGGGCAGGAAGTTATATTATCTTCAGCTAATAGAAATGAGCATAAAATAACAGCAATCTTTGTGGATTTACATAGCTGCATATCTACCCTCTGACCATCCATGCCCTCTTTCTGGAAAATCCCCTTGGGCTTAGAATGTACATCATCAAGAAACAAAGACAGCACAAGCCCATCGCTTTAGCTTGCGTGTCATTTAAGGAATGAGGATACTTTCTTTAATAGGGTGTTTGCTGGCTCTTTACTGAAGAAATTATCTCTTGCTGGAGGTCATTTTCAACTCCACTGTGAGATCTGCTTTAAGGAGGCTGCTTAGTGCAACCAGAGCAACGTCAGGAAGGTCTGAAGAAATAGATTTTCTGAAGGAGTTTTTTTACAAAGGAAGTTGCTTTAACCTAGATATCTACTCAGAAAATATATTTTCTGTTTTTAGGTTGTTTGACTTTAGGAGAACAATAAATTCCCAAGAGTTCTTACAAAGATCAGTCATGCCTCTTTGTTTTAATGGCATATTTTGAAGTTTTGCCTCAAGAATATTGATAAGAATCAAAGTAACTTTTGATATATGGTGTTAGATATGCTCCAGGAATAAGATCCCTCTCAAGTTAGACTGTCTGCAGACAACTCAGACCACCCACTTGCAGCTTAAACACGGCCTGTTCAAAGTCTGCAGCGATTCAGATCAGAGCAGTAGCTGTCTGCTCAAACTGTGAGATCTTGGCATTCATCAGACATGTCCAGCACACATCTGATAACACAGCTTAAACTGCCCGGGGCCATTGGAAGGCAGGTGAGGGAGAGCTAGGAAATATCAAAGTTGGAAACAGCCTAATCTTCAACTCAGCACACTACACATTTTGAATTTCACACGCATTCCACAAAATTCCCCAAGTCCCAAAAGTTTTAATCCAGTCACTTTGCAACATATGTGTGTTTTATTTAAAAATAAATTATTCAGTATTACTTTTCCTTTCTTGTATCCAGCTGGCAACATTTTCAGTTAGTTCTGCAGGAGCCAACATAACCTCCTATTAGTTACGGTATTGTCCATTTGTCTACATCTTCAACTAATTTTCTGCAAAGCCTTTGGACAATGCACACAGTTGACTTTTCAGGCAGTTAACCCAGTGCTCTAGGGACTTCACATTGACACTACTGAGACTTTGGCCATGCATCTCCTAGACTCTTTGCCAATGATGCCTGGAGATGGGCACATCACCTAAACTGATCCAGTTGCCTATTCCAGCTAAAAGCTACCACTCAGCAGCTGATTTCAGGGAACTGACTGTGGGGGAAAGCTCTGCTGCAAAGATAAAGCATTAAACTAATGTAAGATACACCACAAAGGGAAACAGGCAACTACAGCAGACAGCGCGATGGAAACATCAGCGCTGAGGTTGGTAGCTGTCAGAAAACCCCTGGCAAGGAGAACTGAGAAATGTTTGATCAGGAATAGAGAATAAGCCAGAAATCCTTGCTAGACAGCTACATAAGACTATGACAGGTCTCCACCTTGAATATTGTATTTGTTTGCCTTTTACCATCTCAGCAAGATGACAGTGAACCAGATGTGGCACAGAAGAGGGTGACCGACAGGTTTGGGGGTACAGAAGCTGCTCAGTACCAGGAGACAGAGACATGGCCTTGTTAACCCTAGAGGAGAAGAAAAGGGAGAAAGCAAAGCTCATGAATGACCCAAGGGAGGTGAATGGGTAGGTTTTACTCACTACCCCACGTATTGCAAAAGCTGAGGGTCAGCCCATGAAATTATCAGTGGCAGATAAAAACAGCAGCAACAAATAGCCGTAAAAAAAAAAAAAAAGAGTTGCTTCAGCAGGTATTATGGGTTTAACTGTGATGCTCCTCACCCCAGGGCACAGCGATGGCTGGAAGTTTCCTTTGCTTAAGCAATGTTTGAGCCATATTTGTAGGAGAAATGCCCCTCAAGGTCTGTTAAAGACAAAGATAGCAGCTTTGACCTGTGAACTCTCCACATTGCAGAGAAGGGAAGTAGTCTATAGGAGAGTTATCACCATATGCAAGTTTTGTCCTGCTACTTTTCCCCAGGCATCTGCTGCTGGCTATGGTTGGAGGTAAATCAAGGTGTACTTTTTTACAGCTCTGTGTGCTTTTCACCTAACCCAATACAGCTGCTACACCTGCCTGCAACCAGCGTCCCTACCTTGCCACATAAGAGATCGTTTCTGCACCCGCTGCGCTTGATAGCTTTAACTTCTTCAGCTGATGGAGAAGTTTTTCCTGTCCTGCAGAATATCACCAATGAGCTGGAAAGAGTTTTACCATGCAGGTTTGCCTTCTTGCCAGAGGGGGCATTTTCTGCAGGGAAGCGGCATGGGAAGCTGGAGGTGGTTTTGCCACTTGCACATTTGTCATGTTTGAGAAAGGCAGGGAGAGATCTCAGAGGATTTAGGCATGACTGACAGGATCTGAGCATTTCGATGCAGACATGTGCAGACGAGGCTGGTGGTGTGTCACTGAAAGGAGAGGGACTCCTGGGGCGTGCTGGGGGACTGAACAGAGACAGTGATGTGCACGACAGGGTATAGCAGCAGGGACAGGCAATGGGCTTTGTATTGCTACTTCAGGAGATGCCAAAAATCCTTATGAAGTCATGAGGAGTTATTTGTGGCCTTGGGTAAGAGAGTGACTCCTCCAAGCAAAGGGCAGCGAGGTGCCTCCAGACCTGGACCTTGTGTCCTGAACCAGAAAGGGCCAGAAAGGCTAATCTGCTCACTTCATACTCCTGCCTCTGCCCATCCTCCAAGAGTTTAGGACATTGCTTGGTAGACTGGGGAAGAGTGGAGGCAAATGGCTATGCCCCAGTTCCCTACTCATGCCCCGCCACGTGGCCTTCTCCAGTTTTCCAGGCAATGACCCTCCAGCTCTGTTGCCTCCCTCCTGATTGCCCTTGCTCGGTAGGATCAATAACCACTATGGGCCAATCTCATGGGGTGGACCCAGGACAACATGTACTGTTAGACAAGATTATTTTGCACTATCCAGCAGGAGACATCATTATTCTGGGAAAAACGGCACCTTCCCACAGCCAGAACTGTGATCCGTCATGATGTTTGCCTTGCAACACTTAACATGGTCAAGTGCAGGCTGGCTGGCAGCCCAGTGCCTGTTAAGGGTCTGCCCCCTTCAAAGCCTCCCAAGCAGGGAGGACACAGGATGGAGGATTCATCACATCTTTGTTTGAAGGTCACCATGCATATCTACAGCTCGCATGATGGGAAGCTCTTGTGCCTCTAGGCCAAGCTGAGCTGAGATCCTGGAGATGAACATATGGAAACCCTGCAGAGTGCAAAAGGGAGGTGAGGAGGGAAAGAGGCAGGAAAAATCTCAATTTCCTAACTCCTAATGAGGAAAGCAAGAGGTTTGAGGTGTTATTGTGGCGCCAGGTAGAGAAAAGTTGCCAGGGCTCAAACTGCATAGAGCGGGAAGGAGAGAAGACACCACCTTCCAAAGTCAGTGCAGAGAGAAGGGGATAAGTGGACAGATTGGACATTAGGAAAAGGTTCTTCACTGAGAGGATGGTCAATCACTGGAACAGGCTCCCCAGGGAAGTGGTCACCAAGCCTGTCAGAGTTCAAGGAGTGTCTGGATGATGCTATTAGTCATTTGATTTAGTTTTAGGTAGTTCTGCGAGGAGCAGGGAGTTGGACTTGGTGATCCTTATGGATCCCTTCCAACTTGAGATATTCTATGATTCTATGAAGTGGGCTACCAGAAAGAGGAGAAAAACCCCACCCCAAACCCACCACACAGTGGAAAAAGCCTGAAAGAGAGAAAGCAGAAGTGTGTTATGTAAAGACATTTCCCCTTTCTTGAAGGCTCCTTCTAATGGCCATTTCATAAAGAGGCAGCTGGGAGCTCCTCAGCACACACAGAGGCTGCTCAGCCTCAAAGCTGCTCTCCTGGAGCAGTGGTTGACCACACCAGGGCGACAGTGCTGAGAGAGATTCGTTTCAGTCGATTAGGGTAGGACTGCAAAGATACAGTGCAGGGCTGTGCACAGGTACTTGTCCAAGTGCAGTGAAGACGCGTCTTTCCCCTTTCCTTCTTGTTGCCCTGTTCTTAGTCCATCTGTCTGGCAAGACCAGCAAGCCAAGCGAGCACAAACTCATCGAAGTATAGGGATGCATTTATGCATCGCACGAGTATAGGAATGCATTTATGCAACGCATGCAGCCGTGTGCAGGGAGATGTCACAGAGCCCCACATGGGAGGGGACAGGGCCACAGTGGGCACAGGACTAGCTCTTCCTGCTGCCATAACCTGCTTAAACACCCTGCCCCTGCTTGCAAGGCAAGGTTTGTTTGAGAAACTATTTTTCCCCTCATTTCACGTACTTTACCTTCACTGCAAGGCATCTGCATTTCACATCCTGGCTGCCCAGGGCTTCTTTTTCACCCCAGCCGCTCCCCCCGTGCCATGAAAAGCTGTGTACTGCGTATGTAAATGTAAGGAGACACACAGTGGTGTGCAGTGATGAAATGGTTGTTTCAAGAAGCCAGCAGCAGGACTGAGAGTTATTGCAGATCTAGCCCATTTATTTTCTACAGCTTTATGTATTTTCAATAGCTCCTCAGCCACATCCTTACCTATAACACAGGGCTGCTTTGAGCAGCACTCGGGGGAGGGAGGGGTTGCAAATCAAATGTTGTTTCTGAGGGAGTTCTCTTTGCTCCAGGGTAGCCTGGCTTTCACTTACTTTTAACAAGTTTTCTAAGAGGGTTTCCAGCTGTGCATGGAGGGAGCTGCAGAGCATCGCTGCAAGGGGTTAATTCCTCCGATGGCTGGCACACACCACGAGCACTGAAGATGTCCATCCATCCATCCCATACCAAACCCAGTAAAGCATGACAAGCCCCAGCCATGGGTCGCTGGGGACTGATCAGGGCTGGAGGGCTCCAGTCTGCCACCAGGAGCTGAGGACATCACCCAGCAAAGTACGGGCTGCGGGACCATGACACCACCTGGAGACCCGGAGGGGAAAGGCCTCCACAGGGTCCTGCCCCCAAAATTTCCTTGGTCTGCCCCATAAGACCATCCTAGAGTCTCCCTACCTGTTTTATCTCAGGTCTTATGGATGTTGGTGAGCATGGGCAGGAGTCTCAGCCACTGGAGCGCAGTGAACGTCACTTTTTTCCAGGGGAGAAATGGTTCTGGCCCTCTGCACTCTGGAGAAAAAAAAAAAACATAAAACCACTAAAAACTAAGCCCATAGAAACAGGGTCTGGCTGCACCCAAGACTGTAGAGAAGGAGGCCAGAAATAAAAAAAAAAACTTCTGTAATATATTACACTAAGCTTTTGACCATTTGGCCGCAGCAAACCGTGTTTTGGGAGTTATTTTTCATATGCAGCAAGATTGGCAGCGTGAATATTGGTTTCAATTAAAAGGTGACCGGCAACAAGGTGGAGGGACCTCAGGGTACGAGCAGGAGTCCCTTGAGCTGTGCCAGCTCCAGCAGTGACCCCCTGGCTGTGGATGTTGCACAGAGGGGTTTGCTGATGGCATGTGGAGAGAAATCCCCTGTGTGGCCCAGAGGTACCTTGACATTTTGCAGATGCTCAAAGTCCACAGATGACTCAGACCCCATTGCATATCCCACCCTCTGTCATGCCAGCATCTCCTCTGCTCTTCATCTTTTTGTTCTCCCCAGTACAGAGCAACGGCAATCATTGCTGGAAGAGGTAATTGCTGTTTTTCCATAGGAGGCCACAGCAGAAAATATCCCTGCATTGGATTTTGGGGTCATGCTGCAATTGCAGAAAGATCCAGCACCGCCATTAAGCACATGATTAAATATGAAAATGAGATTTAAAAAATGCTATTATTGATCTTACATAATGGAAATCAGTTTCCATGTTCTAGTTAAAAAGAAAGAAATCCAAATTAGACAGCCCCTTATTAAAAACCCTCCACTCTATTTCTTGGTCTAGTGAAATTCCCAAGTGCGATTTTTATTCTGCTGTCTTAAATGATTGTCTCCTTTTAATCATCAGCGAGAAAATTAACCTGCTGAACAAAGACACTTTCAGCATTTTCATATGCAGTCGCATAATAAAAGACAAACTTATGCTAAAACATCAAAATTACTGCAAAACCAAAGCAGAGACAGCGACGTTCCGGGGGGTAAGGGGGGAAATGTTTCTCTGAAGCACAGCAATGCACTAAACTTCTCTGAATCCCCACCTGCACTTGTCATGTCCCATCCCCACCTTAAACAGAAGAGTAATTTATCACTGCATCACTTCATTACTTTATTAGCTGTAAACACAGCAAAGGCCCACGCCTATAAAAAACATGTTTAAGGGGGTAATTAAAGCAGAATAATTGACCAGCTTGAGGCTGCAGGAGGGAACAGAGTGCCAATCTGGTATTTTTATTAATACGAGAGCTCACCCAGTGTACTGTGACAATGAAGCCAATGGTGGGGTTCGAAGCGGGTTGCAGGGAAAGGGAGGCCTTGGTGCAAAATTACTGCAGAGCGTGAGCTGAATTCAGGTGCTTGCTGGAAGCGTAAGCTCTTTAATCTTGCCATGCTTGGGTATGAAGGTCCCTGGAGAGGTGAGGTGGCTGTAGTTTAATCAGAGTCATCTATTTGTTCTTGAGTGCAAGGACTCCCTTCTCTCGCACATTTGAGCAAGGTCATTGTTCGGTGCCGGTAATGCATGAACGCACAGTGCCTCTGTCAGATTGCTCATTAGTATTCTGTATGTTGCACGGGCTAAATTTGCTATTTCATTTAGAAGGCTCCTGTTTGCATTTTTCTTCCATATCATAGGCCTCATCAGAAGAAACAGGTGCCACTGGGAAAGATCCAATAAGCATTTATACATATTTACAGCAAATACTGGACACAGCTTTTTGCTTAAAATTCTGAATATTCAATAAGCAGCTCATTTTATGCATTACAAAAGACAGAAAGGCTAATTTGAAATTAATGCTGTAAATATTTGCAGAAAATGAGGGGTAAAAATCACAGCAGAAAAAAATCCTGCTGTATACCAGGGTTGGAGAGGACAGCCCAGAGACACATCAGGCCAGAGGCAGCCTGGGCCTGGTGCAGGGTCCAGTTCAGCAGGATGCTGGGCTGCACCTTTAGATGCGAAGCACCACTGTCCTGTGGGCTGCATTAGTCCCCCAGGTAAACCCAATGCCCAGTTCATACCATCATTTATTCCAAATGCCTGATGAATCAGGGCACTAATCAGTTAATGCACTTATGCATTAAGTTCAGTGCTGTCCAGAGCAGACCCTAAGCAGGTACTTTCTTTCTGCGACGGCTTCTGTGGGAGCACCCATGGTTCCTCCAGGATCCCTTCCATCAAACACCGTTTGCAGGTAATTCAGTGTCAGTGCAAAAATACGCTTTAAGGGGTTGCTGAGTCTGAGTGGATCAGCCCTGGACATGCTCCAGATTACCCCAAAACTGACAAGTTGGCCCATTCTCCGTCTTTTGTCTGCAACAACTTGCTGCCAGGACAATCACCTGCCAGGCAGGAGGACTCATGCTCAGCCTGGCACAAGCAGGGGAATCTCACTGAAACCTCTCCGCTCCACAAACCCAAGGCACAGGCACAGCCACCGCAGTGGCTGAGAAAATCCACACTGATTTCTGCAATGCACGATCTAGCCGCAAGCTCTTCCTCTTTTTTTATAATTAATTAGGGAGGTCCTTTTTGCCGATATCTATTTCTAGGTCTAATTCATTACAAACCTCTGCCATCAAGGGTGTCAGCCATTTTTTGTTTTAATTGCCTATTCTGAGCATTATTGTGTGCCCATGTTCTTATGGAGGCTGTTAAAAGGTAAACACTTAAAGTTCCCAGGCTCTCGTAATAACACAGAAAATATCGTTCTTCACACCAGCTAGACTGGTGCCACAATTACGCATTGACTGGCTTGGCTTTAACATTATATCGCTTCCTGGTATTTGAAATATTCAGTAAAAAAAAGTAAACAAATAAAAAACCTGGTCCCACCAGGAAACAGAGAGGGAGAAAGTGCCAGAGCCTCTGAGCATTCCTTACAAAGAACTCCCTTAAAATCCTTCCATGAAAAAAAAGAAAATAAAGGAAACTCGGCTAATAACACTTTTCCACATAAATAATGTAGATTGTAACTGGGCTTTGGAGAAGCCTGAGCACAACAGAGGTCTCTTTGTAAGGCCAAGCACTGATTACATGCTGCCGAGCGCTTTCATGATGATAGCTTTTCATACTACAGCATCTCAAGCGCATTTAAAATTAATAAGCCAGGAAGCCTCCTCCTGGGCTGCACCATCCCGGCAGACGTGCCCTGAGGTGGATGTAACCCTGGCAGATGTCAAGTAAAAGGACCGTGGGCCTTTCTCAGAGACATTTCCAGGGCTGACAGGCTGCACAAGCTCAGGTCCCTGATGATGTTCGCCTCTGCTCTTATACAATAATAAAGGGATTAGAGGGCATGTCTACCTGCAATGGCAGGAGACAGGATTTGGTGACCCCCAAGATTGCCCCTGGTCCTATTCCTTAATGAAGCAGTGAGATAAGCCCTAATGCATACAGGTCTTTGGGAGAGGAGATTGCTATTAAAGCCTCTTGCGAGGGCTTTAATCCCAGAAGTGGCTCTGCTGGGGCCGTGGGCAGCCCCACTGTGCAGACTGTGCAGGCCAGCCCGAGCAGGGTGCTTTGTCATGCAGCAGAGACGTTTTGACAAGATCCCCCTTCAAAAAAATCAGTATCCCCCTGTTCTCCCTCCCCCCCATATTACACATGCAAAAATAACCATTTTTTTCCAGTTCCCAATGGGAAGATGTGGATGCAAAGTGGCACCTCTCAGCCCTGGGGGGAGCCAGAGCCAGGAGCAAAGCTGACCTGGGCAAACCTCTCCTGCTGCACTATGCAGTTTCATCATCCAGTTTTTGGGGTGCTGGGGACTCCCTAGGCTCTTGTGTGAGTTAAACACAGCCAGCATAGCTGGCATAGGGAGGTCTGCACCTGCATCGTCTCCTAACAGGAGCTGTTTTCCTGGTCTTTTAAGCCTGTGATGCTCAGCTTTAGGTATCACTCTCTCTGAGGTATCTTGGTCCTCTTGGCTGACTGCACAACAAGGTGGCAAAGAGCATGTCTCCTTTTAAGCGCAGAAGAAATCCCAAGAAGACCAAGTTTCATGTCCTAAATGAGAAACAGAATGCCTAAATCAGAAGTTGGGGGATGAAAGGCACCCAAGGGTCCAGGCTTGAGTGCTTGGCTTACAGCTGCATTTGGAAGGGAAATAAAATGAAAATCCTCATGTTCTTTCTTAGCAAGAAATCCTTGGCAGAAATCATCATAGTTTGCAAGCAGAGACAGATCAGACCCTTAGATGCATGTTGAATTGATATGTTATAGCTATGATGAAACTCCAAACCTAAAAACTGAGAATAACTCACTTTTAAATGTGAGCACGAACCTTGAAATTAAGCACAATATTTCTTGACTGAGAAAACCGCCACAAAAGAGCTCTATTTTCTGACAGCCAACATCCCAAATTAAACAGCTTCCACGTGTGTCAATAAAAGGCATTGGCTTCATTATTTGCAGCCCCCCAGTGACAATTTCTAGTCCCCTTTGGTAAATGTCATTACAGTTCCAGACAGACATCTGCACCATGGGCAAATTGACTGATAAATGCTCCTTGCGGGGAAAGCGAACCGGGAGGGACAGGAGATTCCTGATGCTGCAGGCAGCTTTGCAAGGGCAGAAGGTCTGAACAGCCTCTCCCGGAGCCTCATCATCTGTGCAGGTGGGGAGAGACCGTTGGATCTGCACAGGGCACTGGGTGAAACTGAACTCTGTCTGATGTGTAAACATGACGTGGTCCAAAGTCCACCACACCAACAGGGAGAGGCTCTGGGTTTCCTGGTTCCAGTTCTCCTTCCTGTTCACTCCAGGTTTTCTACTGCTCTTCCCCAAGCGGTTTTCACATCCTTTCCTCACTCTGTCCACAGCCTGCTTAGCTCTAGACATAACTCTTCCTTTTTTGTTCTCCACCAAAGTGAAGGTTATCAATGGATAACTGTGGAAACTGCAGGCAAGTTATTGCCAGCATGGTGCAGCTGTGAGCACACATGGGGAACTCTGTGTTGATCCCAAATGGATCCTCTTGAGGAAACCAAAGGTCTCACCTACAGCTTGTGGCTCTTCTGGTGGGGCCCAGGACAGGACCTGCAGGTCTGGTGAATACCAGCAACAAGACCCAGACCAGGCACAGAGGGACATGCTGGATTCACCCATCTCAGAAAGGACATCTCCCTTTTTCCTGCCCATCCCCTGGCACATGACCTTGTTCTTGCACAGCATTGTGCAGCATCATCTGAAAAAAAGGCGCTGGATGGGAGAGAAGGAGCATATAATTTTGGTCCAGGACAAGCCTTTTGCCTTATGTTATGAACTCATATTGTGTTAAACGCACCCTCACTTGGGCCTCCCTCCCCTTCAAACCGTCCCACATTCAGTAAATCTACCTGAACAGTGAGCAAGAAAGAGAATTTAGTTCATTCCCCAACAGAAAAAATCTTGATTTAAAAAACCCTAATTGCTAAGCAGTTGATTGGGGTTGCTAATTGATCAGCAGAGCCACCGTTGACCTGGGTATTTGGCAGTGACAGCAGACCATTCCTGCCTGACATGCACTGTCGCTGCAGCATGAGAAAAGGCACAAGAAAAGCAGTGGGGTTGACTCTGACCCCACTTTCTCCACTGGCCCAGGACTGCTTCCAAATTCCACTTGCATAACAAACAGTAAAAGCAGGCCCAACATCTTCGGTAGCAAAACTGTCTTTGCATTGAAAAATTACTCGCTAAACTGTGCTTTCCAGTAAATGCCAGACTGCTTTTCGTTCACTCCACCACTACAGCTTTTCTTAGTTTATTATTTATGTCTCCTTTCAGAGTCTCCCACCTGCACCATCTCTATCAATGGGCATGAAATAAAAATCAATAGCAGCTGTCCTGCTGGTTGAACGGCACGGCAGCAGCTCTGGTGTTACATCCCAACCAGGAACCTGTGGACAATCCTGCTGAGGAAACAGAACCATTTTCTGCATGCTTGGTGGTTAACTCCAGCTCACTCTTCTGCAGACCGGGAGGTTTTGGGGGCTGGATGTGTGCGGAGCGGGGAGCAACTGATGTTTAGGGACATGGGGAGCTGGTCATACACTGCAAGGAGGCTGCAAGGAGCACCATAGCTGGCTGGTCCTGACTGTCCCTTCACCCCAATGCACTTCTGGTTCATCCCTTCCCAGCAGACATCTGTTCTTCCAAACTGCCAGCAACAGGGATTTCTACAGGCAAAATACAGGCGTTTCACTGTCCCCTTTACAAGTTCTTCCTCAACTCCAGGGTTTGGAGTGAGCCAGTGTTGCATCCTATGGATCGGTCCCCTAAGGCACTCGAGGATACGGCTAAGCCTGCATAAAATTCCAGTCCCACTTTGCAGAAGTATTTATGCTGTCACTTGGTCAAAAAAAATTTATATACCACCTGGAAAGAGTGATCAAAAGTCTTGAAAGCAATGATAATTGGGGGTGCATGCCTTACAAAGACTGAGAAAGAGCAGAAGATAAATTTGGCTCCTATTCCTAACAGAGACACCTGGAGAAGGTATTAGGTACCTCTAGTTCCTCTGATGC
Organism: Fregata magnificens; assembly: GCA_013389945.1. NCBI lineage: Eukaryota > Metazoa > Chordata > Aves > Suliformes > Fregatidae > Fregata > Fregata magnificens. Next base: position 67,470 of record WAAD01024730.1, read on the forward strand.
AGTATCCAACCCATCACCTTCAGGAAAAACGCAACATTTTCGCTCTCCATGCATTTAAATTTTAGGTCAATCTGCTCCCCACCAGCTTCACCTCTTCTCCCTTGGTAGTGTATAGAGAAATTGAGTGCAGACCAGTTGGTCTGCAAGACAGTTAACTGTCCTTGGAGATTGACTGCCCTAAGTGTTTAAGATAATTTGTACTAGTAAGGTATTTTCATGGGGTTATGCAGCAGTGTTCACACCTGCATGCCCCTGCACGGCAGCTTTGAGATGTCTACACTGTTCTCCAGTGCACAGTGAAGCACATGTATAAATGCTCCTGGCAGAGGTGCTTGGGTCTGTGCGCAAAGGCTGAGCAAGCTGCAGCATGTCCAGAAGTAGCCTCTTGGACTTACATAGACTCCAAGTCGTGTCTCCCTGCTACAGTCCACATCCTTTCAATGTTGTGGTGACTAGAAAGGGAGGACATGGCTCTCAGCAGAAACCAAATGGAAGTGCATTGGGTCGTACCACCTTGGCCACGTGAACATTGTCCACTCATTTATCATCTCCTTCCAGGGACACACGACACCAGCAGAGCCACGGTCTGAGTGTACCTAAGGGACACACAGCCTGACTCCCCTGTGGGACAGGATCTCGCAACAACAGTCCCAAGACACCCCGAAATGACTCAGGAGCCACAGTCAATGCCAAGCATGAGGATAAATTTATCACAGCAAAACACAAAGGAGGTCATGGGGCCATTAATGAGGCCCAAACCACAACCGGCCCCTCTTTGCAGCTACACTTTGCCCCTTTTCCACCAGTTTCATCTCCCTGTGTGCTGTTTTGCCTCCCTCCCTGTGGCATCAGCCTTATGATTCAGCAGGAATGAGCACAGCCCAGCTCAGACAGGGAGCAGCTTGCTGAAACCTGGCACCCCCTGTATCAATTGCATTTATTGCTAAGCACCGTCAGGTTGCTCTGAAAACACAGTGGAAGTAGTGTGATTTCTGGTGGCTGCCAGGTTTTCCCCATCTTCACACCTCACCCCTAGCTGCCGAGGACTTGCCCCCAGGAGACGGCAGCTTGCCGTGTTTGTTCATGCTTGGTGGTGCAAATGGACTGGAAGGGCACCGAGCCTGGGCAGGCCCCAGTGAAAAGGCTGTGGAGCTGGAAAGAGGGGAGAGTATGTGAGAGCGACTGGAAGCGCCCCATGCTCAGCTGCAGGCAGGAGCCTTTACACCAGCCCAGTGGCACTGGGAGCCCCCTGGGACTGTGCACACGCTGTGCCCCAAACCTAGCACGGAGAAATGCAGGTGAAAACGGAGAACAGAAAGCACAGAAGACCTGAGATTGCATTAAATTGTATCTGAATCCAAATAACTCCTCTATAACAGAGAGGATTATTGATAGCCAAGGTACCCCATGGGTCCTAAACTGCATCCTTCCCTCTGAAGGAGGTTGCACATGCCCCTCTCTCCTGAGTATGGTAATCTTTATGTGTCCCACTCTGAGTTATAGGGCTGGAAGGAAATGGGGCAGCTCCAGGACCATCTGCCAGGTCCTAGCCTCAGGGCAGGAACCAAAGCTGCAAGTGTCGGGCCCAGGAGGGTTCATATGTGCAAATTCAAGAGCTCTGCAAACAGCCGAAGGGAAAAACTTCCCTCGTTATCAGAGACAAGCAGTGGCGTACAGCTGGGCTCAAGCAGGAGAGACGTAGCCCACAGACACCTGGTGCTGAAGGCACATCCTTCCCCTAGCAGTTATTTAGAGCACTAGTAATTGGTATACCAAACGTTATCCTCCTCCTCTTCATACTTACTAGCAGTGAAACATAGGAGAGCCTGGACAAAACCTCAAATTCAAGCAGGATGTATTGGCCTGAAAACCATCCACCAGGGTTTGAAAGGTGATGGCCTGACAGGTTGTATCCCTGCTGGAGGGGGAATTTCTCTGTGGGAGGAAAAGAAACCAACACCTCTGAAAAGGGCAAGGAAAGTATCCAGAAAGACCCACGCGCGAAACATGAGACAACAGCAGAGGTTTTCAGGAGACTCATCCACCTGTGGGGGATTTCACCCCCATGTGCTCCTGGTGCTGAAGGTGGGTGCGCAAGACTCCTGGGACACCTGTAAAAGCCACATCCCCTCTCTGTCTCTAACTCCGATTGGAGATGGCAGGCTCAGGATTTTATAACTTGTAAGGCATAAGCATCCCCCCAAGAATTTTTAAAAATAATGTAAAAAGCTTCATGTCTTATAAGGCAAATGAATAGTACAGTTGGGATCTGTTTCTCATTCTTTGTACAATGTACTCCTGCACTATGCTGTTCCAACCTTTAAAATAAACCTGTGCTATATTTGCAAGAATCTCTCTGCCATCACAAGGAAGGGAGAGAGGGAAGACTTACAACAAAAACTCACAACTTCCACAGAAATCACCCCTTCCTAAACACTAGAGCTCAATGTGAGAGGTAGCAGCTCCGTAGTTTGCAGGAACAGAGAAAGAAGCAGAAAACACGGAAAACATGGTGTGCCTTCTGCTCTGCTGGCCCCCGGCAAAGCTCAGCCTGAGTCCAGCTGCGACTGTACTCAGAGCTGCCGGGTCAGCATCACCCACTCATCCAGGTGCAAAGCTCACAAATCACCCAGGGGCTTTGGTTATATATAGGGGAGCCCTGCAGGTCCCTGCTGAGGTCCTGCCTTTAAGGGAAAAGCCACGCTTTCCAGTGGCAGTGCCTGAGTGCTCACAAGCTCCCCAAACCACACATCTGAAGTGGGGGGTCCCACCTCCTCAGCAGTCCCCAGCAGCAGATTACACCAGCCTGGCTCTGGGCACTGGCTCTTGCCCCTGTCCCTGGGAGGATGGGGCAGAGCCTGGCCAGGGATGTGAGGGATGCTGCAAAATGCTGTGATAAATGTGCAGAGCTCCTGCAGAGGCTCACTGGTAACAGTAGAAAGAGCTTTGGCTTCAGGGCAAGCAGGACCAGGATTTCATCCCCCTGAGGAAATAACTCTGTTTAACTTCGGAACTCCGAGCTAAAGCAGCCCAGGCAGAGATTTGTGGCGCATGCTGGGACGGGGGGAGGTTTGTGTGCAGACTCCAGCCAGTCTGCAGAGCAACTTTCTGGAAAAACAGTTCATTACAAGAAGGCACTTTGTCTCAAACTTCCAGTTTGCTGCGATCCATTGGCCTTCTCACTGCTGTAAGGCTAGGAGTTTTGACATCTCCTTTGCCCAGCAGAAACCCTGTGATTCAACAAGCCAGAAAACACATCCTTCTTTCCCCTTTCATCCTACAAACTGAGACTCTGCAAGCCAATGGCAGCAGCTACCAGCACCACTGGTCTGCCTCTGTCTTGTGCCAGTATTTCTGACCAGTGTACCCACCAGTGACCCAAAATCTGGGACCAAGCGTGGCCAGTCTGGCCTGGCAGGAGCTGAACATTAGCTCAGTCATTAAAGTTGCTTATACAAATAGAGGAAAAACCCACTTGAAGACTAGGAAACAGCAAGGATCTGCTTCTTCAGCTCTCTCTGCTCCTGGAGTAATTTCAAGCTATCCACAGCAAGTAGAGAGCAGACTGCAGCACCACTTAATCTAGGGACATATTTATATGAGTGTTTCCTCGTCCCTCTGCCGGCCAGTCGGCTCTTGTGGTTTCTGTAAAAATTACTTGAACTGCAAAGAAGCGGCTGTGTCCTCAGCAGCTTTAACCATTTCCATGCCAGCTGCCCTGAGTGCAAACTGCAGCCTGCACGCCGCATCCAGCCCTTCTCAGCAGGAGAGGGTAAAAGAAGTAATAAACCAGCACATGATGGACATTAGCTCTGTCTCCAGCCCCACTGATGATGAGAGGAGGAGGAAAACGTAGACTGAGGAGAACATCTATCTTGTCAGGACAATTTTGTCAAGCCTTGAGGTGGGGATTTACTGGCTGTGTTGTACGAGTTGGACTGCAGCTTGAAACAGCTTTCCCTTGATGGCTTCGGTTTTCTGGCTTCAGCCCCTCTTCCTGAGCTTCCAGTCTGTTTCCAGCTTCTCCAGACCTGGGCTAAGGTTACAGGGGGACCTTATAATATACAGGGGATATTCTTATTACAGAGATAGGATGCAGGGGAAATTATTACTCCACTACATCACCCCAGATTTTTTATGCCTGGAGCATATTCAAGAGCACCTCCCCGACTCTTGGGCAGTGGAGGCCAATGTCAAGAGCAGGCCATCAGCCACGGTCTCAGGAGAGCCCTGGGAAGGCAGCAGGGTGGACAACAGTTAGGTGGGAACATAACAATGACATAGCAAGCTACATTGCACAGCTGGTAAAGAAATTATAAATCAGGAATAAAATATGAAGCACACATGAATGCAGACCCTGCTGCCAATAATTTCCACTCTTGGCTTAATTACCATTGCTCTTTTTGCAGCTGCACACATGCAGTCATTACAGAGCTTTTTGGCTAAACACATTTTGTCTGCTTTTTATGTCTGCCAGCTGAATCAAAGGTCTCCATGCAAGTAGTGTGCATCATGACACAATCCATGACACTTCCCTGGGGAGCTCTGGATCCCATAAAGCAATAAATTGATTACAGCATGGAAAGACATGCAAGATCCTCATCTTTCTTCTATGGAATAGAGACACAAGTGTTGTCCTCATGAAAGGCTACATCTCTTTCTTTCAAAGGAAAAGCACTGCCCCTGAGCAGGAATAGAGTTATGGCTAAAGTGATGAACTGGATTCATCAATAAAAACTACCTTCCCTCCGGGATAATCTTCTGGCAGTATTATCTGAGCACACACCTTGCACTTTCTTTCCTGATGAGAGATGTGCCATGCACAAGGTCATGCAACATTGCATGCTTCTGACCCCACACATCAGACATAGCATGTCAGGGGCGGGGGGGGGGGGCGGCAAAGGGGGGGCACAACAAGGGGGTCTTTTCTGCCCCTGAAATCCAAATGTGGGAGGGAGGTCGTAGCACAACGAACCATCAAAGTGGACATAGCCATCAGAATACAGATCAGCCTAACCCAAGAGGGGATGGCTAGGAAAGAGTCTAAGCTCAGGGAAAGAGTTACTGATATTTCTCCAGCTTCCAGCCATTTTCAGCACAAGGGTTTCCCAAGACAGATGTGGTTTCTGTGCAGTTAGCAACCCTGGGTGGATGTCTTTTGCATGAACTTGTTTAGTGTTCCCTGGAGCCCCCGCCAATTTTTTAGCATCTGTATCCACAGTAGGGCAAGGGGTTGTGGTTGTTCCACAGGCAACAGCCTATCGTGGGAAGGTGCACCTCCTTGTGTTTGCTCTAAGTTTCTCCTAGCTTCCTCAGATACCTCCTAGACTTTGTAGTGGAAGAGAGCGAACAGCCAATTCCAGTCCATCCTGGCAATGCCAATATGTTATCAGCTGCGTGGCACACACAGCACTCATGAGGTTTATGGTTCAAGTTCTTCCTTCTCCCAGTAACTCTTCCAAAGGAGATGTCTTAAGATGCCCATCTAACAGAGCTAGAAGACCTAATTGTCCTGACACTGATAAACACATTTGTAACCCTAATCCTAATTGCTCCGTGACCTCTGTGATATTTTGTCATGGGAAGGCTTGCTGGATTAGAGTTCCCTCAGGTAGAACCATGCCAAACTTCTGGTGAATTACTGTCAGCTCATGTTAAGGCCTTCCCAAAGGAACTTGTCCATTGCCAGCAATAAATCTCAAATAATGGAAGAATTCATTCAAAGTCTTGGTGCATCTGCTCCTGTTTGCAACCATTTCAAACAGAAACCTCCAGAATTGCCCAGGCAGTTTTGAAGCAAACCTTGGCCTTGACACTCGCATATCAGGAATAGCTGGTGACTGGCTAGAGGACCAGTGGATTTAGACACATGAAACCCCTCCAGGTTGCAAACCATTAAATCCAGAGCAAAGTGAGTCCCTGCAGAGAGCTGCAACATTCAGTGCATGATAAGTGACCCTCCATCACTTTTTCAACATGAGCTGGCGTGAGCTGCAGAACACCCCACAAGTGAGACTGACCTCACGTATGCTTGGCCCTGTAACGCTGTATCTGCAGGTGTAGAAAACAAAAAGTGCTGCAGGAAGAAGTCAGTCCAGAAATCTTTCTATAGACATCAGAAATCATATATAAATATATAGTTCCTTTTTCCAAGCAAGGCAAGAAATCTTCCAAGAGTTGGCTGCTGGAAACTGCGAGAGCGTATCAGAGAAAGGCTCTCTTTCTAATTCAGACCTGGTCTTAAGCAAAAGTTTGGGTTCTCTGCAGGTCCACTGTTCTGCTATCGCAAGTTCTGCTTAGCAGAATTATCTTGATTCCCAGAAATGAATGCACACTTGGCCTGTTCTTTTCTGACAAAATTCAGATATAAGAGCAAGGTGTCCAGATGCAGACTTGGAGATGTTCTTGAAACCTTGGCTGTAAAACTGTTCTGGAAAGTGAACTTACTAGGGGAAAAAGGATGACACTACAAAATCACTGAGATTTAAATATTACAGGATCATCACGCAATGCTATAAGCTCCCAGTGAATAAAACGATGTTAGTTCTTAGGACAGATCCAAGCCCACAGTTTTACACTGCCTATTAACAGTCACAGGAATTGTCCCAGCCACAATGGCAAAGATTTAAAATGTAAATTAATGTATCTATCAAGCTTATCCAGCATTATCCTGATTAGTGATAAGCATTTTCAAGGAGACTTTTACACCCAGAAGTTTAAACTAACTCCTGTTAGAGAGCAGGAGGGAATCAAACAACAGGAGAGCACATCTGTAGATGAACGCTGAGATGGTCCTGCAATGATGCCCATGCTAAGTGCACATAGGCATGCAAATCAGGGTGCACCAGCAACAGCAGCTCTTCAGTGTCTCTGCTACATTCATTTTGTCTTGCATTGGTTTGTTGGGAGGGAATTCGTTTCTTCTTAGCTTTCTGCCTCCTTCTAAAATGGCACATTTCATCTCTGGGTCTTTCTTTGGAAATGCTGTGCTGCTCCCAGGGACTTTCACTGGCCAATACTGAAATCACCTGTTGTCCTACCTTTATCCCCCGCTTTCTCATCCATTTTCCCAGACTACAGACAGCCTGTTGCAAGGAAGTCCTATTCTTCCTGACTGTTTGGAGAGCAGCTAGTCTCAAGGTCACTTTTGTATATAAATCGCAGATATCATCATATTAGCACCACTATTCAGGCATTCAGAAACAAATCTAAACAGGAGAGCTCACCAACTTAGCTGTCTCACAGCTAAACCTCACCATTAAGCATGGCTTCCTTTCCTTACTGATTACAGTACAGTAGATTCATTATTATTATTTTTAATTTGGTTATATACAACTGCATGGTGTCTTTTAATTGCCTTTTTTTCCCAATTGAGCCACCAAGGGATGTAAGCAAATTATATGGCTTAACAATTCTGCCTGCTGCAGACAGACTTGTGTGGCCAGTATACCAAAGACACTGTGAAAACATTACCTTTTACTGGAAGTGTAAACTCAATAAACCCCCAGGAGAGCAATAAAAATGCAGTAGCCAGCAGATTTAACAAGGACATGCTCAGTGCACAGTGTAATCTTATTATGTGCTTAATGCCCAGTGGAATCACAGGAATTTGATTTAGCAACATCAGATTTCAGTTTCTCAAATTATACTGACTGCTTATAAATTAAGACTGTGATTTGGGATAATTGCTTTTCATTTGCATTGGCAAAGCCCATATATTATGTTTATTCTCACTACACTGTTTATATTTTTGAAGTGTCACGGAGCATTGCCTTTGGGACTTAAACTGGGGTGATGGAGAGCTTTCCTTTTTGCATCAATGACACTCATGTTACTTCCCCATTCAAATCCGGGCAAACGTTCTACTCTGGTAATCTTTATATGCTTGAAAGATCTATTTTATGATTTCCCAAACCTGACTGAACACAGTGAAGGTGAAGGACTCTGTCTTCCTCTCCATCAGTCTGAGCTGGGACAGCATCATTGGAAAGCCAGTGATCTACAGATGTGCAGTGAAGAAATAAGTGCAATATTGTCCTCACAACCATACCAACATTATACTCGGGAGTGTTTTCTCTTCACATGACCTTTTTTTGGGCTCTGCCACTGCAGTGTGTAAATGAACTGGAGAGAATGAGGCAGTGAGTGATTAATTACCTCTGGGGAGGAGAGTCATGATGTCAGCAGGGCCACCACGGAACTAGCAGGTAACGGTAATGCTTGCAGGACTGTGAAGCAGATCAATGAATGGCTATTGAACTGCATGAGGACATTATGAACACTTGAGCTTTGGGACAAATCATTTCATCTCAAGAGAGATGAATGAAATAATTAAATCTAATGGAATGAGCAAAGGGCACAGGAACGCCTCTGGAAGAAGACAGGAAATACCTTTGCTGCTGACTTTGGCTTCCATGTCTAAGACATTTGTATAATGTCTTAAATAACCCTCTCTGTGCAAACTACAGTGTACAGTAGCATTACTTGATTTACTGTGGATCATTCAGACCAGCTCATACAGCAGTAATTCCCCAGGATATTGGCATATCCTGGGCTGGAAAACCTTTACTGCTCCAAAGTCATTAATAGATCATAATGAGTTGATTAAAAAATTAACAAGGTAACAATTCAATTAAGTATTGTACCATTGGGCAATAAATATAGCTGCAATTGGCAAGCACATCAACAGACTGCTGAGCAAGAAGCACTTCTGTTTACCTCCTGCACAACACGTGAATCCAATGACTCTTACCCAAGGCTGGGGGGAAAAAAATGTCATTTAAGCATTTTGCAATGGCCATGGATATTTGCTGTGAAACACAAATATCATCCTTGTTTTGATGAAGTAGAACTGAACCAGCGAGCCCTTTAGCCTGTGATCAAGGCATTAGGTGGCAGGTCAGCTGTAGATAACTCAGAGACAGCTACAGATTTTCCCTGACTCCAGACTCATTTGGAAATTTAACTCGTTCCTTAACAATATCGTGTAAAATGACAATGAAGTCCTCTAGCATTTTCCCAGGCTTTAACTCATATTTGCCAAGGGAACAAGAAAAATTGAACGTTATCCCAGTAGCTGCTGTGGCAAGGCTGCTGCCCAGGGCTTTCCTGTGGTCCTGGGAGCCTTTTCCTGAGGTGAATAAGAGGTTTGGACACCAATTCTGCAGCCCTGAGCTCCTCTGTGGGCACTGCAGGATATCTCTACTGGTGGTTAGCCATAGCCCTGGTGCCATCACATAGTCATGGGATCAGCCCATGCCACCCTCACCACCTCTGAGGCAGGACGACTCCTCTGTCTGCATGGCCATGAAAAGGGTTCCCCGTGGATATGCAGAGCTCCAGTGTCCCCATAAAGCCCTGGAGAGCCTAACCAGACACATTCAGAGAAATATCTGCTCTGGAGCTGGTCTTTCAAAGCACAGAAGTGTTCACCCAAGATCAGCAAGAGAGAAACCCAAAATGCCACGTTACTGCTCAGCGCTTCCTGGCAGCTGAAACCAGGGAGACCCGTTACAGCCCTTTTTCCATTCTCCAGCTCTGGTTCCCAGACGGATTGTGTTCAGAGCTGTGTTTCTGGCACTATTTTGCATGCCCTTTTAATCTGCCCCATCTGCACTTTGGGAGATGCAGTTCAGTCGCCTTTCCTAACATAACGCCTGACAGATTTATGTGTGTCGGTTCTGCACAACCGTGTTGCACTGTGTTGTTAACCTTCATTAAGATGTTTTAATAATTGAATAAATGATGCACCAGACATGCACTTTAATCTCAGAGTTTAACGAAACAGGGGACAACAAGAATAACTGCAGCCTTGGAATAAATATCACCATAAATACCACTAAGCAGGTATCACACGAAAACACCTGCCCTTGACATTAAAAAACATGCTCAGCCACACTGAGAGGGGAATACAATACATAATACATTACATCTTATCTGCATCTCAATACCATTAAATGAGCATGGTTAATGCTTTAATAATCTGCCAGGGAACACTGTGGGCTCTGCATCAGGGCTAACCATGAAAGAGGAAACTCTCTCATCTGTTGCCCCGAGCAAGATGAAATACCATGGGCCACCCTTGGCAAAGAGGGATTTTTTTTGTGCAATGACATAGAGAGGGTTCAGGAGGAGCCAGTTCTGTCGCTGGCAATACTTCAAAGAATGACATCAAATTAGGGAAGGAGGACAATCTCACAGAGATACCTATTTGTCCCCATGGAGGGAGGATAAGGGATCCCAGAGGAAGTGAGGATGTGTCGGGGAAGCATATAAGAAATGAGGGACAGAAAAAGGGCCCTTCCCCAGGGTATCTCAGTGTATCTCATGGACCTGTCTGCTGCTGAGCCGGCAGCCGTCGCCCAAACCCCTGTTTGTACCCGGACCCCATGATGGCCACAGGTGGTTCTGTCTCCCATAAATGTGTCTATCCACTTTAAACACATTTATAATCTTTGGCCTTTACAGTTTTAGGGTGCAGCAAGTGCCCTTCCTGATGCACCCTGTAAAGAAATACTTCCTTGTGGTTTTGTACCTTCCTGACATCCTCCCAGACACCTGCTGGCCTGTCCTCTAGGAGGGATGGTGCATAGGCAAGAGCTGTACTCCACACCCTGCATGGCTTCACAGATCTCCATCACACCCCTTTCCCAAGCTTTCACTGTGTGGCAGTTTGTAACAGACCTTATACTTTTAGTCAGTGAGACTGAATCCACCAAAACCATTGAGCCTCCTTGCTTACCCAGGTCCAAACCTAGGGAAGGTTGGGTAAAAAAGACACTTTGGGCCAGGGTGGGTTTGTTTGGATGCACACAGTGACCAGCAGGACAGGACAGGAGGACATTCAGCTTGCCAGAACTCACAGGGAAGGTTGGAGATTAATTTTCCAGCTTTTAATTTACCCGTCTCACCCAGGAATTCTGTGTTTTCCCTTCTTTAAATAAATATTTTTTTCTTGTGCTTATAATTTTTGTGTTGTAATAAAACCGCTTCAAAGATCAAAAGCTCTTGGGGGGTCTTTCGACACCTTCAAGGAATTAAAAAAAAGAGCTGGGTTAGAGGGGGGCAGCCCTGCTTCCAAGCAGACTTGCATGCACACATGTTTCCAACCGATGCTTTAATTTTGAAAGCAAGCAAGGAAACCAACTTGAAAGTCAGTAATTTTCTAGTTTTCTTCTATGGGATAAAAAACTCTAATGAAGAAATTTTGTTGGAAGATTTGGGAAGGCAAAATCCAGAGCCAAAGTCCAAAGGTACGATGTTTTCCTCATTTGCATTTGCACCTGCTAGCAATCAAGCTGGAATTTGTTGGTTTCTAACGCTTCCTGATCCTAGTCAATTTACTGTAAAAGAAATTCCAGATGTAGGCACTAAACTGATTCTTTAACTGTCCCTGTTGTCAGCAAGGTTTGGGGACCATTTCTGCTTATTTGCCCATTGCTAGGGCTACTGGTCCTGCGAAGGAAATCAGCAAAAGCCAGCAGAAACCAGCTGTAAGATTGAGCTGTAGAGAAGAAAAGAAAAAAAATCAGGGTCCCTTTGGGAAAAATGGTGGTGCCATTGAAATCCACATCAAAACTTCCAGTGAGTTTAATAAGGGCATGTTTAGGCCCCGTGCCTAGTTCTGCTGGCAACGGAGCATTATCAGTAAAATGCTAAAGACCCTCAGCGGGGCCTGATTTCAGCAAGAAATGAAGATGCAAGGCTTCCCATTCTAGCTCTAATTTTGGGTACTGCAACATGGGATCCCAATCCAAACTGGGAAAGAGAAATCTAAAAGTACAAAAGCCATTTCACTCCATGTTTAGAAAGAAGCTGGCATGTCTCGAGCAGATCGAGCTGTGCTTATCCAAAGGAGTTTTCTTCATTTTACAAGCCCCAGCAGATTTTCTGCTGGGACAGAATCACTTTCTGCATAGTTTTTGGGCAACATGGAAAGCCACAGCCCCAACGGTATTTCTCTCACCAGTGCAGAGAAGGACCCGTCCTAGTTCAGCTTTGGCTCCCAAAGGATGCATTTTAGTGTGCTTAGACTGGATTTTATGCCTTCCCATATCATTCCTTCAGCTCCTTATTTATAATTTAAGAACCTGGCCCCACTCCCTCCTGGCTTTCCCCTACGTCCACAGAAAGGACAGCCAGGCAGGGCACATGTGGCACACATGTGGCATTGCTGGCAGCAGCTGAGGGCTGATACAGGAGGTGAAACACGTACTTCAGGATGTTAGAAGATGGAAGAGGACTGCTGTCCCCAGCCATGTCTCCTGGCCCCCCACCGCCAGGAAGAGCTGCAAGCCGCTCCGGCAGGCGAGCAGCCCCTGCGTTATCTCTGAGAGGGGCTCCGGCGTCACGGTGGGGCGAAACAGGGCAAACAAACCACTCGCCCTGTCTCCAGGGGGGTTAAATGTGAAGTTTAGATTAAACAAACCATATAACGAAATGTCTTACATTCCCATTAACGGGAATCATAGATGCAATCAGGAAAGACGAAGTGTGGGGTCACGTTTCCCCCTCTGGCACTGTCCCTCTCTCTCACACCCACCCTCATGCACTGCACACACTCACACATACACAAACACACAACCTCTCTCCTCCTGGCATGCTCCCCTGTGCATTTATAGGTAGGATGTTCTCCCCAGGTGGCAACCCTGCACACCACAGCAGTGTCAAGGCCAACGAAATAAACAGTCCAGCCTGCTTGGGATTGCCAGGGCTTCTAAAAATAATCCAGGACTGAGCATTTTATAAGAGATTTAAAGGTTCAAATCCAGGTGAGAACAGGTCCTTCACATTGGCAGCTCATTCTGCAAGCTACTGTCCACCCCGAGCATCCCCACTCCCCTCTGCAAGCCCCTGCTGCACTCTCTTGGCCCCCTTCCTCTGTCGGACCAGCCTTCACCTTCCCGTCAGAGCCAGTCCTTCAAAAAAGCTTTGCATTTCTAAGCCTAATTATTTTATCGGAGCAAAGCTTGATCTACACTTTTAAAGTAGAGAAGACTAGGCAGAAGAGAGGTTAAAACATGGGGGTCTGCAGACCTCTCTTCCCACCATGCCTGATGGTCACAGCCTTGCAGGGTGTCCTGGCTCCCACTGTGCCTCGCTCCACCTGGGCAGCAAAGAGCCGCCCACGCGCGTGCTGGGAACAAGCACAATTAAACAAATACCATCTGCCACCACCACCATCAGACCAGAGCACCGAGAAAATGCGCACTGCACTGCAAACACTGATAGAGCCGGCGAAATGTCAGGAGGGTTAGCAAGACAACGCCGTGTTCACGAACTCTAATCTTGTTACGGCTATGCCAGACAGTTGAAGAGCTTTTATTGGGGCAGGAGAGCCACAGTTCCCCATAAATAAGTCTTTCCAGACATGCAGATTTTCTGTATTTTAACTTTTGGAGCTGCAATTGCTGGTGAAGATCATTGGCTTTAGGCAATGGCGGTTTTAGGGAGAAAATCTGAATGAAGCTGATTTAGTCAATTCTGTGAATGAGCTGGGGGCCAAAACACCTTATTTAGCCCATGACAGAATTCAGTAAAACTGTACACTTCCACAGAGGAGTGGGAAGGTTAAAATGGTAACCTCAGCTGTCATTTCCTAGCTTCCAAGCATTTGGAGAAACTGCAACCTCTGTCTTGCTCAGTATTACAAATATGACAGGCACAGGACTTGGAGGGATGAGGTATGACTTCAAGAGCAGCTCAGACATCTAGTAACCACCCAGCCCTATCTCCCACAAGAAGAAAGGACCAGATCCTCCAAAGGCAAAGGATCCGAGACAACTCATACAAGAGCAGCAGCTTTTATTGGTCATTGTTTATCTGGAGCTCAAATTCCCAACCAGATTCCCAAGACAGACCTAGATAACTCACTTCTGCTGAAAAACAAAAAGCCCTTAAAAATTCAGAAGAATCCTTGTGTTTTACAGGAGGACAAACCCAAAGGCATATTAGCAACGTCAAAGTGCAAACGTTACTCGAATTAGCAGGAAAATGGGAAGGGTGTCCTGGTCCCATGGACCCATGGACCCATGGTAGTGGGACCTTCACAGCTGTTCCTAAACATACTTCCATGCACAGCCCCCTGCATGGCCATGGGTCTCCTTGGAGGAGCTGGGAAGCACAAAATTTTCATTCCTCTCCCAACAAGGCCACACACAGGGCATCTAGTGACAGACATCATCCCCTCTGCTCCTCTGGCAGCTGCTGCCATGGTCATGAACCACATTGGGTAGAGCACTTTTTTCAGCTTTCAGCCCCCCATTAGGGTTGCTGCTCCCATTCACTTTAATGGACTTTTTTGCCCAGCTGACAAGAGGTGGTACTTGGCCTGCTGTGCACTCACCTCTGTTGATTTTGAATCAAAGCATTTAGCAGGACTATCCTCCAGCTCAACTGGACTTCACAAGTTTCCATTTTCACCACAAGCACAAGCACACCCAAGTGCAAAAACATCATTCCCTGTGCCTGCCTCTTTCTAGCTGCCAAAGTCAGAGGGGAAGGCAAGATCCAGTGTGGCAAGCAGCTCCTTTTCATCATCCGATACTGCATTTCCTAAGGCTTCAGCAGTGCTGTTACACATCAGTAGCAGATCTGTTCAGCTGGGGTTACAGGAAGGTGGTTGTTTTCAGGGTACAAGGGCCCTTCTGCTTTCCAGCCAAATAGCTACAACTAACAAAAACATTGCTGGTAAACCACGTGTTTAGCAATGTGTTAGCAACATATTCCTGATATAATCCAACCAGATTTATTGTTGACAGTACGAATATTTCAGCAACGCACAATATGATTTTTTTGAAAGACCACACCTAATTAGCTGCATTTAAAGTAACGTTCATTAGCCCTTCTTCCACAGCAGAAACTAAACAAACATGCACGTCAAGCAAGCAGAATTGAGAATTTTTTCCTGGATTGTCTTTTGCATCCCAGAGGCTGAATTTTGCTTTTTGTTATGAATGAATTGATTTTATTGCAGGCCATAGCAATCCTTTTTGATTTCACATCTTCCCCAAAAGCTCTCCATGCAGAAGCTCTCCACCATTTCCTCAGGGAGCTCTTCCCAATACCAACATGCAAATGCTGAGATCACAAACCCCATATTCAACCCACGTACTCCAATAAAGGGAACACGGAAGAAAAGCATCCCCTGCATCCTACCTTTCAGCACCTGGCCTGCTACATTGGGGTCGGCTCCTTATAGGAAAGGACTATTTTGTTAATTGACCTGCTTGTAATCTGCAGGGATAATCCTTTTCTTGCTAGGGAGCTGTATCTCGCCGGAGCACAGCCTCTCTCCAGCAAATCCTATGTTGCATCTTGGTAGGAAATGCTACATCTGGGTGCTTTTGTCACTTCACAAGAAGCATCAGCTTGCAGAGATGATTTATTTAGTCCCAGATAACACACAGACACCCCACTGCTAACATGTCTAACAACATGTTCACCCTCCAGTAAGTTACCAAGAAAACACTTGTAGATCATCACTTCTGTCTAAATCTCATTTGGTAGCTCCATCGCTCTCTCTCCTAAAAAGCCCCTGTCGCTCTTTAAGATGCTAATTAAGTTGTAAATGGATTTTTTTAACATCAAACCACCATTTATTCTTTCTTCTTACTCTCCTATAAATAGGAGAAAGCTATGCTCCCAACAGGTAAATGGAAAAGACCTCCTAAGCATGGCACCTGGCAGGCCTACATGTCTCTCTCCCATCCCCTCTCCAGGCTGTATTTTGTACCGAGATGCTGGCACATGACCTGGACACTCAGCTCCTGCACTGAGCAGCCCCATGGCCAGGCAAGCCCTGTCGTTGGCTGAGGGAATAGCAAGAGCCCTCATGGTACTGATTTCGATTTTGATGGAGGTCCCACTGGACGCAGGCATAGCAGTGTAATTGCTGTTATTCAAATGCAATGCAGATGTCTGTAACCATTTGGGATGCTGATTGCTGTGACTCAGTGCAAGGTCCTCAGCCAACTGATAGCATCATAGCACAATGAGGATAATAATTTCTGATTGCTACAAGGTACTGCAGCAAAAGCTGTCTCAGGGTTCCCGTTCCATTTTGGCATCTGCTCCATGCAGCATTACTCATCATCTACAGAGACCTCTTAGTCTATTAAGTAAAGAAGTTGAAGACTTAGTCTTTTCTAATCACCGTACCACCAGTGCAGCTTGAGGAATGCTCAGCCCAGCTCCCCACCCAGCCTGTCCTCTGCTCCTCACGCTGAATACATTAACTCTGCCAGAAAATATTTGCATGCTTCAAACTTAGTGGGGACTGGAATCCAAGCCCCTAAAAGAGAAAAAGCCAAATATACATTAAACAATAGAGACAACAGAGTGTTCTGCAGCTCGGAGGCATGTAGCATTCCCTCATTAAAACTTAAACATCAAATAAATTAATTATATATGGCAACAATAGGAACTAAACCTGGTCTGAATTTTTAAGGCATCCTAACTGAAATCAGATGTAGGTTTGTACTTCCTTTGTGGTCCAGGTGGATGCTCATTGTCCTATGAACATAACGAGGGTGCTACAAAGGCTTTTCCCCAGCCCTGCAGCCCCTGTTCAAGGTCACAGCAGCTTGCTCAGTTTGAGAGCTTTCTTCCTCTTGTTATACAATGCAGGGAGAGGAAGCAGGGGTTGTTATTGCTGCAGTGAGCTTGGGCTTTTGATAATATTAAACTGTTTAGGTTGGATGTGAAACCTGACTTTGTCGAGAACCATATGGTGCTTAAACGATGTTGCTGCCTTGCAAGTCTGCAGGGTGGAAAACAGGCCCAGATTCCACAATATCTGTAAACTACCAAAGCTGTGAATTTAATGAAGAAGGAAGAAATATTAAGGAAGTTCTGTCTTTGGTGGCAAAGGTATAACTGACCACAAGAATACCCAAGGGGGAGAGAAGAGGCTACTGCAATAAATTACAGACCATGCTTAGGTGTGGATTTAACTATGAGCATTAAGAAAGAAGGATACTTCGAGGAGCTCAGAGCCCACAAGCCTTAAGCTGAGACCCTCACCTCTCTTAGGCTAGAAGGAACATCATCACCATAAATCTTCTCTGATAATTATAACGATCATCATCATTTTGAAAATCTTATTTGATAATGATCAATAGTGATCACCTGCAATATTTTAAAGCTTCCCTTTTATTATAACACAGCATTTGCTGCATCAGAGTTCAGTCCTTAGTAGATGGCAATCCATCCAGAGAGCGCACTGCACCAGAGGGATCTCAGTCAGGATCTGTGGGACCAGCACACAAACAAGATGATCTCTCAAGAGTGCCTACTATTTCCTGCCTCTTTGGCGGTGCTGTATGTAGTTGGTGAAGTGCTCCAGCATCCTTCAGGATGAAAAGTGTCATGTCAGTATAAAATAATACTGTTAAATCTGAGAAGATAATATGCACTCATAGCCTGGAAGCATTCTCCACAGTGGCAATCAGTCCAAACTTCCTGAGAGGCAATGAGAACCATGGGAGTGTTTTTCCCCAATATGCCCAAGATCATATACCACTTTTCTGCTATATCAAGGACTCTTATAAAAAAAAAAGTTTAAAAAAACCCCAAAACAATGAACCAAAAAACACAGGTTTTTTTTTAAAGGCTCTTTAAAAATTCTCTTTTAATCTAGTCTATTCATCTCAGGAAAGGCAGAACTACTGGAAGAAACTCCTTTGATGTAAGGAAGTCTCTACAACAGAACTGGGGCTGGCAGCTGATTTTGTTGCCTTCCACAGTTGGAAAGCCCTCAGGGGGCTGTTACCAAAGGACAGGGATGACTTCTTAGGGCCCAAGCCTTCCAAGAGGTGGCACAAAAATCAAGACTATCCAGATAGTCTTATTAGCATCTACGTCCAGCCCTGACAATACGACTGCTGAAGGCAATGGCTCAGGCAGGGTACACCAGCTCCTGCCAAGCCACCACATCCATTGTCTGTTGCTGTAGCAAGTCACACGATATAACCCCATGGAAAAGGTCCACCTAAAACCAGCCCAGGTATTCTGTTCTGTCAGGCAACAGTTTCAGTCCTCCAAAGGTTAAAAATCATCTCCTAATGGTCAGCCTAAATTACTGGTGGTCTATTTGTGTCTGCTTGTTCCTTATGTCCAATAGTTTTAATATTCCCCCTCTCATGCTGGTGTTCAAGCCTAGATACACTTGTGGAGTGAGTACATGTCTCCCCAGCCCCTCTTTGGCAACACCAAACTACCTTAAGGCCTTCTCTGACATGGTGTAAACAGGTCCCAAGAATCCCAAGTGATGGACATCCCACAGCCTCCCCGCTGTTCTATCACACCATTTTGCAATCCTTACATTAAAAGTTGTGACTGACATTTAGTCTAGATCTCCATTGCTGCAGGTTAGGCCTAGTTTGTTTCCTTCCTTTTTGCAGCAACTTTTGATACTTGAAGACCGTCTGGACATTTCAGTCTTCTCTGGACCACAGGTTCCCCAGCTGGTTTGCTTCATTGCTTTCTGCATTGCCCCAGGTGCAATTCTCCCATTTGAACTAGCAACAGACAAGTTACTGTGGACCAGGTAGACACCCTTGCCTTTCATTAACACTGTCATCCTTTTCCTGCCCCTGGTTTTGTTTCCCACCATACACTCAGTCTGAACTCTGCTCCAAGCCAAGCAAACCCAGCTCTACTCATTGTTCTCTGCCTTTATGATTCCTGGAGCTCCAGCCACCTGTTTTTCACACCAGACTTCCTAATATTTCAGGACTGTATTAACTATGGATACCCACAGGCATCTCTTTTCCCCTTGTCTACCCTAGTGAGCTGGTCCCTTACAGCAGGAACTCCTGTGACTCTGAACCCACGCTGTCCCATCCCAGCACTCTCCCTTCCCTCTCCAAAGACACTCACTTCTTCCTAGAAGATAGGCCAGGACTCTGTGTCAGGGACATTTCCCCATCTCATGCTGTCCAAGGTGTCACAAGCTCACTGACAACTAATTAGAGCTCATTTCAAGGCCCCGGCAATTTCTTCCCACCCCCTAAAATACTCCTTTTAGCAAAATCCACTAGTTCTCTCTTTTAGACATTTTTATATTCCCTCACCTCCAATTCTGGTATTATCCTCTCCCTGTCAGCTCACCTAGTCATTTTTCACAAGGCACTGTATCAATTACTTCACTGAATCCAGCTAGGAAATGCCATAGATCTAATCTAAGAAAAAAATCCATTATTTTATCAAAGATATCGGATTCATACAACACAGTCTGCCTTTGGCAGACCCAGCATTCTCTCCAATTTCCTGTTTACCTCCATGCTTTATTTTTCTCCCTGAATGTTCACTTCTATCCATGTAATTGGGGTCAGACTGATGGGCTCCAACCCTCCCCTCTCCCCTTCTTACATACAGACCTGTCTTTCCTGTTACCTTCAGTCATCGCTTACTTCCCCCAGTTTGATACACCCAAGAGCCACCATTGTTACTGGATGTGCAATGCAGCATTTTCCGTCCTCTGGTCTGGAGATTTTCTACCTTGTTTCTATCCCCTCACCACCAGCCTGAGTGCACTCCAGTCTGAAATTGGCTCCTCTCACGAATGTGGTAATTTCTGCACCCACAGCCTCATTATCACTCTCCCACCTGGTTTTGCCTTAATGTTCACTTCGCTACCTTACTCACAATGGGGGCAAGTGATTTGATTTGCTTTCAGGCCACATTTAAGGTTATATTTAATATCAGCCTCAGTCTCATTACACAGAAAACTTCACTCCCTTCCATTTAAAGTACGACTATTGAACAGAACTGTATTTGTTTAAATTTTCTCAATGAAAATATGCTATCACCTTGCTAACAATGCCTGCTTATTTTTTCCAGACCATCAACACGTGTGCTGCTTTGCTGATGAGTCTTACCTCCAGGAAGAGGGCTAGGTAGTCTTTTCCTTGTAGACATCTCCTGCAAAGGGACATCAATGGAGAATGGTTTTAATTTCCAACCTGTATCAAGAGCTTGAGTCAACCCACATCCACCCAGCCTTTGGGACACATTCCCTCCTTGTTGTAATCGCAGAACCACTGATTACTATTTCCAATTTCTACTTCCAAATCCAATTTATAACAAGAAAGCCCTGAGGAGCCCCAGGGTGAACAGGAGGTAATGAGGAGGAGTGAAAAAGAGAAATAAAAGAGACATGGCTCAAAATGACACTGTAGGGAAAGACCAGGGGGATCCCTCAAGCAGCCAAAGGAGAGGTGGGCAGAGCCCATCTGTCCACACCCCAGGCACCACCCTTGTAAAAGGGAGAGCTCCCAAAACATATGAGATCATTAAAACCAGCAGCTAAGCCCTTCCACGGTGCCTGTGCATGCCGTAAAGGGAAAAAAGTGCTTCTGCTAGCACTGGAGAGGTTTGCCAAGGAAAGAAACAACTGCTGGCAGTCTCAACTCCTGAACATGTCAAAATGAGCATTCAAATCTTGTCAGAAAGACAAATTAATGTCCAGATGGGCTAAATCTGATCCATCTGAATGAATGGAGCTGTTACTGATTGATACCAGTGAGGAATATGGCCCACTGCCTAATACTCAAGAAAGCACGGGCATTCACAGTTTTTAGAAACCAAATGCTACAGGATGAATAATCTGGAAAGTCTCCTCCAGTTTCAGAGCTGTTATATTTTTATTTCTAAATATTTGATGAGGACACAATTTGCATATTCTCCCCACTCCCATTAGCAGCAGATTATGGCATGGAAGCAGCAGGTTTTATCACATGTAGAGCTAACACTTTGCTTTGGCGTCTGCAATGCTGGAGAGCAGTTATTTCCTCCTGGGCATTTTCAGTCTCTCTTCCAGGTCCTTTTAAAGTCAGGTGGACAGAGCTGTGTCTGACAGCATACTGGGACGGAGATTCACATGGAGCTAATGCTCACTCCCCCACAAAATCATTAGGCTTAAGCAAGAAAACAAGCAAGGCTGGTCCAAAAAAAAGCATCTCTGGCCTAACCCCCAGGAGCACCCATATGTGCTATCTGGGGCTCTGATTGGGTCAGGGAAGTCTGCAGTGACTTTGGTTGTCATTTGAGATTTCATACAAAACAACAGTGTAAAGGTACTTACATGACTTGCACTGCCTGCACTCTATGCACCTAAATGTCTCTGCCTTGCTGAGGTCAATGGGAGGTAGTCATCTGGAAGGCTAAGGATCAGAGCCATCCAGTTATTTGAGTGCTCACAGGAGACAGACCCACTTTGGGAAGCTGGACTTGGGTTCTCAAGTGACTCCGTGCTTAGTCCATCCTCTCCCCTTCATGTGAGCCATGAGCCATGAGCCATTCCCCCTGCCTTATGCATCCGAACCCCTTCCTGCACATGGGAAATTATTCTCTTGCAAAAGTCAAAATCAAAACAGCAGCACTTCTGAAACCATACAGGAAGCATTTAAGTAGGGACCTATAATCCTAACTTTGGTCAGCCTCATTGGAAATGACACTGCACAGCATGAAAGGCAAAGCTACATCTCTGGCTTCTGAAGTCACCTATGTGCTGTGAAAAAGTGAATTAATTTCACACCAAAGCCACAAAAGCCAAAACTCCATGCTTCATGCAGGAAAAAAGCTCCCAGCAGAGCCTCCAACCCAGCATCTTCAGACCACCCCACTTCTCTGCCAGCCGAAGCATCCCCGAGGGCGACAGTCAGGAGAGTTTTTATCAGCCTCTTTCCCTGTTTCCCCATTGTTCCTAAAGACTTGCAAATGCTGTGGAAATTCCCAGCATTTCAATCTGACCACAAACCTTCACTAAAGAGACTCTCTCACAGTTTATTATGAATCCATTTTATGAAATGAATGTGTTGGTAGTCTACTAATTAATATCTGGCAGGAATTAAATGAGAGCAACTTCTAATGCTGCTGCTTCCCTGGCTGGTCAGTTCTTTCATTCCTCTATGCATCAGTCAAAACTGAGTTACAGAAATTGCAGCTAGCATTTGATCAAAAGATGCACCAAGCCAAGACCTCGATTTGGATGGCAGGTGAAAGGCTACTTCTCCAGGAAGGAGACGTTGAGAGGGTAAATGAGTGACCCTCTGAAAATCTTTACGGCAAGTTTTACTCAGCTGAACATCTGGCAAATGTGGAACTTTTACTGGCTAATTTCACATAATACAGCTTTTAAGCTAGCAGAAGAAAAAGTAGATGGGAGTGAGGAGAGTTAAATAGCAGCTATTAAAAGAAAAATAATCTTGTCTTTCATACCTCTTTCATTTTTTCCTACCTCTTTTTTTTTTCCCCTCCATTGTTTTGGCGGGTGAATTTGATGTGCTAAACCCATCCCTGGTGGTACTATACCAAACCAGCATTTATACATCAGGAGAAGAGCAAGTTTCAACAGTAAAACCCCAGTTACAGGCCACAACGACATTACATATTTTTCTGTGTTGCTGCAATGTATTAGGTGAAGACTTGTTTAGAAAAGTGGATATAATCAGTGAAATGAGGGAGCCTAAATAAGTATTTACCCTATGGAAATCAGAATGACTTCTCTAAATAACACTTCTTGCATGCAGTGAAAAAGCATCTTTTGTTTTCATGATAAAGCAGCATCAAAACAGTATCTTCGGAACCAATTTTATGCAAAACACCCATTGCAGCTGATTAGATGGGTACACTATTTTGATTTCACCTCAGCTCAAATTTTACTCTAAGGCCCTGGCCTTTTTAGCATGTGACAATATTCAGATAAACTTAGCGCTGCTTCTAATGGGTACCTGTGAGACTGATTAACCAAAAATAAGAGTGTGCGTTAGGACTGAACTAAGTTCATTTCACATGGAAATAGATTGCAAAGTGTTAGAGGACCTGGCCAGGGAATACAAACTACAGCATGTGGATGAGGAAGAAGTCAAAGCACTAAGAGTAAATTGCCACTAGCTGCACAGTTGTGACCGCTATTCCACACCACAGAAATTGCTCCTCACATAATTTCAAATAACAAATGCATCCATAAAACATCTGATTGAGTTAGAGTTGGTTAAAAGAATACTGTACTTACTGGAAAGTCTAAGGTGAATTCTACACAAGGAGAAAAATACTGTACTAGGAAACACTGGAATTTACCTTAAAATATCAAACAGTATTTCAGGTACAACACTTCTCCTTCATTAGCCTAGGATTGTCAGTGGATATGTTTTTGTAGTGCAGTGATTATTTCACCAATAGAGAATCCATTTCCAAATCTCATCAGGCACTGAAATTCTGATAGTTTCAACTTACAAACTCAGAAAAATCCAAATGAAGGGCTGGATCCTGCACAGTGCTTTCTTTCCTCCAAGTGTGCCGTTGGGTGGATTGTTTTCTTTACGCTCCCTCTGTGTGCCTTCTCTTCGGGCCTCCACCACCATAAGGGCAATATCACGTCTCTTGGCTTGCAGGATGATATTTCTGGAAACACCATCTTGCAGAAAGCCGTGGCATGAAAGTTATGATTCATACATTTCACAGGAGCAGAAGTGTTAGTGAATTTGGGCAGGTGGCGGGGTGGCACCATGAGCACGAGGTGGCATGACAGATGTCAGCAGCCAGGAAAGTATGCTCCAGAGGTGCAAGACATGAAGAGTTACAAGCCCCTGAGGAGTTATATCCACTTACATCAGACCTGGGAAACTGGGCATCATAAGCATGCTGACATTTAATGTTTTGCCTGCCATTTTTGCAGCTTATGTCACAAGAAACTGCTGTGTCCCCGCTGCCTTCTATGTCTGAAACTTCTCCCTTCTTGGCTTCTGTTTACCTCTGAACTCTGCCTTCACTACCTCTCTCACTCCCCCCTACAGCACCGCCCAGGCAGGACCAAGACATTACACCATTTCCCCTGCAGCCTTCCCCCTCTCCAGCCTTGGCCATCCCTTGTGCTGCCCCTCACGCCTGACACTTTCTCCTCTCCCTCTTGCCAACACGATCACCTTCTTGAATTCAGCTCCTTCCCCAGCTCTATTGCTTTCTCTCCCTCCAGCTCCAGCCATTTTTAACTAATTTAATGTAAAGATGCTTAACTAGTCAGTCACAGCACAATAGCAGTAAGAAATGCTTTGCAACACTGCATGGTCCAAGGCATTTCAAATCTGAAATATTTTCTTAAGTGATAAACTCCTCAGCAGCCCTTGCCCAGCCCTCGTACTGCAAACTGTTGAGGTTTGTAATAAATAACAGCTTCCACTAAAGCCAGATCATGGCCCAGCCTCAGAAAGGTGTTGGACCAACTCCACGGCTGCTTTCCAAAGCATCCATCTTCACCTCACGCTTTGTGCTACAAACAGGGTTTTCAAACCTCTTTTTCAAACTGCTCTAAAAAGACTCTCTTATTCTGAGGAACAGTCCTAATAGGGAACTTTTCTTATATGGTGGGAAGAATGGATGCTCCTCTGTGGGCCAGGGGAGAGAAAATACCATGACTGCACAAGGAGAGGAAGCCCAGAGGAATAGGAAGGGGAGCCTGACAGAAATTCAGTGGCACAAAGAGGGTTAATAAACCTACAAGAAAAACCTAGCACAGGAGGGAGAGCAGTGTCAGCCACAAAAATTTGTGAACACCTCTCTTAAAAAGAGGGGTTGCCATTATGGACTGCAGTGTCCCATACAAAATGAAGTAGCAGCGAAGGATGCTGAGTGCTGCTCGGTCCCTCCCTGCCACACCAGCAGCTTCACAGCCTGTCCCGGACACAGTGCAATTCTGAGCCCCAGGGTTTCAAGGGCCAGGACAGCACAAGCCAGCTGGACCCCATTTTCTAGTGACAATCCACAAATCCTTCCCCTTCACACGTATAAGCCCATTCATCTCGCCGTTCTTCGCAGCGCTGGCCGTCTCTCGTATAAACACTGCGTAGTGTGTGTGGCGCGCTGCAATACTTTAAGGACATTGGAATGCACTTTATCAGCACTTTTAAACACTGCAGCTTTATGAGGGGAGTCTGAAAATGTATTTACCATTCCAGACTGTGCACAGATGTGCTTTTAATATAACATCCTGATGTTTTTCTTCTCTTCTCATGACCCCTTGTTGTCCAGGCAAGGGCGCTCGCCCTTCCTTGCGCCACCAGATGCTCCAGGAATTCTCCCTGGAGCACCAACCACCAGAGATTTCCCTGACTTGAAGCAGCTCCTTCACATCTTCTGCTGATGCTCTTCTACGGGCGCTGTGAGGTTTGCTTTATGGGGAACCTCCTTAACCACCCGCACTTGCCACACGGCTGTTTCCTAACTGATGTCACCACTATTTACATCTCTCCAATGACCTTCCTCCTGTGCACCAACCATGTGTGCAGAGCTGTTGATTGCTCAGTGTGTGGCATAGCAGGTCATGCAGATTACCACGGACAGACGGACGACCTGGGGCTTTTCTGGGGTCCTCCCAGGAGGCTGGAAACTAGAGATATTTGGGACTAAGGGGAAATGTCTTCCAGCTGAAGGAAGATAGAAACCAGTCCTGTGGTGCTGAAGTCAGCATGTGCTTCAAGGCAGAGCCTTTGGGGAGGTGCTTCTGATCTCAGGAGCATGTTTGGCTCCAGCCTCAGCCCTACAGTAGTGAAAGATGAACAATGAAAAATGCATCTTGGCTCTGCTGGTTGTAGCGGGTCAAGGGAAAGAAACGCTTCTCAACTGAAGGAAAAAAGGAAAAGACTCTGAAGGGCAAGAAAACATGGGGAAGCAGGAAGGAAGAAGAACCTGCAGAAAGGACTTCCCTCGGGAAAAGCGAGAAGCACTTAAACCCATTTTCTCTAATCTGAGCTGCTGCTTTTACAGCTCCATTTGACAGAAGCCATTTCCCAGCTATATTCTCCTGCATCTGTGACGTCTTTCTTTGATATTTACTATTTATGTAGAGCCTCCCAGGTATTACACCAGGAGAGCTGCCAGGCCCAGCAAAGGCAGAAAAGCAAAGGCAAAAACCCTGATCCCTCTCCGGTGCCAGCTCTCAGTGGCTCACAGCAAGCGGCTCGCAGAGATGTAGTTGTTACCAACCAGGATCTTCTGCAACACTCAGAAAGGCATCGCCTCATCCAGAGGTTGGCATCTTATACTGGTCTTAACTACAAGGTTACCTTCCCCATTTCTGGAGTAGGGCTAACACACGTCCCCATGGGTGTTGCAGCTGGTGCCCCAAGAGCTCAGCACCAACTTGGGGGTGCAACCATAGCCCAGTTGCTAACAGCTGGATGAGGTTCACCTTGGCCACTGTAGCTGATCACAAGCAACACAGCACAAGGCAACACACAAAACCCACAAGGTCAACAAATGACAAGAATTTAAAATAAACTCAGCAGGGACTGGCTCAACCGGAGCATGATTTGTTCCTCTGTGAAGGTCCACCTGAGACTCCATACGCTATTTAATCCCTGGAGCTGGGTCCAGCTCCCATTTGTGTCAAGTGAAGATTTTCCGTTTACTTTAATGGATCTGGAACAGGCCCAAGCAGAGCTGTATAATAAGCAATGGTTTTATTCAACAAGAGAAATAGCCTTCTCCCTGATTCCCTCCTACTCCTCTGCACCAGCTGTAGGTCAGAATCTGCCACTCCTGCTTTTCAAGCTGAGTCTTCTCCCGAGGAGTTGGGTATTCGAAACAAACCAACCAACCAAAGTGGCGTTTTCAGTGGGGAAAGAGATTTATCCGATTGCCAAGGGCAACAGCTTCAGATGATGAGCTGGACTATGCCTTCCTCAAACATCCGCTCATTTTTTGAAGAATGCCATGTTGATTTTATACCCCTCTTAGTTTCTAAGCTGGGAGCTTCATACATCTTGGTTACATTTTCCTTTAAAAACATTTCTTATCTTGGAGCAGTAGCAGGAGCCCAGACAAATACACAAGTTGAAAAGACAACAGAAACATTTTGTGCCAAGGAAGGACGGTTGTAAGCGAACCTGGCTCTAATAACCATGGAAACAAAACACGTGTCATATGAAAATGATTCACACTGTTTTGAGGGCTGTTCTGGAAGGCAGTAACTTACGGCCTTGGAGGCAGCACAGCAAAACACTGCAACCAGAAAGCCAGGAGAGATGGGTCACAGAAGGAGTACAACTTGCTCTTATTCCTCCTAGGACCCAACTCAGACTCCAGCTGCCAGGAGCCTGTGGTAGTGAAACCTCAGGGCATACCACTGAAGCCACCGTCGTCTTTGCAGCTAACCTGTGTGCCCATAGGTGTGCTGCCAGCAGTGGGGCTAAGCTCTTTCCCACAAAGCTGCGTTCAGTCTTCCCCGACCACTGGAAACCGCATGCTGCGGGTTAAAACCTGGCATGAAGCTCTGCATCACCCTCTGCATGCTGGGGAAGTGAGGAGGATGATGGAGCCAGCTGCCAGCCAGCACCTCTCCAGGTCTCAGCTGCAAGTTTCTCGCAGCTCACCACGCCAGCTTATCCCACAGGTAATCCTTCACCTGATGCAGTGTCAAAGATCTCCAGCCTGCAAGCTTTGGCCAAAAGATAATATATAAAACAGATATTGCAACATGTCCAGGTCTCTTTCTGCAAGGTTGTCACACAGCACCAGTCAGCCCGTTGCTCCCAGAGTCTGCTCCCCCATATGCTGTGCTCGTGTGGGACCTCCTCCGCTCTCTCCACTTCTCACGCTAACTCCTCACCAAACAAACAAACACAAACCACACGTATCCCCCCCCAGCACGTTGTAAAATGCCTGAAACACAGTGATAGCATTTAATCCTCCTGGCAGCACATTACAGCAGCTTTCAAACTCCAAACAAGCTCTACACTGCCACGGCCTTACTTGTGAAATTATTTATCATGAGTTGGTTTATAGAGTCTTTTATATGCTTCGTATTGGCTAATAATGGCCTGGAGGTCTTACGTCCTCCAGCTTGACAGATTCCATGTTTACAAGGCTGGGAGCTTGACTCCTGGAAGAGATTTGTAGTCTGGAGCCATGCTGTCTGCCTGACCATATGCAATGAGTATCGTGTATGCAGTGAGTGTTGCGCTGGGCGAGCGTTGAGCTTCAAATGCAGGGCTAGGCTGGGCGACGGGTGCCTGTGTCCCATCAGAAGCAGGGTCACACATGGCTCGTCCCCTCACATCCCATTGGGAGTCAAGTATTTTTCACCAGGCATAAATCAGACATGCATCCGACAGTGCCCCCAAATTAAGTGGAGGCTGGTGAGGCTTTTTGGAGCAGTGTTTTCTTGGCTGTGGTACATCAGCTCTGGGTAACAGCTACCCCTTTGGAAATTATTGAAGACTTTAGGAGTTTCCCAGTTGCTATTCACCTCAGATTCCCATGTCAGCTGGGATCCCAGCCCAGGGAGCACCTCTTCTCTCCATAGCCCATGGGAGCCTGCAGGTACAAGATCCTTCCTTCAAATCCCCTGGGAGGTGCAGATAAAGCCAGGCCTAAGAAAATGCACAGTTTGTTTATTATAGCAGTCAGTTCACAACAGATATTAACACATGGGAAACAGTGAAGAATAAAAATGTTGTTGTTGGGTAACAAGCCAGTAGCTTTTCACTCGATGACCTAAAACATAGGTATATTTATGACATTAGAGTCAATACACTGGGATTTGGGGCTTATAAAATAATACTGAGCTACAAATTACAGACTAGCTGTAAGATTAAAAGTCCAGAGATGCAGGTTATAGCTTCATTACAGGGTTTCTGAGTGCCTGTGTTTGTATAAGCTTATATATAAATGTAAAACAAACACAGTGCAGAAGAAGAGAAAGCTTTTCTACAATTTCATTTTTTATTGACCGTAACAGGGAAGAGCCATAAGGGAAAAGGTAAAAGCTTTTGTTTTGGAAAATGACTGCCGGCTTTGGAGAGATGTAACTGGCAGGCACCAGTTAAATGCTAAGTGTATTAAAGGAACCTCCTGTTTCCAACTATATCATAAAAATAAAAAATAAATAAAAGAAGCAAAGAGGCACCCACGAGAGTGCCATTTTTTTTTCTCTCTTTTTTCTTTTTTTTTTTTAAATGGTGAGCTTTCTCTGGGCAGCAATGAGAAGAGACTAAATTCTTCCTCTCAATTCAGCATCAAGAAAAATCTGCAACGGGGAATGGGCAGCCACAAACACCCACCACAGTTACTACCTGAACACAGGGATTTCTTTTCTTCCTCCGAGGGGAGGAAAGGAGGCAATGCCCAGGGCTCCTGGACTTGATCCAAGGAGTTGCAAGCAGCCGGACAGCACTGCATTAAACAGCAAGAGGCAAGCAGGTGCAAACACAGGTATGTCATGGCACAAGCATGGGCAACTGAGCTCAGCCATGGCTCGAGAATCAGCAAAGTTTACTGATCTGTACAAAGTCTGCTCTGGTAGACCAGAACATCTGTTTTAGCCTCAAAAGGGAGGGAGCAGTCATGGGTCTGTTTCTGGTGTCTGCTCTGCATGAGCTCCACAACACAGGGAAAAACCAGCCCACAACACAGCCACATCTCGTGGTCATGTCCATGAGTTTTATGGCCCTTTCATACTGCCAGAGCAACCAAAGGAGATGGGTGTACAAGTGCACCTTCCCCAGCTGGCTGGGCTGATGCTGAGCACAGAGCAAAAGGAGTTTGTTTGGATTACCTGCCTACGTGAGACACCATCCTCATTTTTGCTACCTGCCCAACACCTGTTGTCAAACAAACTCACTGACATAAGGCGGGCTCTCATGAGGTTTTGCAGTCCTACCCCTCCACTCTGTGCTTTTGTTACCAGCAATGGCATTTCATATTAGCCACAGAAACCAGATGGCCCCAACATGAAGCCAGAGCGCAGCAACCTCTGTTCTTTCCATTTTCAAAACTTTCCCTTGAATCCATTACTCACACAGGTCATTCTCTTGCAAGGTTAAATGAAAACCGCAGCATGCTCCATACCTGCCAGATAAAATTAGAGCTTTCATTGCACAGCATTCAGACACCCTTCCCTTTCTCCACAGGAAGTCATGAAATTATCACCAAGCTGTTTAAGCATGACAGCAGAGAGGATTTGGAAGAGACATTTAGGAGCAGGAGAGCAAGATATGTTTACTGGAAGCTCATTCCAATGAGAAAAAGTAAGATGGTTTAAGCTGCTGAGTAAAAAGTGCTGATTTAACAGTATAGCCAGCAGGTGAGACAATGACATTTTCTAGGAGACTGGAAAATGCTTGGGGCCAACATCATACAGCACACAAGACAAGACGCAGTCCAGGAGATTTAGGGACTTTTGAAATACTAGTTGACTTAAAAATCTTCTCTCTTGTTTGATAGCCAGAGGGCATTGAAGACAACTTTTGTAAAGCTGTAAGATCTGGGGGATGCAAAAGGCTTTCAACTAGGTGAGAGAGCTCTTCATTTTATACACTTTCTGAGTGCACAGAAGGCTTCTCCAAGTGCAGAGCTCTGCCACTGGTCTTTTTCAAACTCAGTATCTAATACTATGTCTTTCTTCTAATAGCAAGTAGTGCTCAGCACACTTTCCGTTACCACAGACAGCTTTTCTCTAAGTCACAAGCTCTACAAATGTCAGTCCCATGCTCTCGTTTTGGAACTGCTGGCCAAGCACTTAAGGGCAGTGTCCTGGCACTCCCCATAGTGGGCAGAGGAAGTACCTAGGACTCAAGTGTCCTTATCATACATATTTACATGAAAGTCAGTCCTGAAATAAAATCTCTGTAATGTACTAGTCCTCCCTTCTGCTATGTGGGCAGCTCAACTCTCTCCTTTGACTGCAGATCTCAAAAGAGATACTCCTGGCTACCTTCCCTTTGCCCACCTCTTCAGTGTGGACTTCAAGTGCTAAAGTGATTTTCTTCCAAAGTGCACAACTTCATGGAGGAACACCGGAGGTCTGAGAAGCTGAAATAGGTCATTTACTACTTATCAGCAAAAATGAGAAAGGAAAATGGAGTTAATGCTCGCAGGCATCCCAGAGCTGGAGTTCACTGGAGGCATTGCAAGTTCTAAGGTCCGTACGTCAGCGGTACTCTGGCAACACAGCACAAACAGCTGTTTGCACATAGGGCATATGATAAGGAGTTTCATGAAGAATTTAATCAGAATCCTTAAACTAATGGCTGGAAATAGCTCAGTGTGAGATGATCAAGATAAAGTGATATGTTATTTGTATTTCTGTAGGACATGCAGAGATTGCTCTGTTCCTTCTCTTGATAGACAGACTTTGTTGGCTGGAATTTGTGCAGCAGTGCAAGGTATAAAATAGTCATTAGCTTGAGCGGGAGAGGGAGAGGAGCAGAAGCAAACCACCAGTCACCATGCACGGAGCAAGCCCACCAAAGCAGGGTATCACCATTGCTTCCAAGCAGGCTGAATTTGCAAAGGGGAATCCGAGAGCTCAAGCTCAGGCTAATGTAGACACAAGACTCCTGTTCAAATATTTAGGGCATGACCAGAGTATGTTGGGTTTTTTGTCTCATATTGGCTGTCCAGAACCTGGAAACATACCTGGAAGGCAGTAAGAACTGAGCCTTAGAGTCCATCTTTTTGCCAGCTTTCCAGGAAGCATTTACTTCTGATTTCACAGTTCCGAGCTCAGGTTGTCATCAGCGTACAGATCACTATAAAGTGAGGATAAGAGGTTCTTATGCTATTATCAAAATCTTTTGGGGAATGAGGGGAATGGAAGACAGGTCTTCTGGTAGATACAGACACTTCAATAGCTGAATAATCTTCTTAAAGAAAGAGCCTGACTGCATCTCAGCCTCCTATTCTCCCACCTGTGATGGGAGACGAATTTGCTCTCTGAGCTCTGCTGCACAGGTCCAAGGGCTTCACAAAGGGGAGGGAAAGGCAGCACTGGTGTCAGTGGTTGCATCCTGATCCTTCTCCCAGTTACACCAGCACCATGAAAGCTGGGGTGAACATGTCCTTTACCAATGAGGCTACCGGAGACATGGGAACAAATTCCAGCTGTGCTGTCCCAGCTGGCACTTACAAAACACTTGATACATAAGTGAAATTCAGAGGTTCAATATTTCCTTTTATTTCAGAAAGAGGAAGAATTGCTTCCCCTGCAAGCCTTCAGCCACCACTTTCACCTTCATATATCTACAGGGACACATTTAAAGTCAAATCTATCCTCCAAGGTCACACTGATGCGTATTGAGAAGACCTGCCCTGACACCAGAGGGTGCACAGTGAGGGCTCTCATCTGCATTTCCCTGGCACGGACACTGTCAGGAGCACTGATTAGCACCAGGGTAAGGGACACTGGCACAACTGTGAAATAACAACTATGGTTTTTCACCCTAGCAACTTAGGCTTCTATCCGAGACCATACAGACCACAAGGTGTGGGAAGAAGAGCAAAAATCTGTTGTGGTCACAGTTTCATCCTGTCAGTTGTAGGTAAGACAACTGTGTGAGCTGAGCCCATGTTTCTCTAGTTGCAAGATGGAGATGGTGATGTCTCTGTGAGCATTTTAGTCGGAACAGAGGTACCAGCCATTTTCTACAGTCTTATCTTGCAACTGGTTCACAGACTGGCTTGCAACCCTACAGTCAGGCTGTTCTTTGACTACCAGCTCTGAACAGCACTTCTGGAATCCTCATTTGTGGGACAGGAAGGCAGCTCATTTCTTGCTGCACTCCCTGCTGTAAGCTGGGATTTATCCAGAGTGCATTTACACCACCACCACAGCCTAGGGCATGTTGAGCCCTGGCCCTGAAGTGAGATGAGCAGTGGGGCTGTGGTGAGACGTGCCATGGCCAAACTGCTGGTCCCCGAGCTGGCTAATGAAGAGCCAGGTGAGACAAACCCTGCTCAGACCACACATGGCAGGACTTCATAGAATCATAGAATCATAGAATATCCTGAGTTGGAAGGGACCCACAAGGATCATCGAGTCCAACTCCTGACCCTGTATAGGACAACCTCAAAATTCACACCATGTGTTTGAGGGCGTTGTCCAAATGCTTCTTTAATATTGTCAGGTTGGGTGCCATGACTGCCTCCCTGGGGAGCCTGTTCCAGTGCTCCACCACCCTCTGGGTGAAGAACCTTTCCTCGACCGGCTAGCAATGCAGTGCTTGATGCACCCCAGGACACGGTTCGCCGTGTTGGCTGCCAGGGCACATTGTTGGTTCATGTTTAGCTTGCCATCAACCAGAACCCCCAGATCCTTCACCATGGGGCTGCTCTCCAGCCTCTCGTTCCCCAGTCTGTACGTACATCCAGGGTTGCCATGTCCCAGGTACAAAATCCAGCACTTGCCCTTGTTAAACTTCATACGGTTGGTGATTGCCCAGCTCTCTAATTTGTCCATATCTCTCTGCAGGGCCTCTCTGCCCTCAAGAGTGTCCACAGCTCCTCCCAATTTTGTGTCATCAGCGAATTTTGATAGTAATCCTTCGAGTCCTGCATCCAAGTCATTTATGGAAATATTAAAAAGCACTGTCCCCAAGATAGATCCCTGCAGAACCCCGCTAGTGACCACCTGATGTAACCCCATTTACTGTAACCCTTTGAGCCCGGCCCATCAGCCAATTGCTCACCCATTGCATTATGTGTTTATCCAGCTGTATGCTGGACGTTTTGTGCAGGAGGATACTGTGAGAGACAGTATCGAAAGCTTTACTGAAATCCAAAAAGATTACATTGACTGGCTTCCCTTGGTCCACTAGGTGGGTAACCTTGTCACAGAAAGATATTAAGTTAGTTAGGCAGGACTTTCCCCTCGTGCACCCATGCTGGCTGGGGCCAATGACTGTGTTGTCTTTCAGGTGTTTTTCAATAACTCCCAGAATAATCTTCTCCATAATTTTGCCAGGCACAGAAGTAAGACTGACAGGCCTGTAGTTACCGGGGTCATCCCTATTGCCCTTCTTGAAGACTGGGACAACGTTTGCCAGCTTCCAGTCAACTAGGACCTCACCAGATCCCCAAAAGCATTGAAAAATCATTGAGAGAGGTCTTGCTGTGACATCAGCCAGCTCTTTAAGTACCCTGGGATGAATCCCATTGGGCCCCATCGGCTTATAGGGATCCAGCTGGAGCAGCAGCTCTTGACCTTGGGGCACACCACAATGATAGATCCACAAGGCTGGTTTTGTTCCCAGGAGCAAATCTCCTTGGACCACCTCTTTATTTTCTATCTCACCCCTTCAATACTTGCAAATCTAACCATCAGTGTTGTTTGTTGAAACACTAGAATTATTTTTATGAGTAATACATTTCTGTAACACGCCAAACTTTAAATCATTCTGCATATTGACAGATAGTATAGTGTGTATGAACACAAATAACCAAAGCTCATGCCTAATAAAGTGCATTTCCCACCAAAGATTTAGTGACATTTCAGAGAAATGGGTTAATGAATAATTAATCAAGCTTACTGGAGTAGACTCTCTTCTGAAAATTTACAGTTCTTTTGATTATGTTGGCAATGTCCAGACAAATGTTGGGGTAGGAAGAAACATTACATTAATTGCAAGCAAATACTCACTTTTCATTTATTTCATAAATTGATAGACATAGACACATACTCTAAATATTGGAAAATTAAAATTATATCTAATTTTGTTGTCATTATTATTTATAAATTTATGACATCTGGTGCCTCGAGCATGGGCACAGGCACAAGCCCTGGCACCATGGTCTCGGGATGTCTCAGCACAGAGGAGGAAGCAAACACCAGCTAAACACAGAAATGAATTTCAGACACAATTTCATTGTGGAGATTAAGAGCTAAGAGCAAATCAAGGGGCTGCTAGGTGAGACGTTACCACGCAACAGCAGTTCACATGCTTTTGGTCCCCCACCGATAAAAGAGAAGTGAGATGAATTACCCTTCTGTCACAAGCTAAAGATATCACACTGAGACTTACTGGTGTTCACCCTCCTGAGAAGGAAAAGAGGGTTTTTTAGTAGCCTATCCTATAATAAATTGTCAGGTAAAGCAACAAATCTGAAAGAGCAGCTAGAATTCAGATGTAATTCTGATTAAAGAAAAAAAAAGGAGATATGTTTCAAAGAATTAAGGCAATTAACTGTTTAGACTCAACCAGCAAGAAAAGATGTGAATGTCTTGGGAGTCTTCAAGTGAAGAGAAGATTTTTTCTGGAGGTGGGCAATGACCAAACACTGGTTTCCAACGTGAGCCCAGTGACCAGTGGGTAACTTCCACAGTCCCCACCAGGCCAATATTTAAACAAGATGATCCTTCTGTCTCTTACACAAAATAAAGAGGTGACACCTTTCCTGGAAATGTCTGTGGCCACTTTGTGCCCCAGCCAGCTGGTGGAAGCACAGGAATGACAGAATAATTGAGGTTGGAGAGGACTTCTGGAGGTGTCTGTTCCAAGTCCCTGCTCAGGGCAAAGCCAGCTTAGAGCAGGTCACTCAGGGCATTTTTCCAGTTGAGTTTTTAATATCTCCAAGGACTGAAATTCATGCTTGTTTTGATGTTTGATCACCCTCATGGTGAAAAAATGTTCCCTAAAACCAAATCAGAATTTTCCTTGTTGAAATGAGAGTCCAGAGGAAGAAACTTGGAAGCCTGAGTTAAGCATCGCTATTGCTGGAGATCACCTCAGTGGTGAGGAGCATCGGCACAGCCCCAGTTGGGTTTGCGCTCCACTGCAGGGTGAGAGAAGGGTCTTGCAGGACCACGCCAGCATCCGTCCCACTTCTCCCCCAGGGCTTCTCGACCCTTTCTGCTGATCGTAGCAAGCTGTTGTGTGGTCTGTGCAGGGAGGTTGCAGTCTGCCAACACTTTGCTCTTTTCAGCTGGTTTAATTATTCTCTCATAATAACTCTTCCCCTTTTTCTATGAAGAACAGATGATCAACATGGATTGCATGGCGTTTCAAAAGCTGCTGTGTCTATCGAGGGAGTGCTTTCCAGCCACCTTCCCCCACCTCCCCCCAGATCCACA
This sequence comes from Fregata magnificens, assembly GCA_013389945.1. NCBI lineage: Eukaryota > Metazoa > Chordata > Aves > Suliformes > Fregatidae > Fregata > Fregata magnificens. Next base: position 103,315 of record WAAD01024730.1, read on the forward strand.
GGGGCTGAGCTCGCGCGACTGACTCCGGAGTCCTAACTTCAACAATGACAGCATTGCCAATACCGATATTAAACTAAATGCTTTCCATGTTGGGGCACAAGTAACAATAGTCAATATTTTGGTGAGGCTGAATTACAGACAGCAGTTGCAACAGCTGCCTTCAGTTTTGGCTCTAACACCCTGCTCCCCAGTGAGGTACAACACACCATTTGATGAATTCCACACTCTGTTCTTCAGTTACAGTTTATTAAAAGATGGATTAAAACATTGGCACAACAGTGGCCACAGGAATATTTTTCCAGCAACATCATCCCAGAAGGCTTTGGAGACACAGAATTGTGTCTAAATTGGGACACCATTCATACACGGTTTGAACTGGTGTTCAGAAAGCCAATGCTTACTCTGAAAGGAGTATTTTGTTACAAAAAAAAAATAAATCTATGTCCTCTGTGGGCTCAATATTGACATACATCATTACAGATATGGTAAAGTCTGAGAAGCACCTTCTGAGCTTTGAAATTAAAGTATAGAGACCAGCAAGACTTGGAAAAACATTGATTGCAAACAGCTGGTAGACATCACGTGAGCAGCAAGATCTGCACCAAGTTCAACAAGTTCCTCTTCCCACTGCTCTGCCTGGATGCAGAATTTAATGCAAGTTGTGCAGGAGTTGAGTGGCCCTTCCAGGAGACACAGTTTACCTGTCCTACATGTATGAATCCTGTATCCTGTTTTATGACCACCCAGGTCATGGCTTTTACAGAAAAAGTGAGACTCTGAGACTATGATCCAGGCTTTAACATCATGGAAAAATCATCATGAGTAATTCAGTTAGTTCCACGCAACGCCATGACAAGTTATAATTCAGGAGGAGACAGGGAAATGGTGGGAGCTGAAGTCAACACAAGCCAAGAGGCAACAACAAACCCCCATTTGAGCTGAAATTCTCCTTGTTCACCCCCACACTTTTCCTGCTGAGCATGCAAAATTGTTCAGGAGATCATAGCCAAGCCATTTGGTGCAAATGAAGGCACAGGGCAGAGAGTGAGCCTTCGGAGCTGTGGATTTGATCTCTGCTGCACTGGCAAAGCCCAAGTTCAGCTGTCTGCTTACGTGCCAAGCCAATAATCTGGCCACTATCAAAGAGGTGAGGGCACTCACCAGTCCCGCTCAGCCCAACATTTCCCTGCAGCTGAGATGTTCCATCCTTTGGAGCACTCCAACAAAGGGATGGGAGACGCATTCCTGCACACAACACTAGCTATCATGGGCATCAACTCTTTCCTTTTATAAGGGAACTGCACATCTCCAGTGCTATGAACCATTCAGCCAGGGTCAGAGACTGAAGGGTTAAACATTAACCCAAGTATACGCCAGATTTCAAATTAACTAGCCAGTGTGAAAAGGAACTTGAGCTCCTACATGCGTTTAAAATATTCCCCGTGCAGCTTATCCGCCAACACTGCTGGAGGACTGCATGGAGATGCTGCAACAAGCCATCCGATGTGCTGTGGCCAGATCTCCTGGAGAACATTTGCTGTTTCTTTTCTCCTTGGTACAACTCCCAGTTTCACCCTGAAAAAAAGTGCCTAAAAAGAACATTTCATGGAATTACACTGAGACGTGTCAAAGCTGTGGGTCTGCCGCTTGCTGGCAGGCAGCAGGCATGTGCTGTGGTCAGCCACAGAAGCCGTGGGCACTAATGAGGTGATAGTGGCAAAGCACTGTGCACGTTGCAGCAACGGGCAGGGGAAGGGCACCCGACAGACTTGTTTCAGATGTTCATTTTCAGGACTCACTACTTTATCCACAAACCCCCGCAGGGGAGCCTTCACCAACCCACCCCCTCCGCTATGAAGCAAGGAGTTAAGGCATCACCCTGGCACCTCTTGCCCTCCCCCCTCGTACTTTCCATTTTCATCACTAACATATACAGACATGTGCTAAGACCCTGTCCTTTGGGGAGCTGGCCTGGATTTTCCAAAGTCTGTCCTCACACCAGAGCATGTCAGAAACCACTGGCAGATGTGTGGAGGAGTGGGAGGGAAGGGGAAACTATTTTGCATTTCATCTGCTTTTGTGCTTTTCCATTTGCTGTAAGAGCATGCAAGCTGGGTTCAGTCCCATTGAGATAATCCTTCTTAAAGCGAGATTAAAAATATTTTATTTATTTTTAACCGTACTTGGTTCCACATAGGCTCCCAACCCACCATAACAGCCCAGCTCCTGAATTTCTTTGAAAATTAGCTTGCACACAAGGGATCTTTATCCTGAAGCTGTGCGTGTTGTGTCCCAAAGTTGGGTTGACAAAAGGATGTTATCTTCAGAAGTGAGTAAATATTTTCTCCGAATGGGTACCATGGGAGTCCTTTCTGCATTCCCTCCCCAAACAAGACAGATGTGCATACAGCTGCTTCAATAGCTCAGTACCAACTTTCACAAAAGGCAGATTTCTGAGAGCTTCTGTTGAATGCTGAAGACAAGTCAGCTTGAATACAACCAAGATATAAAGGAAGGTAACAGCACTAACAACTTCCACAAGACTGACCCTATCCTAAACAAGCCAACCTCACATCGTACCTATCTCAGCTCTGCTAACCCTGCTCCTGCCAACAGACCAGTCCACCGGCAGGCTCAGTTTGCTGAAATCAAAGGCTACTGGAGCACAAGCCCCTTCCCTGGGAGCAGTGCAAGGGCACAGACATCCCTCCCACCTGACACAACTCCTTTTTCCTACAGATGCACCCAGCCCAGACCTCCAGACATGTCAAGCAGAGCTCCATTATACAGGCTTCCTGCGATGGGAACAAGAGCTTTTCATTACTCTACAAGGAGAGAAGTAATTTGTTTTGCTTGCAGCTTCAGCCAAATCGGGCCACACATGCAGAAGTTTGGGGTTTACATTAGCATAACTCTACTGGCTTTTGCCAGACCATAACAGATGTCCCCCATGTCTATGGCAGGTTGAGTTCAAGTCAAGCCCCAAAATAGCACACATCTCTAGCAGTCGGAAGACAAAAGTTAATTCTTCCAGTCCACTTACCATATGTTCTATTTTGGTGTGTAGCATCTTGCAGTAGAGGGGAAAAAAAATCTTATATGCTGACATAGGCATTCATCATAAATATTTCAAGTCTTTCAGTCAACCCCCTTTCATCTCACCACTTAAGAGAGCCTTCATCCCCAGAGAGGACCTCACTCAGAGCTTGATGTGAGTGTGGGACCTTCAGTGAGAAAACTCCTGCAAGCGTCCACACCTTAATGCAACCTCTTGGAAACTGGAGCATTCGCTGTTTAAAGGTACGACTGCTGAGAACTAACGCAGGCTTTCCAAAGAGGTGGAAGCTCAAGAAAAGAGCAGTTTCAATGCACAATACAGAAGGTAGTATTTTGTCCTGAGAGCAGGCTACAGGTTCTATTGCACTGTCTGCATGTCCCTCACATCACAGCAGTACATAGTACTGGAGACCAGAGTGTTGTTTTCCAGAGGAAGATGTCCCACCGCAGTGTTCTATTGCCCCTATCCAGCCACAGTGATATTTCTCTAGTTTGAAGGTTTTAGAGGTTTTTTTCTCCATTTTAGTTCCCCTTAATTTATCCACACAGGAGACCTGACCTCTGCAGGAATTTAATTTCATTTCAGAAAGCACATTGGGCCATCCCAGCCCTTTAAAAGCCAGCTCTTCCCTTGTATCTGCAGCTTACAGCACTGACTGCACTGCAAAGCGACGTAGCTGGAAAATGAAACAGTGACACTCACATCAAGGAAAGGTGAAGTCCCCAGAAACACAGGCATCTGAAATCAATAGCAGCAGACCCATTTTATGTGCAGAAGTCTTCTTCCAAGCAGGCGACAAGTGAACCATGGACATTTTTATTTCCCAGATCTATCCAGCCCTAATCTTAAGCCTCAGCTTCACAAACCACTGCACAGCAGTGGAGCAGAGCCCAGAAGCATCCTCTTAGCTGGCAGCAATACTGGGAAAGATGCATCCCTTTACACTGACATAAATCTCAGATCATCACAGCTCATGCTCACCACACACCAGGGGAACATGCATGGGCAACTGCCACAGCTCATCTATGGCTTAGCAAACTACATTTTTTCTCCATCGGCCATTCACAGACAAGCAGTTTTCAAATGCCGTCACAATTCAGAAGGGCTGTGCAAAGCCAGAGGAAGCAGCCTTGATCCAGCAGAAGCTGTCACCAGTGTCCTGCCTCTGACTCGAAAAGCTGCTGGAGAAAAAAGTTTAGAAATTAAAGATTAGCTCGGTAATAAATAATTAAAAAATAGTCCACCTAATAAAGAAGATCCTTCCTCACTTAATAGCTGTTATCTTACCTCCAAAAAGCTTGGTGATTTATAGCTTGTGTATCATTAAGTCAAATAAGTCCTTTCTCTTGCATTTTACCATTTCTATTTTAACGACTGTTAGCAGACCTCCATGATAGCACCTGGCACGATGGACAGATATTCCCTTACATCTGCAGTGATGCTAAGCTCTCTGAGGGAAGGATGGGATCACTGTGTGAGGCCAGGAGAGGTGCACACCACGCAGCAGACACACATCACCGTGAGCCACCTACAGTCCTTCCCCACCAGCCCCTCTCTCCCACCGTTCTCCTGATCCCACCACGGCTCTCTCACTTCCTAGAAGCAAGGCAACCTCGGTCCCCAGCCAGACTCCCCTGCAGCAGCCATTTCCCTGACTCTCTCCATGTGACTCTCTCCATCAGCATTTCTGGCCACTCGCAGTCCCAGATCTCTAACACTTCCACTAACAAACCCCTCTTTCCAAGTGCAAGAGACACTCATGGGCTCTTCACTGCAGACTGCAGCCTTCAACTGCAGTCCCCATGCAGGCAGCCCTGTACACTGCCAAGGACTGGGACCAGCACAAAGTTTGCTGACCACATTCCAAATGCACCACGTGGGGCTCGAAACCCCCTCACTCCACCGAGCCATCTGCCTGTTATGGGAACAGTAACCACCACCCTGTGAGAATAAGAGCTCCTCCTCATCCATGGGTGTTGTGCCTTCCCCAAAAAGGGTTGTTCTCACCACATAGGAGGTGGCACACAAAATTGGGAAAAGGTGAAGTGGTTTCTCTGGCAACAGGAGAGGCGTGTAAACTAGCAGGAGTCTTCTGCTGTGCCCGCCCAAGCACACACGGCTGCACTGATTGCAGTCACGGCAACGAGGGAGCCAGGCTGTCATGAGTATCCTCCGGTGAGATAAGGTAAATTCATGCCATAGTCTTCCAACTGAATAGCTGTAAATACAATCAGGGCTGGATTTCAGCCAAGGCCATGTTCAGCTGACAACAAGATGTGATTAGAAATGAGGCACAGTTTTGTTTTAAATGGTGGAACTGCATCCCCAGGGCTGCAGGGGATTTTGCATCATCGGTGGCATTATTTAAACTGAGATTGGAAGTCATACAAGATGATAGAAACTATGTTGGATTAGTCAAACACTTTTTGACTATATAAAACCCTACCTCAGATACTAAAGGCTCATGCAAAGGGCTCTTGTGATAAGAGCTGAATCTTATTTTTTAAGAGTACCTTTCCAGTCCACATAACTAAACACCAAAAGAGCCTAGATAGCAAGTTGTGTAAGTGATTCATCAACCCTCCAGCTCGCCAAGAGATTTCAGCTGTGGCACGCATCTCAGTGCACTGCTAATGCTGCCATCGTGGCTTTGGGCTAACCTGTGCTTTCAACACCAGCCCGGCGGGACTCTGCGAGCTGTAGTGGAGAAAGCAGAGAGCTTTGCACACCCACACCAATAGACACTGGCTGCTCTCATGTCCTCTTCTCTGGAGACCTTGTGCTACTTGCAGGAGGAGAAAGGAGCCCCCACCACTATGGGTAAGGGATGGGGCAGCACTACTAAGAGATCATGGGGATGGACCAGGCACTGTGTCCCAAAGCTCCAGATTGGGGTTTATGTCAAGGGGAGAAGATGGAGGGAGGAACAGAGTAATCCACATAACCACATGAGGTCCAAAGTGCTTGTGTTTGTCTTCACCGAGTTATAAATTTTGGCTTGCAGTCACAAGCAAGTCTAATCAAAAAAAGCAAACAAATAATTACTCTTTTGCTTCTGCAAATCCTACAGCCCCCTCTGGAAACATGCACACAAGTAGTTACAACCCAGTCACCACCATCTTCTGCTCTAGTCACCGCCCCCCCCCCCAACCTTGGCAAAGCTTCTACAGACATCAGCACCCCTTCACACCGGGGCCGCATCCCAGCCAGCATCCCACCAGCTCCTGGGGTGTGCAGCCCCTCCTGCACCACCGCTGGCATTCCAGGCTGGGACCTGGCCATGCCAGGGAAGGTGTTGAGGGTGTCCTGGAGGCAGAGCACGTCCTCATCTCTCCTTCTCCGGGGGTCAGCAAGGACCTAAGCCAGCAATGCTGGCGGAGGCAGAGGCCCCAGCTTGGCCCTGGTCCCAGCTGAAGACATGATGTAGCAAGCACATATCATAGAATCATAGAATCATAGAATCATTAGGTTGGAAAAGACCTCTAAGATCATCAAGTCCAACCATCAACTAACACCACCATGACTCCTAAACTAGCCCCTGGAGTGCCATGTCTACACCTTTTTTGAACACCTCCAGGGTTGACGACTCCACCACCTCTCTGGGCAGCCTGTTCCAATGCCTAACCACTCTTTCAGTGAAGAAATTCTTCCTAATGTCCAATCTAAACCTCCCCTGACGCAACTTGAAGCCATTTCCTCTCGTCCTATCGCTAGTTTCTTGGGAGAAGAGTCCAGCACCCGCTTCCCTACAACCTCCCTTCAGGTAGTTGTAGAGAGCGATAAGGTCTCCCCTCAGCCTCCTCTTCTCCAGACTAAACAACCCCAGTTCTCTCAGCCACTCCTCATAAGACTTGTTTTCTAGTCCCTTCACCAGCCTCGTTGCCCTTCTCTGGACACGCTCCAGCACCTCAGTGTCCTTCTTGTAGTGAGGGGCCCAAAACTGAACACAGTACTCGAGGTGCGGCCTCACCAGTGCCGAGTACAGGGGCACGATCACTTCCTTACTCCTGCTGGTCACACTATTCCTGATACAAGCCAGGATGCTGTTGGCTTTCTTGGCCACCTGGGCACACTGCCGGCTCATGTTCAGCCGACTGTCGACCAGCACCCCCAGGTCCTTTTCTGCCGGGCAGCTCTCCAGCCACTCTTCCCCAAGCCTGTAGCGTTGCAATCTATTGTAATTGTACATCTATTGTAATTGTAATTGTAATTGTAATTGTAATTGTAAATCTATTGCAAATTGTATCTATCAAGAAGAGGTCAGTCAAGTGCCTCCCACTTAATATTAAAAAGCTGTTTCTCTTTTCGGCCCCGGGTCTCTGGAGTGCTCATGGCTCACAGCACAACAGACCACATTCACATTTTTCAGATGTGTATAAATGTTAAAAATAACCCACCAGGTTTCTCTTCAAACAAGGATGAGATCAAGCCTCTGAATAGCCCATTGCAACTCCATGTCAATTTGTGGTTATCCTTGGGGGAGAAGGGAAGGGCAGGGGGAAGAGGGAAAGGTATTTTATAACGGAAGAAGTGATGAAACCGCCCGGGCCCCTCCTTGCCGCTCGGCGCACCACTGCACAATCTCCTTGCCTGGTGAAGAGCTGTGCATTGCAGGAACTGGTCCATAAAAGACTCGAGGAAATTCCCATCATTTCTGAGCAAGGGCGGCTGGTCACAAGAGGCAGAGTGTTACCAGGTTATGTGGCTCGAGAGATGGGACCTGACTGATTCCTGTTGCAGAGCAGCCTGTCGGGGGGCAGGGGGGGTGTCTTGCACAATATTGCTCCTTCAGCTGATTAAGCAGGAATGCAGTTTGCAGCAGGAGAGTTACACTTGCAGTNTGTTCCTGTTGTTTGAAGAGATGCTGGGGAAAGGTGCTAAGATCATGGTTCTACCTGTGCACCACTGCTGTCCACGTCAGGGCTTTGGAAACGTGAGAGGGTGGATTAGACAGACACAAAACTGCAATGGGAGTCAGAGAAAGCTGCAGCAGCCTCGAGAAGGTGGTACCCGGGCACCCCACTCTGGGTCTGGGTGGCAGCTGGGGCTCTTGGCTTTGCACACACCCCAGGGGACAGAGCAAGGCGACAGCCACTCAGGCAGACCTACCTGCAAGGTTACTGAACCTGCTTTATTCTCTGAACAACTGAGGAGGGGAATAGCAGTTGCCCTTCCTGCTGCAAAGGGGTTTCTGGAAGTTGAAAGGGGTTCAAGAACTGGGTTTTCTGGTTGGGCTGAGAAAGAGTTTTGAGAGGAGCTCATCTTTCACAGTTTTCATACCACTATTTGTTCAATAAATCTCATTGCCAGCTGGATCAGGCTTTAAGACACCAGACAAAAGCCTGGATGCATTTCTGCATTGGAAGCCTGACTCTGGGGCGATGTGAGAACAGGGAGAAAGGGCAGGGCAATGCTGAAAGGACCCATGCAAGCAATGGGAAGAGTGAGGAGGATGCATTTCTGGGTATTGCCCCATGCTCATATCAGCACAGCCTGCCCCAGAACCTTCATGATCTAATGCCCTTCGCTCTCTATTGCAAGTCCCACCAGGTCAGCATGTGGCTGGTGGCCCAGGACCACATACAGGGGCACGGTGCTCACAGCAGCACCAGTGGCTGTCTGTCAGCATGATGGATCGAGCGAGCCAGCAGGATCAACCGCAGCCAAGTTCCTGCGTGCGACAGAAAATGCTCAGAGCAGGGGCCGAGGTGAGACTGTCTGAGCATCTCAGAAACTAGCCTTGGAGAAATAACCTCATGGACCCACCGAGCTGCACAGCCATCGAGTCCTTGTTTGTTTAATTGGGGCGTATTGCTCTGCTTGCCAAGAGAAAGCTTAGAGGGTGTTTTCTTTGTATTGGCTGGGAAGAAGGAGAATTTGTGGAGGATCCAGAAAGAGAAAGGAAGTTTTGTGTTTTGCTTTTCTTAGGGTTTTTTTCCCCCCCCTGGAATTCATTTTTCTTTGATTTTGGTGAGATAAATCCCCCTCATCCCCCACCCCCAGATGGACAGAGCCGGAGCAGAAGACAACAGACACAGGGGAAAAGGAACTCATCTCGTGACAAGAGAGACAGGGGCAGGTCAGGCTCAGACTTCTCACAAGAACAAAAATGCCCATCAGTCCTGCAGACCAGAAGGAAATGATCCTCCTCTCCCCACGACCGCGTCCCTCCCCAGCAAACCCTCCCCCAAAATGTGACAGATTGGAGAAAGGCCAGTCATTGCCTCATCAGCATTCAGCAGCAATGCTGCGGCATGTGGGGGATGGAGGCGGAGAGCAGGGAGAAGGCAAGCCATGGCTCTGCCTTACGCATGCCCTCCGCAGCCCTGGCTCCATCCCCTCCATGGCATGCTTAAGCTGCTGTTACAAGGCACGGACCACAGATAGCCCAGAGGGGCACGGGGACACGGGTGACACACGTGGCTCTGAGTTTGCACGCCAGCCCCAGCCAGCTGCAGCATTCAGGGCTTGGAAAAGGGAAGGGGGAGGATGGATGCACAGATCGGCTGAACGGTATAAATCCTGCCTGCGGCTCCAAGGCCAACGGTTTGACCCCCAGGTTTCCTCTTCCCTTCCCAGCTCTGACCCGGTGTCGGCTCCTCTTCCTCATTTCTGTCCTGGGTGGGAGACTGGAGTGCGCAGGGGAGAGGACAGAGGGGAAGGGAAGGATTGCTCACGCCAAAAATATTTGCACGCTGACACAGGGACACACAGATGCAGGATCTGTGCAGCATTAGCCCGAGTGCTTTTGGCCAGGGGACTCCTCGTGGTAGGTCCTGCTGATGGGGCCAAGCACTTCCCGCTTGTGCAGTGGAGGGACTGGCTGGGACACTTTTCTGTCACCTCTCATGCTGATACAGGTGGCAGCTGTAAAAGCCGGAGCAGGGCTTTGGCCGATTTCTGTGGGGCAAGTTTATGGGGACAGCTAGAGCCAGTCTCAACAACACCTCTTTCCTGGCACCTGAAAAGACATGCCATCCTCTTTCGCACCCAGTCTATCAGCAGCAAAAGGGCTAGATGGGACCTTCCAGCTCAGCACGTTTCTATGGGCTAGCAATGACCTATGGGAGCCCCGACATACACCTGCAGCACCTAGTTTTCCAAGCATCCTCCTGTTTAAGTGCTAGGGACTGAGTGGCTTCAAGGTCAGAGAAGGTCAGATGCATCAAACCCTGTGCAACTGGTTAAGATTTCTTCCTATCTTGCTCTCTCGCAGTCCTGGATCCTAGAGCTCTGACACTGCCTCTGCACCCATTTCTTCTGTCTCAGACCTCACTGAGGTGTGGGTGCCAGGTTCTTCACCTCCTTCCCTTTGTGCTTCATCCTGCACCTCTTCTTGCCTGTTCAGCTGTCATCTCTCTTTCATCTCTCACCCGATCTCCAGCTACAATTACTGCCAGAGTCACTGTCCCCCAATTTCTACTCTAGATTTGCTCTAGTCCAGCTCCCACCCTGCAGTCTCCATCTCCAGGGATGGTTCCCTGCCTTGCCAATTTTCAGGACCAGTTTTCCAGCTGTGTCCTCCCAGTCACTCTGAAACAGCCAGCTGTGCTCTTCATTGTCAAATCTTTCCTCCCTTGGCCTCATGACTCGAATCTCTCCCCGGTTTTTTTCCCAACTTCTTAGTCACTCCTTGTGCTCCCCAGAATTACGCTGTGAGCAGTGTCAGCTGCCTTCTGAGACTGTTCCTTACCAAGATGCCTACAAAAGGGCATGAATAAGGCTAGTCATGTGCTAAGACCTCTGGCCGTTCAATACTTTCTCATTATTTCATTGCACTCCTCACTCTGTCTGTCATCATCTGAGGGCTCTTGTCTTGAGCTATGATGGGGCTGCTTTCTGGCACACAAATATCCTTTCATTTGGAGCAGCCCGTGACGGGGCCTCTTCAGCATGAGAAAAATTGTATATAAATAGCGCACAATACACCTCACCCTTGTGATCACTGCAGGGACACAATTAATGAACAAGCCCATGGTGCATAAAGGTCCATTCAGACTGTGAATATCACAAGAATTTCAAAAAATGTTCTGTGTTATCCTAGCACCACAGACATGACTGGTGGGATTTACTTTCTCAGGTTCTTTCCAACAGCACTGTCCATGGCCCTCCAAACATCCACCAGCCTATTATGATGCTCTTGGTTGCTATTACAAAGGAAAATTTGGATTCATCAGTGGATTCATCAGTAATTTTTATGGATGTGGAGCAATGAAAGTTGATTAAAAGAATCAGATACAGAAAAAAAGATCAAGATGCATCAGCTGTTCCTCTCCCCATTGATAGCACATTTGGCGTTTGTTTTCCCTACCCTGTGGCCATCTACAGAGGGGCGGAATAGACTCTCTTTCCTAAAACAGCTGAACCACCATGCACAAGACTTACCAGAGTCAGGATCAGAGCAAGCGCAAATTATTGCACATTGAAAAATATTTAACATTTTATTGTAGGGAGAGGGGTCAGCCTTCCATTGCTTGATGAACCATCAAGTACATCCTGCCAGCAGCTGGAGAGCTAATTACAGCCCCACGCCTAACCCACGGGACCTCATTCCTTTTCCCAGAAATGGGGGAGAGGTCCCTGCTCATACCAGTCTCCCCGTGTAGGAATTGGGCTTGGTTTGTTTTTATGTTCTACATATACACAAACAGAGAGCTAAGACCTGGGAGTCCATCTGCAAAAAAATTGGAAATGGTCAATGTGCATAACTCCACTAAAATTTCAGTAAAAGTTTGTTCTGCCTCTTTGTTAGCCTCTTTCCAGTTTTGTTTTTAATGGATTTTTCTCCTATTTTTAAAATCATGTTCTCTAGGACAAAGTTAAGGAGAGGGGAACCTCAGTTACACAGGTTTAAGTGGTGCCTCAGGAGCACATTACTTATCAGGTGCTGGAGACAAGGGCAAGAGGAAAAAGTAGATTTTGGACAAAAAAGTTTTGAGATTTGGGTGTGGAGGGGAATCTGTGAACCCTTCCAAAGGATCTGAAACAGATAGCTTAGGAAACCAGAAAGTGATGTGGGTAGGGTTCCTTCAGAGGTCCTCACCTTGACAAAAATGTCGCAGATTTCTACAGAATAATTGCTGTCCTTTTTCAGCCCCGATGACCTCTCAGGGCCCCTCAAGTGCTGCCTCCTGGCGTTATGCCGTGTTATAAGCACACACATCACAGTTCACACACTCTCCACTGTGAAGTTTCCACCACTTTGCCCTACAAACACCTTGACAGCAGGCTACAGTGTGCAGGGAACCGCATATATCAGCGTTGCAGATGAAAGAAAATGCAGTGCCCAGATGTGTAAGTATCCTAATTCCTGCGGTATGGCTCACTGACTCTGATCCCAGTGCCTCAGTGCAAGGGGTTTGACTGTCAAACAGAGCAGATCCTACTACCCCGAAGGGCAAGCAGAGGCAGAGGCAGTAACGGGGATTGCAATATGGCAGTCAAAATACAGCCTCAGTCAAAAATTAAGAACTGTCCTCCCTGAGTACAATACATGGGCTATGCTCCCCTTCTTAGATACCATTTGTGGATGGCAATCAGAAACCATGGTTCCTCCCACTGGGACTGGCCCCAGCCAAGGTGGTGGCTCCAGGGAGAGGCCATAGCACTTCTGCAGACCAGTGAGTCCAACACAGTCATTGCCTCTTCATCACCACCACCAAAGAGCTCACCATGCAACCTGCAGAACAGAACGGGTCCTTAAGGGGAGACGGGATCTTCTCTGAGTCCTAGTGTGCATCTGTGTTTGATGGAGAGCAGGAACAGGTGATCCCACCTCCCAGTAGGGTCCCAACATTGCTGTCTTCTTCTCTGTTGTGTTCAGTGCAAAGACTAGAGATCCTGGGATTTCAGGTGGGGATCAGCAAAGTGCTGTTTAGTATAACCACTCTTCAACACCATCTCCCTAAAAAATACTGGGGCACTGCATCAGCACACAGGGTTTTATTTGTATTAGATGACTGACTCTGAGCCCACCGCACAGTAAGGAGTTTTAATGTTATTGTTCTGCCTCAACAGTGCGAGACTGAATTTCTGCACTTCTGTTTCTCTAAATGTTGCCTATGCTCAGATGCAGAGAGGCCTTTTCCCTTATGCATTATGGACTGTTGCAGCCTGCAGCGGATGCGATCAGAGCACGTTAAAAGCAAGCCGAGCCCCGCTTTGCCAAGTCTGTGCTTTAGGAATTGGAATTGGAAATTGTTTACTGTTGGCCATAATGGCTATTTCACACCAACTCCAGAAGCTCAGATAGAAACTATTGATAAAATATCCTGTTAGCACTACAGGGAGCTTTCTTTGATGGTCCAGCTGTGAGAACATTTGCAAATGTTATACATCGCACGCCTATTAGAAATAGATGCACTTGCTGAATTTTCAAAGAGCTGGCTTAACAGTATGAGTATTACATGGAGAGACACCAATGTGACACTATTACTGCATCATTATTTAAGATTTTGAGCACATCAGGTTAAAAGTATAGACCCTGCCCATCCAAGCATATGAAGGTGATGAAATCCTAATCACATCACCCTTTCTGAGAGCCTAATGCCAGGATACCATCGGATCACCTGGCAGCATCTGACTCTTACATTTCCTCCTGCTCTCACTATGAGCCCAGTCCCTTGTGTTTGCCAGGAAAACAGGCTTCAAGAGAAAAAGAATCGACCATTTCCTTTGTTGGTTGTTGCAGTGGCTAACCACTCTACCGTGATAAATGTGCAGCTTAATTCTGGCTTGTGTCTGTCTGCCGTCAGCCATGGGTCCTTGCTCTGTCCTTTCCGTGAAGTACCCAGAGATTTCTCTCCAGGGGTATGCTGCAGGGATAATAAGGTCACCTCACCACCTTCTTTCTGTGAAGAAAACAGATAGAGCTCTCTAAGCCTCATAGTGCAAAGCATCTTCTCCAGTCCTCAAGTCACTTCTGTGCCTCCTTTCTCCAGGGACCAACGGGCCAAGCTGGCTCTGCAGGGCAGTGAAAAAGGAGCTGTGGTTTCTGCTCCACAGCCTGGTCCAGCCCTTCTGTGCTGCAGGGCAACCTCTGTCACCACATCCCGGAGCATGACCACAGTGTCTCCAGGAGGTGACAACCTATTTAGCACGACTGACCTCTGCTTCTCTCTGGATCTGGTGTTCAAATGCATACTGTATGAACAGGCCTGGTTTGCCAAGGAACCCAGGTCACTGTTGTTATCTTAACTGCCTATTGTCCAGTCCCACATTCTTTTCTCAAACTAAAAAAGATGCTTTGACTGTCACAGACCAGATGGATTAAGGCATCATGGTTACAACTTTAAAAACATAGAATGATAGAATGGTTTGTGTTGGATGGGACCTTTAAAGACCATCTAGTCCAACCCCCCTGCCATGAGCAGGGACATCTTCAACTAGATCAGGTTGCTCAGAGCTCCATCCAACCTGACCTTGAATGTTTCTAGGGATGGGGCATCTACCAACTCTCTGGGCAACCTGTGCCTGTGTTTCACCACCCTCATTGTAAAAAATTTCTTCCTTATATCTAGTCTAAATCTACCCTCTTTTAGTTTAAAACCATTACCCCTTGTCTTATCACAACAGGCCCTGCTAAAAAGTTTGTCCCCATCTTTCTTATAAGCCCCCTTTAAGTACTGAAAGGCTGCAATAAGGTCTCCCCAGAGCCTTCTCTTCTCCAGCCTGAATAACCCCAGCTCTCTCAGCCTTTCTTCATAGGAGAGGTGTTCCATCCCTCTGATCATTTTTGTGGCCCTCTTCTGGACCTGCTCCAACGGGTCCATGTCTTTCCTGTGCTGAGGGCTCCAGAACTGGAGAACATGTCCAGAAGAGATTCCCATGCCATTCATTTCTTCCCTCTCTCTCCCCTTGCCACTGCCATTCACCAACTCTCTTTCTCTCACAGCCTTAGATCTTTCCTGCAAGAAGAGAATAAGAAAGAAGTGAAGGAGGACTGGATGAGAAATGCTTGGGGTACATATCATCCACCTGTGTGGTAGATCTCCTGAGATCCAGGTACGTCCTTGCTGCTAGCTATCCGTTCTAAAATTTTAAAGGCAATAGGTGCCTCACAGCCTCTAACTCCAACAGAAATTGGGTCTCTCTAGCAAGGTAGGAGGTAGGTGATGAGTTGTTTTGTATGGTCAATGGGGCCTTTGGAATCAGCTCCTGTGAGTGTCCTCCCCTCCATGATGGATGACCATCACTCCATGCACAATGGATGTCCTCCTCTCCATCCATCCATGATGAATGTCCATTCCTCCACCCATCCATCCATGACAGAGGTCCATGACAGATGCAGATGACATGTACACACAGTACCACAGAAAGACCTGGGACAGCACCTAGTCACAGTCGGCCCAGGTGCTAGGAGCCGGTGGGCTGGTGTGACCATGGCCAAGCAGCCGCCTATGCCCGCATTGCCACAGCTCTCCTGCTGCTCTCTTCTGTGTGCACAGGCACGCTCTGTTGGAGGTGGGAGAGAGAGTGTCCTTTCAGCCCTTCTGCTTCAAAGTGGAGGGATGTTTTTCTGCAAGACTGCCACGGGGATATTTAAACAGGCTTCCCATTCATACACAGGTCAATTAACATAGGCACCTTTGGTGGTATTTTCAGAGGACCCCAGATACCAGACAGTTTTGAAACGCTGCCTGCAATCACAGAGCTGGGCTCTGTGAATACCTGGACCCACACAGCAGCACTGAACACCAGCTAGCCTCAGGTTTCGACAAACTCTCATTTTGCTCTACTCTGCATATACCACCACCCCACAAGAAAGAAGGGCTGGTGTAATTAGGATTGCCTAATTTGCTGGTTGCTGTATTATCCATATGCAGAAGTTCCAGGCTGTTTGCTTCTCACCGCCATGGTGATGAAAGAGCAACACTGTGCAAGAAAGCAGTGGTGGCTGGGAGGTACAAGGAGACACTGTGATGTTAAACCTATTTTTTTCTCACAGCCCAACCCCATTCCTCTGTCCTTTGAAACATCCTTGCTCTGAGTGCCAAAGAGATAGCATCAGAAAAAACAACTGTCATTTGAATCTCCCAGAGAAAAAGGCCAAACCTCCCGTGCCCTCTGCAGAGTTTACACAGGGCGGGGAAAAAAAGAAACCCAAAACATCACTTGACTTGGCAGGTCTGCTCCTGGGAACCCAGAAGGATGTTTGACCTTCTCCAGACAAGCACGGCAGTTGCCCTGCACTTCCAGAGAAAACCTCCACAGTTCTGGGAAGTCCAGGGAGGGATTCAGAGGAGGCACCGAGCTCTCTCGACCAGGAGACAGGAGGACAGACTGCAACACAGTTCCCTCCAGAGAAGCCTGGATGGGGAGAAAAGAAGCAAAGTATTTTTCCCACACTGAGACTAACCCCAGCTATTGGTGTTTCTGGACAATAACTGTTTTGGGCAATGCTCTTGGTTGGGCTTTGTCAGGAAAAGAAGGAAGAGCAGCTGAAACATTAACATTTCCCTCTCTAAGAAGCCAATCAGACAGTCCCCAGCACACATGAGAGCTGCATTTCCTCTTGCAGTGCTGAGCCCTTGGAAAATGCTCCCTATGCAGATTTGGTACCAGCCATCAGGATGCTGAATGAAAGGGACATTTAGAGCGAGCTCAGACATGGGACAAATGATGCTAATGATAAATCCATTCCCCAACGCTGGACGGACATGGTTGTCCACAGCTAAAATAAACAAATGGTCCAGGCAAGCTGACAGGCTTGTTTAGATTCTGCTTGGGATAAATCGCAGTGCCCTTTGATCCCGTGATGTTTTTGGCGCCTGTGTTGCTGTGTAGCAGCAGGGTATATTTTTCTATCCTGAGGAGCAAGTGGATGCAGCTGCCTATAGCTGATTTATAGTAGGAAGTGATTCACAGGAAATCAAAGCTTCTCACACAGTAAAAATTGCTGTCTTTTCACCTCCACCATCAGCGAAATGATTAGAGCTCTGGGGACTTTGGTTGGGAAGATCGGCAAAGTGTTTTGTGCTTAGCATAAATCACTTTCTGCCATGACTTACAAAGGATGCTCACAGCAGGCTGCACCTGTCTGTACATTCTGATGCACGGGCATTGACAGCATTTGCTTTAAGTGCTGTTCCAGGGATTTGAAATTCACATTTCTGTGCTCTCTGCAGCAATGCAAGGCGGGTTCTGGATTTGGATTTCCTCTATTAATCGTGTCATTGCTTGGGATTTGGGTCTCCTGCACAACTTGTAGCTCGGAATGGGTGTGAGTGCTGTGGGGGGATAGTCCCTGGCCATATACCCCCATGAACTATGGCAGGCAAGACTGTCTTTTGTCAATTGTTGGAAGCATGTAGCAAAATGAGAGCTACATTCAGGAATACGAGACCCTACCAAAGTACACTTATCACTAATAACGGCTCTGGATTACCAGACATGTGATTTAGGAGCTGGTTACTGCTTACAGTTTCTGATAACTACTCACATCAGTCTCAGAAGCCAACGAAGCACTTGTTTATTACTGTAAAAACTTGAGACCCCGCAGGACATTCGGCAAATATATCTGTGCTTCTAAGAGAAGATTTGGCTCCTGTTGCATCCACTCTGAGTGCAAAGCTGAGTCAAACGAGGAGGATTTGCCATCAGCATAATCAGAAACATGGTGAAAGGGAAGGATGGGATTAAGACTTGGCTGCTGGCAAGCATATGTCACTTCAATTAATTGTGCGGAAATTTCTATGCTCAAGATAGTGATAAAAATCAAATAAAAGAAGTGTGAAGACTCAGCTCTGGAGCACACGCCTGGCTAGTTAAATATAGAGGTGTGTGTACACAAACACACAAGCCCATGCTGAATGTTTATTACTGTTTATTAATATAAATAAAGGTCCTAGTCTTAGCTAGTGAGCATCAGGGCTCCCACGCAAAACATTAGAAAAGCCAGCTATAGCCCCCCAGCTCCTCCTTGCCTCCCCAAGGTCAAGCTCCCAGGGTGAGTTTTCAGCCAGTCTCACATCTCCACGGGCAGCATTTCTTTCTATTAACCCGTGACCTTGCACAGCTCAGGTCTCCACAGCATCCCCCATGCGCAGCACCAGAGCGGCAGATCTGCTTTTCTCAAATCTTTCTGGGTTTTCCCCTCTGTTTTGTCCCCCAGGCACAGGCTGCCCCTGGGGGCTTAGCTAAAACCTCGGAAGAAGCTCTGTTTTGGGGGCCATTCCTGAAAACTGCCTTCTAGGTAGAGCGCTGAAGCCCTAGACTAGTCTGGGCCCATAGGAGACACCAAATGAGGAACCTGGGGGAGCTGGGGGAAAACAATGCTGTCTTACCATGAACAGAAAGGCAGGGTAGGGAACAAGTGTGTCACCCTTACGGGAATGGGACCGCATGCAGAGGCATCGGGGTAAGGGGCATTTACAACCACATCCCTGGCACAGCCTTGTCACCACTGAGATACAGAAACTTACCCAGCCGGTGAAGCTGCCCCACCGCTTTCACTTTGCAGATCAAGCTTAAGCAAAATCCCAGCCAGCAGGAGCTAGAGCAAGGCCACAGCAGCTACAAAGCAGCAAACATGGTCTAGTGACACCAGTTGCATGGGCAGACTGGGACATGCATTGGTCCATCGCCACTAGTGCAGACCCCAAAAGACACCCTGTAGATTTGGGGAAAAATCAAGTGGTATAAGCACAGGGAAACAGAGGTGGTTTGTTTGGTCTTTTTGCAGAGAAGACAGGATCTGTTCCTACCTGAAGGCAGCAGAGGCTGTGGGAAGCACCAAGAAGTACAATGTGCTCCATCTTTCCTCTAAGCACTTAGTGGTTTGCTGTAATCAAGGCAGCAAGTCTCTCTCTCTCTTTTATTTTTGCAAACCACTTTCTTTGTAGTGGATATTTGGTCTGGGGAAACTTTTTTGTAATCATTGCAATAAGTTACATTTATTGGCAGCGGTAGGAAAGATTCAAAACAACCTAGCAAACCAGGATTATTTCTTCAGCACAATAATGACAGGGATTTGAGAAACCTTGCCCCTGTACTTTGTCTTTCATCAACATGAGACTAAAGATCCTTCAGCCTGGGATAATTCCAGAAGAGAAAATTCCAGCAGAAAGCCTTTTTCATGTCTTGCAAGGATTGCCTGTGAAAAGATATGCTTACCCTTTTCCGCTAGGAAGCCTTCCTATTCAAGGTGGTTAGCCTTAGGTCTTTCCTCTAGAAAGACTGCTTGGTCTTTTTCTCCAAGATCCATTCACCTCTCATTGGCAATATTGTCTTTCAAAACACACAGTATGTTTATTTGATCTTCCTTTATTTTAACTGGAGATTTGATTTCTTTCCTGATTGCATTTAATTAACAACAACAGGAAAAAAACCCCATCCTCATTCATCCTCATGACTTTGTAAACAACACTGTAGTGGTAGGTAGATACAGGCATCCTGTTCTTCCCTCTCCATATCTGATTAGGCCAAAGAAGCAGGAGGATAATCATGTCTTTAGGGCAGAAAAAAAATATGGATTTTTTTATAGACCAACACATATTCTCCTCTGAAATATATGGCAACATTGCCAGCATGAGGCTAGGATGGGGATAGGAAATGAAGAATCAGCTGCCTTTCCAGGACTCTTCTGGCCTTGTTCTGATCAACAGATCTGGGTCCCTTTATCCTCTTCGGCATAGCTCCAAAATTAAAGAGAACAGAACAACTGCAAAACATAGCCCTGAGTTCTCAAAAACACATGCAAGTATTTACTGAGCAATAATTCAAGCACTCTAATTGTATTTTATAGCTCTCTTCCATGCCAGTCCTGAAGCAGACAGACAGACAGTGGTTAGCCTTCTTAGGGAGACCTCTCTAAAACCTTCTCAAGACACAATAGGTAGGATGTCATCTGAGATTAAGTGAACCAAATTTAGGTGTCTGTATGCGAGCTAGGTGTCTAAACTCCTGTTATCCCATCTTAAATAGTAAAAAACCCCTGGATTTGTTATAGACTAACATATATTAAAATATAAGGTAACATTGCCAAGTATGACGAGGATGAGGACAGCAAATCAACAATCAGCATCTCCAAATGGTGGAAGAGCATCAAGATGGATGTCAAGAATTAAAACCAATTCAAGAGAGGACACCTAAGAATAACTGGAGACTGGTGAGCCAAAAAAGACTTTATCTACTATTTTGAGAGGTTTTAATTCACATTGCAAACCCCCCCCCCCAACATTTGGGAGATTGTAAGAGGCCTTGTATTCCAGCCATAAATCCTTCTGCTGTACCTAAGAGACACGACTCTTGAAGAGGTTAAGTTTTTGGTAAGTAAAGTTCTTAGCAAGCAATCTGTTCCCACTGAGTTGGCCTCTTCAAGTTTCTATTTGTGCTGCTAATGAGGTTCCCACAATCTCCAGGAAGCTGGTCTGAGTTCTAATTAAACAAGACTTGAGGAACTATTCTGCCAAAGTAAGCGCTGGATCTGCCCACCTCATTGACTGAGTCATGCAGCCTGGATACATGCAGGCTGGAAATGTAAATCATATATTGACATGGAGACTTATACTCTCCAGTGAGGGTGCTTTCTACAGCTGCAGCATTTATTAAACCTTTGCCACCATCCAAAAACAACACATAACTTGAACAGTCCCCAAGGCTAGAGAGTCTTCCAGGATTCTTCTGGCCATGTTCTGAGCAGGAGATCTGGGTTCCTCTGACCTCTGCAACACGGTCCCAGGCTTTAAGAAACAGGACCCTGGAAAATACAGCTCTGGGACTCCATCCAGTCCTTTACATAGAATACGCATGCACATACATTTACTGGTATTAGGATATCTTCATGGAGCTGCAATATTCCAGAAACAACCATGGCATAGACATGAGGACTACAAATGGCAGCTTGGCCTTAGGCGCAACATGGCTCCATGGACTTTCCAATTCTTTTTAATATTTATTGTATGTATTTACTTATTAACTAAACCATTTTAACTGCTGAGTTCCAAAATGCTTTCACTCATGCCAGATCAAAATGCCAAGCTATCCATTCAATGGAAGTCACAACTGTGTCCTCCCCACAATTGTCACTGTAAGAGAATAGGCTGACTGAAAAACACAAAACCAGCTTCTGTTCCACTCCCATAAGAAACAGTTTTTCAGAAGGTTTTATGCCAGGTCCTGATGAGGGCCAGCAAAGAGCAGAGAGTGGAGTAACTCTCCAAGGAGACATGTAGCAGAGACAAGATTACCGTCTGTTCATCCCAGGCCAATACAAACCATTCAGTCTGTGAGCACTCAGGAATGTGACAGTGTCTGCAGAGTCTGACCAGACAATGAAGGTTTTCCAGCCAGTTCTGTGAGAGAATTCCATAGTCCCCAACCTCTCCATCCAGACTGAGGAGGAGCAATCTTCACACAGCCTGCACGACATAAAGGAAACAGCCTGTGCATCTATATTAAAGGGAGATGCTTTTACTCAGGCCAACCAAGACCAGTGATGGTGGAAAATATGTTCAGTTTCCTAATTATACCCTTTCATGGAAGGAACCATTTGTCCATGCCCATGTTATGTGGCTGGAAGCATGTTCACCCCAGCTGGGGCTGACACAGGGGAACAAAGGAGAAAGTTCATGTTATCTCTTCTTTCCTCTATACTAAAAACTCAGAAAGTCAGTGTCTGGCCCAGGCCTCTAGCAAAGACAAGTCCAGGCTGTGGAGGTGGTGACCGCCACACGTTTATGGTTCCAGCGTCTCTCCAGCCTGCACACCTGGGCACCGGGACACAGGAGGAGGAAGCGTCAGGTGCACACACTGAGGTCTGAATTCCACATGGAAAGAAGCTGTTATAAGCACCTAAGAGCAAGGATTCCCTGCCAGACATGAGCAGAGAGGCTGAGCCACCCCTCGCTGTCAGAACAGACTTCGTGTTCAAAGTGAGTCTTCATGCCTGTAGATGTGACTTGGTCTTCCTACACTATTGTGTGCAATGAGTAACACGGGACAATACTTCCCAATGAAGGGGGGTGCCAGGCAGCCTGTGCTTGTGTAGGACTGCGTGAGCTGATGGCAGAGCAGGTCCCGTGGGATCAAACAATTAGGGGCCATGTATACTGCGATAAAACTGTGGAAATATTCCTTTCCCCAGCAAAATATTTAAAGGCTTTTTGTTGATAAAGCATTGTTATAATTGGAGCTGAGTGCTTTAGAGGAAATATTAACAGTATATATGGTCAGATAAGTAGGAAGGCATGCGCGAGGAGCTGCTGCACTACACAGCTGGCTGCTTGCTCCTGTTGCGCATCAAAGCAGCTGTGTGGAGAGGGACCAGAGAAAGAAATGTGAGGAATCGGTGGCAAGTGTTAGCAAGACTCAGCTCTGGAAATGTCCTGCCCGATAACAGCAGCAAGTAGGGAGCCGAGAGGCACAACACTGAGCATGAAGAAAGGCAGGCTGTTCAACCCAGTTGCTCCACAGCCTTCATAGTCCCAATTGAGGTCCTGCTGGCATCGGTGGATGGACTCCCGTCGACTTGGCCGGGGCTTGAATTGGGCCCTTTAGGAACCAAAACAAAAGACCAAGCGTCTGACTTTAATTGATGACTCATCCGTCACCACAGCCCAAACTCCTCTTGACAAGTAGAGGGAAAAACCCACAAATTAAGTGACCATCGTCTACCTTCTCCTTTCTTGCCAATTGTAAAGGAGAACTTTTGACCTTTCTGCCTCATACATCATGGCTTGGCAGGAGCTGGTTGCTCACCCTGGCTGAACTGTGCCATGCATGTAGCCCCATACAAGAGGTGCCTTTCACGTGCTAAATGATCCTTCCCCCCTCCTCCTTTGCTCTACTGCAACAATATAGAGAGGGACAATGGCACAGCTCCATGGCAGAAGGAGGAGGCTCTCATTAGGAGCCTCTTGTTAGGGATGAAAGACCGGCTGCATCATCCCGCTGTCATTTTTGCTTCATACTGATGTCCAGAAGAGGCTGGTGGGAAGCATAAGTCTTATTCTGAAGGGCTTTTTCCCCCCAAGCAAGCTCACCAGCAACAAACTCACTTACACAGAGCATGGTTAGGATGCTGGCAGTGGGACTTGGGGACATTAAAGGGCTGCATGGGAGTGGGTATTGCCTGGGGAGCCAGCAGCACCCTGCAGACAGGACAGGAATTCAGAGAGCTCTTCAAGGACTTGAGGCAGGCTTTGAAACCCTTAAGCTTGCCCTGCATTAGCGGGGTCAATTGCACGCCAGGCAGAGTGGCTGGCATAAGCCCCCTGCAAAGCTCCCCCAGCGGCACAAAGGATGGTAATGCCTGTGTAATGGTGTTTGGACTGCCAGCCTCTGCGTGCCTTTGAGATGCGTACGTGGAGGCAGGGCTTCTTGGCACAAAAATGGGCTCTTCCTCCAGAATTGTCTGTGTCTAAGACAACACCGGTCTGCCATTAACTGAAGAAGAAGGCACGAGTGCTTTGAAAGCCACTGAAACAGATAAGATGGCACGGAGCTGGTAATTACCAGGCAAGGCAAAAACACGCAGCTAGCTGACTGCAAAATAAGGTTTTTGCTGTAAAATCCTTCCTACAGTCCTACGCCAAAATATTGTCCAAAGGCAGCATTTCTTGTATAAGCCACATGCCCCATTGCCCCACCAGCAGCAGAAAAAATGTTGAACAGAGGGCACCAGTCATGTGTAGTTACTGTGCAGAGAAAGCTTTGCCTGGTTTGAATTCAGGGATGAACTGCTGGAGGAACAAACCCCATTATAAAAAATGCAGATTTAACACAACCATGTAGTTACCACGACATCATCATGGTGCCTTGGTGTGATTCAGAGACTGTCTCTCAGAAAAGGAGCCAAATCTGATAGAAGAAGAAGCTGCAGGTGATGCTGAAAAGGCATTTTAAGCTTTGCTACAGGGTGCATGTTGCAGCTCTCAAAGAGAGCCCAGCGCCTTGGGCCACACTCCCACCTTGGAGTCTGGAGCTCCTGGCAGGTCGTTGCTCCCAAAAAGGTCACAGCTGATCATCTCTCCTGCACAGAAAAATAATCCACCACCAAAGGCTGGACGTGAGCAGAAACCCTGGGCCATTTTCTCCTGACAGGCCGTTTCACCAGCTGGGTGGCACTGGGTTATGTTGCAAGCGTGGGGTTTCTGCTCCCCAAGTGAAAGCCCCTGTCAGACTTGTTCATGCATTTATTTGGTGGTCTGGGACAAGTCCCCTTGTCAGCGCCCAGTTCCTCACCCTTTCCTAGGGATGGCAGCCTTGCCATGCCCTGGGAGTCCTTGGGAGGCATTTCATCTCTGCTACAAGGGCTGTGATCATAGTGCATAAGATGGAGAGATCTCAGATCATCTCCAAATTGACCTTCACCCTGAGCTAGGTTTTTGTTGTTGCAACTGAAAGCAAATGTTGCTTAAAAGACAGTGTTCGTTGCATTACAGACCAATGAAACAGTGCTAAAATTTACTCCACTTGCTTGGTCTTTTACCTTGAAATCATTCTGCTTTGTACCTCGGCTTGCTCTGTACCTATGAATTTGGGAACCAAAGCCTGAAAACCCAAAGAAAGCAAAATAAAGGGAACCTAAAAAGGAGAGCTCAATACTTTTAAAATGTTGAGCTTTTATAGCAATTGTACAAGCTAGATGTGGTGCCATTCATGACCTTTTGCGCCCAGAGCATGATCAGATCAGCACTCTGAGATTCTCTGCAGAGGTTCATGTCCAAGCAAAGATCCTGCTCCTGCCAGCTCACCTTGGCCCCCCTCAGCCAGTCCTGCAGAAGCACATGACATGGCTGCTGCGTTCCAACCCTGCTCCACCGGCTGCTCCGCCAGCAAGAGCCAGCCTTGCTTTTGAGCTGTGGTATTCATTTAACACACCTTCACTTTCCCAGGAATACACGTGTCTTTGCAGCCTCCTCAGAGGTCTTTGCAGCCTGTGGAGGGAGGAAGCACGCTGCCATGTGGAAAGGGTGTAATCCCCATTTTTATGACCTTCACTGCAGCTGCAGACAGTTGCTTGTGTACTTTATGTCCTGTGCTTTCTCCAAACAAGTACTTCAAGCACTGGCTTGTGCTAAAGGCAGTGGGGAAGGGCGGTGGGGAAATTCAAGATTGCCGGCTTTCCTCTGCAGCTTCACCTGAATAAGAAAGCAGCATGCTCTGAGCAGGAGCCCATCCAATGCTACCAACCAGAGCAGCTGGGGTGGAGATGCAGTGTCACAGTGGGGAAAGGGGGGGAGCTGCTGGGAGAGGGAGCCCACGGACACCCCAGCCCCTCTCTGGGGGTGTTCTCACAGCCACCCGGGTCCATAAAAGAGCTTTGCTGGTTCTTAATTTTCCAATTAATGAAGTTTGGCTTCTGTCTGCAGCCGTGCAGCATCACAGAACCTGGGTCAGGCCCTATCCTGTAGCATGGCACAAGGGACCACTTCCACTGCCACCGAGGCTCTATGCACCCCTACAAGAGGTCTGAACACCTCCGCCAAGGCAATGACCCATCTGGGCTAAATTTGTTTAAAACACAGTTTTCAACCAGACAAACATGACTCCAATCTCGGAGGCTGTTTCCTTCAGTATATCTGTCCTCTTAGCCTTCTTCCTCAGACAACTGTTTTGAAACCAAACAGGTCCAGCCAAAAGCCGTCCTGCTCTATGGGTACCTGCTAAACACCACAGCCAAATCCTGCACCTTCCCCGTCCAGACCTGCTGGGTTACCCTACAGCTCCATGTTTCTAAAGCCAGCCCAGACCATCAGCACCCATCAGTTTGCTCCATGGCCAGGTGAGAAGCGCTGGCGGTACTGCTACCTGCTGCAGAGTAAATAACAGTCCTTAAACCACGAGTGACTGACAGAGCAAAATCTGACTGTCTATGCAATGCTTTTTGCAAGCACTTCCACTGGAGATAACACAGAAGGAACATAATAAACAAAGCAAAGAAATCCCAATTCCAGAGTTGCTGACAAACATAGATTATACACGTTTTGGTCTCAATCATATGTGAAACAAGGTGAGACACTTGTACCAGGCATTTTGACTGGTCAATGTCAAATTCTTATTTAGGGAACAGTACCAGAGATGATGAAAAAAGTGGGAAGAAAACAAATTGCCTGTAACTAGGTTTTGGCTAAGTGGGTAAAACAGAACCTGTGGACCAATCTCTTTCTCCTGGAAAATCAGACCAGAACCTGCTGACAAATCCCCTCATTTCTGAGATGTTCAAAACCCACGGTCAGATCCAGATCCCTGTTTCACAGCTCAGGTGATGGTGCATTTGAAGGCAAGGAGCCACGCAGAGCTGACGGCACTGTCAGAGCATTGCCGCCGGGAGCTGCCCAGCTCCCTGTGGGATCACGCCTTCCAGGCTGCAACACTGGAGCTGCAGGTGAAAAAGCCGAGCTTGCAGCTGGGCAGCGAGGTTTGTATAAACATTCAGTGCCCTCCTCAGAGAGGCCATTTCATCCCCCAGTTTGACAAATGTGTAGAAGGAGAACCTGGGATGTTGCTCTCCAGCTGAAACCTCCTTTTTCAAAGCCAGGGCTGCTGGGCTGAACTCATATCAATCACTCGGTAACAGTGGTGTATCCAGGGTAAAAGGACCCAGTAAGGGCAAATTCCTGGTCTGCAGCAGATCTGTGTCCTGAAAACTGATATAATCCTGAATGAAACAAAGGAAAAAGAGGAAGAAGGTTTGGTGAAAGAAGATGAAGGAATCTGAAAAAGCTGAGGGCTCGGGGCAGCAGGGGAGAAATGTTTGTCGCTGTATGTAGAAAAGACAGCACTGAGCAGAGAAATGGCTGATGTGATCCTCTAAGCTTCATGCAAATGATTGTTCCCATCATCTTCTAGTGAGGGACCTGGGGGTGTGGAAGAAAATCAAACAGTGGTGGCACTGGGGCTGATGTGCAGGGACAGTGGAGCTATTTCCACTGCAGGGAGTTTGGCCCTCAGTTCTTACAAGGGGGAGAGAATCACTATTTTTATGGGCTCAGAAAGAAGCATGAAAATTTTCACGAGCCTAAAAAAGAATTGCCCAAGGAGCTCTGCCCAGTGCCTCCATGTCTGTGGACATGTCATTTCTGCAGGAGAAAAAAAAAAAAAACCCCATTAAAAATAAAAACCCGCATTACTGCATTCAGGTCCCTCTTTTGGAACATTGCCAGGGGTTAGGTGTTACCAGCAGCTCACTGCCATGATCAACAGAAGCAACTTCCAGCATTGATTTTTGAAAGTCTGAAAGGTATTTGATACCTTGTCCAACGCTCCCCCACCCCGGCCCCCACGTTCCTTGAAAGAGAAACATCTGTTCCCTCGGGACTTTCACCCCATCTCATATGGCCACCGCTAAGTGCCTGTCCTCAGGCACAGCGAGGGACCCACCGCTGATGAAAAGAAGAAGGGGGCTGGGAGCCCAGCTGGGGGCAGAGAGCCCTCCTGACCACGGGGGACAGAGGCCAGATGAAAGGTGTGTGTATATTTTCCCAGGTGATCCCAAAAGCATCTCAAAGCCCCGGCTTTCTCACTCTGGCTTTAGCCCCAAAACAAACAAACTGGTGCCAATTTGAATACACCGAGGGCTGACTGATTTGAGCCTCCTGTTGTGTTTTCACAGTCAGCAGCCAACTGGAATTCAAAGGAGAAGGAAAAAGAAAATAATAATAGCAGATTGATAAGATTCCCCAACCCCTTCTGGGAAACACGGGGCTTAAGTCCCAGCCAGGCTGTGCGAAAAGGAGGGCCAGAGAAGCCAAGGCTGTTCCAGCACAAGAATATCAAAGCAAAAAACGATGAGAGTTGTCCCAGCAGGGATCAGCGAGATAGCGGCTTGCTTTCTCTTTACTCCTGCTGCACCAGATAAGGGCACATTTTGGGGACGTTTAGACCCCTGGGGCTGGAGCACCATCCAGCAACCCACCAAAGGCAGCAGCACAGCTTCTAGGGCTCTACCAACAAGCCTCAAACATTCAGGTCAGGAGGACCTTCCCATCGGAGCACGTTGGTCCCTGTGCATCTGTGTTGGTATTTCTTCTGCTTGCTCGGACAGTGCTGGGTGCTCTCAGGCTTGCAGATACCACTGGAGAAAAGGGACATGGGGACACTCGCTCTGCCATTCCCAGCTGCGCAGGTGGAAGACCATGTCGCTGTGCGATTGCTTCAGGAGCTGCTCCCCGCACAGCTCACAGCCCCAATCTTTTCCCATCATGTGAAGTGAAATCCAGCAGTCTCCCCAACCTGCTACACAGCTCAGAGATTAGTGCTTCTGTTTCAGACCTAAGGAAAGTCTTATGTGCTCAAAAACTTCTCTCCTGCCCCGCCCCCCCACGCGGTTATACAATCTGAGAAAATAAAGGCTTCTCTGGCAAATCTTTCTTTAATCACAACCTTCAGGAGTAGGAGCAAAGTGGGATTAAGCAGGAGAGAGCGGTTGCACTCCGCACGCCGCGTCTGCACGCAGGGCAGGGTGCTCGGAGGCAACACCGCTTTGACACCTGCCGGGTGCCTCCCAGACAGGAGAGGAAACCTCCGAGGCCACCAGAGACAGACAGACAGACACGAAAGGGACAAGGAGCTAGGGAGCAAAGAGACAAGCTGTCAGGCAGTTAACAAGGAGGTGAAGACTTGATGAGCAAGAAGCAAAGGACCGAGTCTCCTTGCTGATTGGAAATGCCTGGCAGGCAGGAGGGGAAGGGTGCGGGAGCAGAGGCAGGCTGGCAAGACAAGGATATAATTAACAGGGTATCAGTTCCCCTAATAAGAGCGTGCTGGGATAGCAGCACGTTGGCTCCTTGCTGACCTGCATAAGCTTCGTGGGCTCTTTGAAGTCGGCTGCCTGCCGGGGCTGGGACACACACAAACACACCCGCTGCGCATCCCATCCCAGCGGTGGCACACATCGTGCTGGCTGCAGAGCTGAGGGAATTACAAAGCGTTATGATTAGTCCCTGGAAATCCTTGCGTGTGTTTTGGCTGATGGCAGCCACTCTGATAAAGTGTAAAGAAGGGGGCCCACTGGGCAAATGTGCTCTTACTGTCTCCTGCCCTGGCTGGAAAGTGAATCAGCCTTGGCAGCATCTCTGAGGCTGGGAATGTCTGCTTGTGTCCTTGCCAGTCACTGTCCTGCCTCATCAGACCCAGTTTTGGCAGGGAGAGGGATTCAGTGCATATCTTAAATCTCTGAATCCTGGAGTTACATGAGTTGTTAAATGAAGCACATTGTTGGAAAGAAAATCAGAAAACCTGAACCAAATCCACCCCAGAGGTCTAAAAACAAAGGGGAGTAAAAAGGTCCCAAGTTAACTGAAAGTCTTGTGTGACTCTTAAGCTCACCTTTGTTTTCGTGGGATGCTGCAGGGCTACAACCCCACCCACAGGACTCATACTGCAGATGTCCACAGGGCTGTGCAACCTTTTGCTGTTCAGACCATGGCTGCATCCAGCTCCACTGGGCACAAGCTGATTGCAAATCTGAGCCCTGGAGACCTATGAGCTCTTTACAGGGATGGCTGACAATCACCCAGCTCTGCTATAAATAGGAAGGAAAGAAGGACAGTGAAGCCGTGGTCTCACATGTGGTGGCAGGGCTGCTTCAGCTGAGTCCCCCATCCCCTGCCCACTAGCTCTGCCCACCGCAGGGCATCTGGTCATGCAGCTCTGCTCAGGGAATGGATGTGGTTTGGGGGGAAAGCCTCATTTAGGAGAGAAAAAAAAAAAAAGAGGGGTTTTGTCACCTGGCTGATCTCCACAATCCACTAGCATGACAAAAAATGCAGAACTGAGCAGCTGGAAAGACGGTCTTTGAGAGAGTGTTAATATAGTTGTGAAACCACAGCCTAAGGGGAGATGTCCCTTCATCGCAATTCATTGCCCATCAGGAACAGGGGACATTTCTCCTGCTCAGCACTAGTCAAGGGTGGAGATTTCTGACATGTCCTTACAAGGCAGCCTGTCCCCAGACCGTCCCCCCCATCAGTCTGCATGGAGACAGTCAGGGACCAGGGACACATGCCACCCACAACAAAGCAGCATG
The DNA here is from genome assembly GCA_013389945.1 of Fregata magnificens. Taxonomy (NCBI): domain Eukaryota; kingdom Metazoa; phylum Chordata; class Aves; order Suliformes; family Fregatidae; genus Fregata; species Fregata magnificens. Next base: position 133,344 of record WAAD01024730.1, read on the forward strand.
TTTTGGATCATGCCCTATTAAAAGATCAGCAGTACAACACGGAAAACAATTAAAAAATGACAATGACAGATGAGTTCATTCCACCCCGTCTGGAAATGCTGCTCGCCCTTCTCAGGGCCAACATCTGCCCTGGAGACCTGGCCTCCAGCTTGCAACTCGCTTCCAGGGGGGAGCCCCCCTCCTGCCAGCAGGATCCTGTTGTGCTCCCTTGTACATCCTACAAACCCTGCTTGGGGTTGCGAGCCTGTGTTTGGGAGAGTCACTGGCCTGGGCTTTCAGCACAGGGCAGACTTGCTTTGACTTTATTTGAAGGGAACACAAATATGGTCTGCAAATGTAGCCATCCAGGAAAGGATCCACTTTTGTTTCCTAAAAATTAGCATCCTCCAGCATCCAGTCTAATAGCAAGTGTTATTCTGCATTTTCAGCCAGCCCACATCTAATAATTTACAACAAAATAATTCATCTCCCTTACCCTGCCCAGTAAATACTCCCAATATGTTGTTTCAGTGTCAAACTTCCCAGAGTCATTACCCTCCCCAGCATCAGACTCCAAGGCGACGTGCAGGGTAGCTTGAGCCAGAGACTCCTGCCACAGTCAGCAAACGAGCATGTTTTACATTAGGCACATTAAGAGGAACAGTCCTATTGCAAGGAATATTAAATTAAAGGAAAACAGCAAGGAGAAGGATTCAACCCTGGTTATACACAGAGGAACACAGGACCAGCCCTAGATTTAAAGCATGTGGAAGCACATTGTAATTTGAGCTGTCTAAAGTTACAGACACAGTAATGGTTGTGTTTCATAACTCCAGGGACAGATGGCAAATTCACTCTTATGTTATCTCCTCTGCTTCTCGGGGCAGCCATGTTATGCCATAAAGCCCTCTACCCCATGACTCTACAAAGGGAAATCCTCTATGCTCCTACACTAGAGCTCAAATGAGCAGCACACCCTTGCTGAAGAAGTGTATGTGTGTGAGCGTGAGCGTGCATTTGTCTGTGTAGGTGTTACCTGACACATCTGCCAGCACAGCAGCCCAGGGCTGCAAGGTTTCTTGCCTATGGCACAGCACCAGTGTTGCAAACCTTGCACTCAGACCCCAATAAATCAGCAAACCTGTCCTGTCTCCTCACCTGGGCAGACTCCAGCTGCATCACAGCCACTTGCCTTCCCCAGCTATCCCCCCCCCAATACTTGCAGACCTTTCACAAGGAGGCACACACATTTTTTCCTTCCCTCCAGGCCTTTCCCACCTCCTGTCAGCCTGTAATACTTGGAAAAAATATGAGATTCCCCAGCTAGGATTTACTAATACCAATACAAAATGCAGAAACACCTATACTTCTGCATCGTTGTCTTGCCACATGGGATGTCTCGGCCACAAGCAATGCTCAGGGCTTGTGCAGAGTCTCTCATGGTGTGTGGGGTGAGACCCCTTGCAGCAGCAAAGCAAACCAAAAAGCTGAAAGTAACACCAGGAAAAAAGGGGAGGGAAAGACTTTCAGGGTGTTGCAAAACTGAGCCCATGGAAAGAGTGGAGACACCAGCAGAAAAATCTGCATGAGAGATACCGCTTACCACATCTGGCATGTGGACTTCCAGGTGAAAACTTCCATGCACTGTCCCCAGGGTTCATGGCGCATGCAAACAGTTGGGGATAAAGTGGGCAGCACTTGGATCCTCCAAGAGCATAGTTAGGGTGAGCTCTGCTGGCTCAGCAGGAGCAGCTTCAGAAGATACTGCCCTGTGGCCAAGTGCTGGTGGTGATCACTCGCTCTTAGTGCTCCCTGCCTGCAGAGTAAAATGAATTTATGACAGCAGCTTAAATATAGGTGTTTTACTTGTGTGTGAGGCAGGAGAAACAAGCAGTTACCATTGCTCAGCTGAAGGGTGGTGACTGCTGAAGCCACAGCAATACAGCAGCATCTGACCAGGTGGCCATTCCCTACATGCAGTGTCTCCCAAAGCAGATGCTGACATTGCTGGAGCCATTCTGCCAGCTTATATCTTTGTATGGACATTTTGCATCACATCCATTTTGTAAACGTAATCCAGGTCTATACCCAAAGCCACATAGTTCTCTGTTTAATCCAAGGTGGCTCAACACAGCATACAGAAGCTCAGGTCTAGGAAAGTCCTGCACAACTGCTGTGTGTTGCATATTCACAGAGCAGCGAGAGATCAGAACAACTCATCTGGAGCTTGTCCGGAGCCGAGGTGGACCCAGGGCTGCAGCAGCTGGGTTGAAATAGTTAGGGAACTATTGACAGGCTCAGCAACACTGGACAGAGTGATTTGGCTCCTTGTAAAGATAGAGGCCAGAAGGAAACTTCAGATCCTCCTCCAGATCCAGATTTTTCCAAAACTCAAGCGTGCTTAGATCTGAAGGTCTGTCTTGGCCTTTTCTCTGCTGCTAACAGCATTCAGTGTGAAATGTACAGCATGCCGGAGAACGCTAATGCCTTGCAGACCTGGGTTGTGTCATTCCCCAGTGTTATTTATACAAAACTATTTAAAAACACAGGGTAAAATTTGTAGAAGTGTCTACGTGGAAGATTCATTTTATCTAATTTTCTCCACCTACAAGCTGCATGCCTTACACTAGCCACCCAACTTAGAGATGACTGAAGTCTTCCAGGCTCCTTTGCAGTCAAAGGGCAGATACAAGCCTCTCTAGCAGGTAATGTGTCTCTCCTACCCTGGACACCCAACCTGGGAAGAGAAAAATCACCTTCTAGCCATGTGTCCTTCTCCACCAGCCACACAGACAGCTCTGAGAAGCCGCTTCAGCTAAACACTTGGCTGTTAGCTGGGTAGATTAGGTAAGATTAATCTTGTTGGTGTGACTAAGGAACCTAATTCCCATTTTCAGTAGTGACTTAGGCACTCCCACCAGGTTGTTAGGTTCATTAGGGACCTAAAAATACCAGTAACGATTTGCAGGCTGTTACAGTAAGGGATGCCAGGCTGTTCAGCAGACTTTACGTTCATTACTCACTGCATACTTTCGAAGAAGTTTCTCCCCTCTTTGGAGTCCCATGTCTAAAAAGCCTTGCACACAAGCCTGCAGGCAGCTCCTCTGTCTGAGGCAAGATGTGGGCTTTTTGGGGCAGAGCTGTTGGTCTAATCTGTCTGAGCAATGCAGGACACACCATCTCCCAGGTCTGGAGTTTGAAGACTACCATGATACCAAGAACAGGAAAGAAAGAACAAGCCTGGCAGATGCCAGTGAAGACCTCAGTGTTGTGCATTTGTCACTCCCTTTTCAGTTACATCTTCTCTTCTCTGTACACATCTGAGGAACTTCAGGCTTGGCTGGGAGCAGGCAGGACTCTGCCTCTAGACCTGTCTCCTGTTCTTCATGTCTGCACCAGCAGGAGTACAGGAGATACTCCTCTCTCCACCTCGTGTCCTTCTCAGGAGAAGGAATTGGGCTAAAACCAAGCAAATCATGGGGAAAGCTGACAAGAAGCTTTCATGAAGTTTCTCACCCTCCACAGGACAAACAGCAGTGTCCTTGGCAGAAATGAGCCCAAAATGCATAGAAGGCAGCAAACCAGGCAATTGCTGCAGCGCTGCCTCACACTGTACAACAGCTCCTAATACCTGGCCTCGTTAGCATCAAAGACCACACGCTCTGAGGCAGATCATCTGCATTTCGTTAGGTCTGAGATTATGCTGAGAGTGTCTCATTAGATCTCCAGCGCTGCCAAACCCGGCCGGCCCACTCAGTGCAGCAGCAAAAGTGTCCTCTCCATCTGTATTACTGCTGCAAGAGCCAGCGCGGCTGTATGAAATCCAAGGTGGCCTGACAGTAGTTTCCTCTGTCAGCAAAATCCCAAGGAAAAAAAAAAAGGAAAAAGAAAATAAGAAAAAAGCTGCAGGGGGAGCAAGCATAGCAACAAGCTAGATAATCAGCTGCAATTCAAAGCAGGGAGGATATCTGTTTATTCCCCTGATTTACCCGCTGCATCTCAGAGCTTTCCGCTTTGCAACTCCCATCCCGATGCTCAGCAAGTAAATAAATACTCCCAGAAATGAACTGTAAAAATTAGTCACTGCTAAATGTTCTTGTTTTCTGTGAGCTCTTTTCAATCACTCCAGCAAAGCTGAAATTATCTTTATCAAGAGAATTGCCTCACTGTAGACAATTTAGTCTGTCGTCTGCAAAATGAAGAATGACCAAGGGAGCTGAATCTGCTCCATGCCACATCCCTGTGCTGGGGTGGGAGCCTGACGGGCTCGCTGCACGCCGAGAGTAAGCCCTCCCTGCTGCGTGGCTGCCCAAAAAGGCTGACGACGTCCCTTCAGAGGCTGCTTTCAGCACTCCCCCACTGCTCCCTTTCCACAGCCCTCCAGCCTCAAAGGAAATATTAAGTGTGAAATATTACAAACCAAAGAAAATCTCACTTTAAAGGCAACACATTCAGGGAGAGGAATAAAAATAATAATAGAGGGGCACAGCTAGGAAGACGGCTTTGAAGGTCTGGCAGCGTGCTTGTTAATACTGAACATTTCTACCTCTCTGTCAGAGCAGGGAGGGATGGAGCAGCCAGAAGGTCAGCACTGAGTTGAGGAGTAACAGCCAGACCACTTTATACTTGAAACAAGGCTTGGCAAAACTTTTGGGAAATCAATATTTTTGCCAGACTTTGCAAACTATTTTTGTCACTGTTGTTGCTGAGCATTTGGAGACAAAATAATAGAGGCTGGGGGGAGAGGGACTGCTGTAATTTGACCCAAGGACCTATGTCCTCTCCGAGGCTCAGAGGAATGGATGACCTGCAGATATTGCTTGTTGGCTTGTACACTGTGTAACATACCATCCACTGCTTCCCATTTCCTCTCTGCCTTTTGTTTGTTTTGGTTTTTTCTTTTAGGCAGGCTCCCTAGGCTGTGTTTTTGCTCTTTTTCCCCTGTTTCAAAGATTTTCACTCTGTCGGATCTTTTCTCTCTGCTCTGAAGAGCTGTATTATACTGAGAAGGAGCCAAACGCGCACAAGCTTACTGTGGTATCTGAAGCAAACTGGAAATCCTCCCATCTAGCCTTGCTGCTTTCAGGTGTCTGCTCCTTGGACCTGGTCTCAGGCACTGGCTTATTCTGCATCCATCATGTGGGTGGAGCAGTTTGTACCATCATCCCCAAACCCACTGGAGCCACAACAAGGCAGGGTGGTTTAGTTTGAAGATCTGGTGTTTGCCACCCTGATGGCCTAAGAGGAGGTGGATACCAAGCAGCTGTGCTCAGCACGAGCCTGGTGTCTCCTCCGACTGCTTCAGCTGCACAAGGGCTGTGGGCAGTGGCATTGCTCAAAAAGTCATTGTGTTTCACACTTGCAGATCAACAAGCTCTGATCTGCAAGGATGAGGTGGGAATGGGTTCAGCTGGTGGCATTGGTCCTTTCTTCTGCCTTTATGCCTGAGGATGCTGATTAGGAGCAGGCAGTGCTGAACAGGGAGGCGCTGAGCTCCTTCAGACCCTGGGTTAAAAATAAGGCAAACCAAGAGATCTTGCTGCAATGTGCATCTACTGCTTCCAGACTGTCTCCTCTGCTGGCTCAGTGCTCCCCACAGGAACTGCTCATCATTAAACAGAAATGAATAACTAGTCCTTTATTTATTTATTTATTTGTTAATCCATTGCACAAGCACAGTCTGGAGAACGTTTTCTGCAGCTGCCTGTGTGTCACCCACCTATTTTCTCGGGGCCCTGGAAACAATGGGGCCTGGTGTTTGCTGTCAGAGGCTGGGGCACGGCTCTGCCACGCCATCTGTTTTGGACGGTGGGACAGTCGCGCTCTCCTCCTCCTGCCTGGCACTCAAAAATGGAGCCAGAAGAGGTGGCCATGAGCATCCTGCAGTGGGCAGGGGGGTGAGGGCTCCTTCCAGACCCCCACGCAAGGGGGAAGGTGACCCATGGGAACCTCCTGCCTCCTGGGAAGCCACGGTAGATGACTTGGTGTTGGCCAGGGCTCAATGACGTCCACCAGAGGTTGGTCTCCAAGGCTCAGATGGTCGACACGAATGATTCATCAGAGAGCTGATAAAATAATCGATGCTGGGGAGAACGCCCTCAAGTAATTGATAACTGGGGTCCTCCAGGTAACAGCTGGCGCTGACAAGTAATAATCGCCTGGCCAAGAGAAAATTGCCGCAGTGCAGATCACTGTCAAAGATGTCTGCTGCATGTGATAGATATCACCAGTGCGTCTCTCTCCATCTCCTGCTTCACCAACAGGGAGCAAATCCACTCAATAGAGTGGAAACCCCCCACCTGCTCCCCAATTACATCTACCGCAACTAGATAATTTTAGAGATTGTTCTCCAGCCACTACCTACCCTAAGCTTTGCAAACAAAAGTAATGATCACTGCTCCTTGTTTTATTACAGGTCTGCTGAGCTCAGAGACCTCAAAATGCCACCTTGCAAATATTAATTTATGATGCTTCACATTTGTCTCTGGTGTCAAGGAAACGTTCACAACCATTTTCATCTAATCATAAAAAGAGGCTGTTCCTCGCTATTGTTCTCATTAAAAGTGCTCAGAAAAAGTTGGCTAGGTCATGTGCTACATTCATTGCAAATGTTGTCTTTAATTTCTTTTTAAAAAGCATAACCACTCACTCATATTTTTGTGCCCACTATAAATCAGCTCTGTTTGAAAACTAGACAAAAAACATCATATTGGTTTAGCCTCTGGGCTTTTCTTTTGTTTATCCACAGGTCTAGATAAACCATCGACTGCAACGAAGGTTAAACACAACAAACCAGAGCAAAGTCCTTCACCTGCTTAAATTAATTTACCCATGAATTCTGTTTGTGGCTCCCACAGCTGCAGGGCACTCCTGCACAGTAACCTTCAGTCTGTACGCTGCACCTGCCCCTATATCAAACACCTTGGGCAGCTCCAACCCCAGCGATTTAACCCAAATTCAGAGGGCAAAGGGGCAACTTCACCTTCAGTTGAAACATCTGGAATGCATCACGCTGCCAGCAGTCCCCTTGCACTCTTAGCCCAAAGTGCTACATGTGATCATGTAGTTAGGGCCCAGGTCAACAAAAGCACCTAAACCTGAGCCTAATTTTAAGTTAACTTTGTGCCAAGTATTGTGCTGAGCAGGGGTGGTGCTCGCGTGCCCTGCTAATAGAAACCACGTGTGTGCAGACAGACAGAGGAGCCTGTGACTTGATGATTTTTCTAGCCCCTTGTCAATCATGTGCTTTCCTCTCTGCAAACTCCCCAGTGACAAACCCAGCACCCAAAACACATATCCTCCACAGTCACTTATTTATGGTGCTAAGGCTCTAAATTGGTACTTGGTAAATCTCCTTTGCGAGGGAGCTGGGTCAGCGCTGCCAATATTAGAATACAGCCTAATCATTTATCAGTTCTCCCCTTCACACCATTATTCCTCGTCTAACAGCTCTGGCTTTTGGTGCTGAATACTAATGTCATGGGCTCATCAGTATGCTGGAGGGCTGCATGTGCATCTCAGCCATGCACACTGATAGCATGAAATCCATGGAGGGCACAATGAAAATTCACACGCAGTTCCGTAATACCATCAGCATACTTCAGAGCCTCTTACCTATCACTGGCATAAAGAGCTGGCCCCAGATGTCCCATGGATTTGGCCCTGCCACACTCATCACCACAGACAGACAAGTCTCCTTTGTGAAATGCAAGTGAGCTGCCCAGGAAACAAAAAGTCCTTTCCAGGCTGGGTCTACCTTTCCCATTTGTTATACAAACCTTTCATTTACACAGCTTCTCCTGCTGTCACACTGAAAGCATGACCTTCAGCAAAAATGCTTTGGTCTTCTTAAGGGACCTAGCAAGCTCCTGAAAGCACAGAAAGCCACGCAGGGAACTGCAGGAGATCAGCAGCCCTGTGGGGTGTGAGACAGGGTGCAAAGCAAGGCAGTAACTACCTTTTCTGAACCAGTGGGGTCCACCACTCACTCCTCCAATAATGGCATTTGTCTGAACTTCATATTTTTATTAATGTATTTGCATTCCTTGTGGCATCTCCCTGGCCAGGCAGAAGCCCTGCAAGTGTCATCTCCACCCAGGAGCAATGGGGCTGGTGGGCTCCTTCCCTCCGCTGTATTTCCGGGTTTTCTCCATAGTACTGAGTACTGACACAACGTCTCTGATGTAAATGGAAAGCTGATGTCTGCCAGATCCTGTCAGAGGGGCGGATCCTGACCCCATGGAGAAGCTATCAAAATCTAACCTAACCTGCCCTTTCTTAATCAGTAAGCAGGGAACCTGGCTTGGGGTGGAGAGGGAGCCTCGGGTCTGTAAGGAAGGACACCTGTGAGTCCTGTCCTGTTTCTCCTTAGGCAGGGCACCAGACTTACCCCCATCCAGCCCCTGATTCCTGTGCTTGCATGAGTCAGGACTCTCATAATGAAGATTACAGAAATAATGGAGAGGAGAGCAAAACCCCATGATCCCAGGCACTGAGTAGCTGCAGAGGGACAGATGATCCCTACCCCAAAGCACTTATGGTATGGCTGGGTGAGAGAGGAAAGCTAGGATGAAAACAAAGAGGGAAAAGATGTACCTCAAATCATCCAGCAAGGTAGCAGCAGCGCTGAGAATGGATCCAGCTCCCAACCCTGCGCTCAGCACCCTATTGACCTGCACGTCACCTCTCATTTCAGGGGCATTCAGAAAAGAAACCAAATGTAACATAGAAATAAAACACATGAGGCTAGTTAGCCATCTCCTTATTATATCTCTCTGTACTAAGTGTCTGCTCCAGTGTCGGGGCTCTCTCTTTTCATCCATATATACAATATAGCCACTGTTATCCCCTCTGACTCCAGAGTCGCATGACCCAACCATGAAAAAATGGTTCTGATTCATTTAGATTAAAGATGTGGATATTTTAAGGGGCATAGAAGACCTTCTCTCGTGATTGTTAAATGTCCACAGTGAAGCACACAGAGCATAAGCCACTGGGTCATGAAATGTAGCATTTCTTTCATTCTTATCTCCTTTCTCCAGCTTGCCAGAACACTGCAAGCCATCATAATGATATATAAGCAGCAAAATCTCCCTCCGAGAATGGAAAAAAAAATTCACCTTTAAACAACATTGGCTTTTGCCAGTGAAACGCACGGCTACAACTACAGGAAACATGACACAGGCTATTACAAATATTAAATACAAGCAACCAAAGGATAACAAGAAAGTGCAACCCTGAGCATCATCTTGATAATTTGCGGCAGGCTCTGTGGTGCCATAGGGAAGCGAACATAGCTGGCATGCGGATGCACAGATCTGAGTTTTCTGGGCAAGCCGAATAGAAATCAAATAGGAGGGAGAAAACAGGTTGTTCTGCAACCAGACTTCAGACTCAGTTCCTCAATTAGCTTTCTGATGAAGCACTGCCTTTACTTTGAACCCACTCCTGGGGGAACCGGCATACAGCTGATGTATCCTATGTGCAGACCACTCTCGCGTGCTGGAAATACCTATTTACAAACAAGGCAGAGCAGAGGAAGAAAATTGCGGTCTCAGCCTCCCACTCCCAGCCCTGCCAGCTCACCTCTGCCTCCCGCTCATTCTGCAAAGCCTCTGGCCCCACTTTTCTTGCACTATGCCTGAGCAGTCGGCAAAGGCTTCGCTGCCACAAGTGCTGTCTGGATCAAGGGATCACTCCCCTCAAACTCACACACACATCCCGCAGACCGTGGAGAAAACAGGCATCTGGTCTTGAAAGTCAATGGCAGGCACTAAAAAGACCTTCAGGAGGGGTGTCCGGCTGACAGCAGAACCGGTGGCTGCGGGAGGCTCAGCAAATCACAGCAGCGGAGGGACCTGTCCCCAGGCTGGGACGTAAGGGACCTCGAGGACCCATTATTGAGACCTAATAATATAATATCCATGCACAGAGCAATCAGTCATGTGTTCTGCCAGCCATCACGCACTGCAGTCTATCTTTATAAATTAGCCTCTATTTCCCCTTTTGTAAGGGAAGAGGAGGAGGAGGAGAGTCTCTAGCCCATTCCCACATCTTAAAGAAGAAATTCTGTATTATTAATATGGTCATCGGTCATGCTGCCTGCTCTGTAAGAAATTCACTCCTTTTAACACAGAAATCAATCCTTTCCTATGGAAAGGAAACAAATGTAATCACTACTAAGTCTCGCTAGTCCTTCTTGGCTTTTGTATCTGGGGCCCTGAACATCTTGATATTCTTCATGGATTTTCAGTGCTGACCAAAAGTTGAACTCACTGCAAGTGAAATTTCTGGAGGAAGCTGGGAGTGTCCCATCTGAAAGCTATAAAGAGCTCCACGAAAAACAACAGAAAACACTCATATGTCTGCAACAGATTTATTTGTTGGATTAAGGCAGTCTTCCCTAAAGTTGCATTTTATGTCCCAAACTCGGGAAAGCATCCCCAATCAGGATATCACTCAAACACATGATTAATTTTAAAGGAGACATGCCAAATGCATGATCTGTTGGCTAGCTCCAACCTGCACAATACATTCACCATGCGCTATGTGTCATATTCTCCAGAACTATATTTTAATTCCGTAAACTATTTTTCTTGCATTCCTGACTGCAAAGACCAGCAACATGGTGCAACCAGTGCAGCAACATCTGTCTGGCTGTGTGGGCAACCAGCATCAATGATGCTGAGGGGCAAATACCATGGACCCCCTCCTTTCAGATGGAAGTTGGAAGTCAAAAGTCATCTTTCCCATCCCACACAGTGAATCTGGGTCAGTACTCCCAAATTTCCGCTTTGTCCCCCCGGGGTTCCTCTGGATCTCAAAGGGGGATCTCACTCCTACCAACCTCTCTGGGCTCACCAGAGAGTGTTCTGCTCACTCCGAGCACCCCAGCCCATGCACTGTGCTTACAGGCGAATTTGGCTGCAAATTCTCCATCTGCAGCATAGCTCAAATGTCTTTGCTGAACTAAGACACCCCCAAAAAGAAGAATTTAACCAGCTATCTAAAGAAAGAACCCACCAACATCAAAACCCAGGAAGCTGCCTTTTAGCCACCAAGACAATCTCGCTGATAGACTTGATTTTTCTCACCCCAGCCGGGAGTAACGTTTTCTCTCCTTTTTTTTTTTTTTTTTCCATTTGCTGAATGTGTTCATTCTATGGAGGTTGTTTTTTTTTTTTAAAAAGACAACAGACGTTCATGGCTCCCAGCTGTCAAAAGCCACAAAATGCCTGAGGCTGTCTGTCTTCTTGCAAATGCTGAAGCCATTTTCCTGTAGTGTATGTTCTCATTAATCAAGTTTCAGACTCGACTCAGTCTATACCGTTGTCCATAAGCCAAGAGAGACACTTTAGGGTCAGTAATGTAGTGCAGCATCACCGAACCTACCACGTCGTTGTCGGACGCAAACGTGCCAGCTGGGCTCTTCTCCCACTGAAGTCAGTAGGAGGTTTTTATTTTAATGTGGCTCAATTCAAAGTCAGGAACAACGACTGAGGAATAGAGGTAATATCTACAGATTGGAGGACTGGTTTTCTGAACATCATCACCAGAAAAAAGCATAGCTAGACCCATCAAAATTAAATAATTGTGGTGGGTTGACTTAACTCCATCCCAGCAAGACCTAATACAATAGTGTTTAATTTCCACTGAACCACTAGATGTGGGCCTGGCTGGTGACTGGTGGTGTCCCCCGAGCTCCTGTTGTTGAATTCCAGAGAGCAAACAGGGTTCTGGAATGTGGATATGTGTGGGGTGCCAAGAGGGAGAACAGCCCATTCACCATTTGCTGCTAGAAAAACATATCCATGCCTGGAGCTCTCACTTCAAAAAGAAAGTTGAAAAGCTGCAAATGCTTCAGGGAAGAGCTGTAATAAAGGGGGGAAACTAGTCTTGAGTGAGAGGTTAGAAAGTCAATCTGCTCAGCTAATGCAACAGAAAGTTCAGAAGTGCCCACGTTGAGGCCCATAAGTATTGCAAGAAGAGGCATTTGCCAGTACCGGAGCCTCTCCCGACTGGCAGAGGCAGAATGACGTCACACGGCTGCAGGTTTGGGCTGAAGACATTCAAACTGGAAAGCCGGAGCTACAGAAATTGAACGGTGGCAATCACAAAGAAGTGGAATGGCCTCAGTGGGGCTGGGCAGAGGCAGTGCAGCTCTGGCATGCGCCGTGCCCGCAAAACCCTCTCATCTTGCTTGCGGCCACAGGGATTGAACAAGTTAAAACTGAGGCCAGCAAAGAGCAAGCAGTGACGTGACCTGCTACTCACTGCCAGCTCAGCAACATCGCCCACGGGCCCAATCCAGCCAATGCGGGCTGGAGCAATTGGACGTAATTGCCCCTTCTTGATGTTCTCACCTCCAGAGAAGCCACAAAAGGGCCTCCCATGTCTCCAGCAGCAGTGGAGGACCTGGACCTCACATGGGAGCCCAGCAGACTGCTCGCGAGGGTCCTCTCGGCCAACGTGAAGGATTACCTTTGCTCTGGTAATGAGATATTTCATGTCTTGCACTTCTCTCCTTTAAGTCAGATGGAGCGTCAAGGCAGGATGGCTTCACCGTGAAGCATTTGTCACATGTCAATATTCAATTAATGGCTGTGAAAATGTCCATCAGGAGTCCAGTGGCAGCCAAGCAATGTGAGGGTCATCACGGGAAGACAAGCAACAGCAGAGCGAAGAAGCAAAAAATATGAGCAGAGTCCTGCACGTGCTCCTGGGAGAAAAACAAGAACTTTCTCCATCTCATTTCATTCATTAAGATGCTTTTGCTTAGAAGTTTTGTATCTTCTCTCATCATTCAGGTCATCTTTTAACTGCTGATAATTTTAATTTCAGCAGGCACTTAATGTGCTAATCAAAACAGATAGCTCTCAGCAGGATAGAAAATCCCAAGCGTGGACGTGATTATTGGGCTTCTAAAGAAAAACATTCGCATGTAAAGAAAAAAAAAGAACACATTTTTGTATAGGGATTATTTACTGCTTTCTTCACTCCATGTGCTAATTCACCCACATTGGTCTGGTTTATACCCAAGGTTATCCAGGCACATGTTACTTAATCTGCTGGATCCCAAAGCAGCAGGAGGGACATAGCACGGGGCAAATGGTCATGGGAGCTCCCTGTTTCTTGTACCATTAACCACAGCTCTTCTGCTTCTCAGAAGTCAACAGCCAGGCCAAAATACTACATCTGCAACCCCGATAGGTGCTCACAAGGACTGCACACTTATTCCCTTCAGGAGGAGGGCTTGACAGTGGGTGACGGTGCAGATGTGGCCCAGAGGTTCAGGACAGTGCAGGCACCTCTGGCACAAATTTCCTTTCTTCAGATTCCCATGCCAGCTCTGGGGATGGGCACCCAGCTGAGGAGGTATCTTCAGCATGGGATCCAGTTCCCCTACCCCTGCCTTGCTGAGGGCTCCTGTGGGTGGGCTCACAACTAGGGAGAAGAGAAATTTCTCCCCCGTTCCCCTGACTCAGGCTTGTAAAATACAGCCTCTTGGAGAGACCAGCACAATAATAAATCCTAACCTGCCTGGGTGACACATGGTTGCATGATACAATCAGTCCTGGAGGGAGGCAATCACTGCCTGACAAAATTAAATTGACGGGCCGCAGTGGGTCGGCAGGATGGTGAAACTCCCAAGCAATGGTCCAAGCCTTCCTCCAGCCCCTTCACGTGCCATGATGCTCCCCGAGCAGGCCAGTGTTTGACAGAGGAGGTGGCTGCGGCACAGACTGCAACCAACTCACTCAAAGCAAAGCAGCCTCTTCTCCAGCTGGGAGCAGGCTTCAGGACTGATCCTAAGACCAAGGGTGGCACCTTTGCTCCCTCATAGCCTGGACGTGCAGCATCCCCTGGTCAGCAAAGTCTGGGCTCCAGGAACTGCTCCATGATGATCCAGGATGGTTCAGATAAGAGAAGCACGGATAAAAGCAGTAAAATTTTTCCCAGATCCCAAGATAGCTCTTGCAGCAATGATGTCTCTGCACTGCTTTCCTCCCCGGTATCACCAGTCCCTGTTGATAGCCAGACCACTGTGCCAAGGCAGCTCATACCTGAAAGCCACACAGCCTCAAGGCACTCAGGAGAAGGAGCATCCTAAAACCAGACAGCAGAACAAGACACCCCACAGCTGGTTCCACTCCATGCCACCCTGGATCCCAACAGATCGATGCAAACCTCATGCTGGAGGTGGCTCAGAAGATCCACAGGCTCAGTGCAGAGCCCAGGGCATGCATTTGTGCAAGGTCGAGGACTGGAGCAGCACAGCTTGAGCAGCCAGGTCTGGTGGTCCAGGATGTGAAAACACCAGGTGGACAGCATTAATCCAGGTGGCATTGACCTGGATTGTTGTCTGCCAAGCAGCACATAGTCCAGCAGCACTGACCAGCAATGGTAACCATGTAAAGGTATGAATTTGTCCCTACAGCCAACCCTTCACACCCAGTGCGTGGCATCCCTGCCTGCTCATGCTTGGCCTCAGGCCTGCTATGCAGCCATCCTTGGGAGGGTCCACCAGCACCCTCTGAGATAGTTTTCATGGAGATATGCAGAGAAAAAAAAGAAACTTCTGCAGCATTTTCTTCTTCTCAGTCTACCTGCCAACAGCAAATTGGGAACTCAGTGCTCAGGCAGCAGTGCACAAGGGCATCCGTGGTATAAGTGAGTTTTGAGATGCTCAGTTGGCAACCTCTTTGTGGGAATACTACAATTCCTTATCAGCCTGTGTCCTCTTGTGTTTCATCTTTCAAAGAAATCCAATTAACCTGCTTCCCTTTGTACTTAGTACTTCTAATGTCAAAGAGCATCACCTGGAAGACCTTTTATAGGCACAATAAATGCCATGGCAACTGCAAAGATATTTCCAAGAAATCCCAGCTGTGGCCTTCGGACTGCAAGTCCAGGAGACACTTCCCACATCATAATTTCTCCTTTCAGTATCCTCCATTTCTGGGGAAGTATTGACTAAGTGTTAATCCTCCAGACTGAATTTCTGATTCGACCCCTTGAAAGAGCAAGAACCCATCTTTTCATTTTATCTGGAAATGCTTGTACAGAAATGCTGATCACTGTGATTAATTGACACATCTGCAGGAGCATCCTGTTCAGGGAAAAATTAGACTCAGTTCTACATGGGTTATTTACAACGCAGCTGCTCCAGCCATTAAAATCACCCTGAATACCTGCTTTCTCCACCACAGTTTGAACAAGCAGATTAGTCCCTGAAATCCCAAGCCCCTGTGTTTTGCAGCTCAGTGCAGCTCATCGCAAAATAAAGGCCTTGCCTCAATGAATAGCACTGTTAAGGGCACTCCTGCTGGAATGAGGCTTCCCTAGTAATGCTTTGACTCCGGAAAGAGCCTGTTCTGAGCACTAAAGAAATTCATCAGAAGTAACCTTGGAATTTGTATGTTTATGTCTGCGTAGCTGTGGAAACACTCTGGGAGAGGGTTGGTTTTTGTTTTGCGAGGCAAATAGAAAATCTATGATATTCTTCAATATTCCAAGGCTTCCTTCCTGTCCTGTTTCAAGCAAAGGGCTCTCACCCAAGCTGGGTTTTTTTATAAATGCCTCCCCTGCCCCAACATAGAGCAATCCAGTGTTGAGCACATTCCTTGGCATCCTCACCCCTAATTGCTCTCAGGCTGTTGCAACACTTCTCGTGTTCCCAGCTGGATGCGGCGACCCAAGGGCTGACTTGGCTTTGGAGGAGGCTGGGCTGACCCCCGGTCTTGCTGAATCCACACCCCCGGTGGGGTGTCTGGGAGACACACAAGGAGCCTGGTTGAGAGATGAATCACCTGTTGCTTGGGATGAAATAGATTCTCTTCTCTACAGCTTGCAGGAGATATTGCTGAGATGGCTGCAGCCCGCAGAGGGGCCGGAGAGCACAGTGCAAAGCATCTGCCGAGGCATGTCTCTGGTTGGATCCTCATGCAAACAAGTGCCCCAAAACTATCCACAGGAATAACCTAGCTTAACTTTTTCATTTTCACTGCTTCCCTCTTTTCTCCTCACTGCTCCTGCCCTTGTCGCCACCTCCTTTGCACCGCTGCTGGGAGGGCTCCCTGCTGCCTCCTTCTATCTGATTCCCTTTCGAACCTGCAGCGCAGCCTCAAAGGCGTGAAGCCTGAGATGCACTGACTGAGCTGTTCTGCCCAACAAGTCACCGTACTGCCCCACCACAAAAAAGATCTCTTCCCAGCAGACCAAGTCTCCTTTGCATGTCTGCTTTCTCCCTCCTTCCCAGCCCATCGAGGAGAGTCAGGACCCCTGCAATGGGAGCAGACAGAGACTCTGTCCTGCTGCCAAAGTCAAGCATTTGAGTAACCTCCTTTGTGGCACAGAAAAACCTCAAGCCAAACCTCTGCAGGGCAGTGATCAGCTCACAGACACCCATGCCACAAACCCCTCACAAAACCCCATTGCAAACTACCTACTGCTTACATCGCGTACCTGCACGGCACCAAGCATGCCAATCCCAGCCGGAGCCTCGAGCACCACAGTAATGTTAATAACAGGCACAACCTATTAGTGCAACCAAGCTATTGCATATTGCCACACACACGAGCTTGCCTTTAATGATGTCTGCATGCACAAGCTGTTATTCCCTGCAGCAACCCCAGTGAACAGAGTAACCTGGGGCAGTACAACATGCTAGTCTAAGGTAGGGTTAAGTAGCTGATGATAAACTATCACCACCATAATTGAAACCCACGCAGGCAGCGCCAGATGTATTCAGTATCCTGCAAACAAAGGCTCCAGGCCAGCACTTAGTGACGTGCAAGCCAAAGGGTTTTCCCAGAACTAGGCTGAGCCTGGCATAAGGCTTGGGAAGGGAACTGCTCCTTGTGACAGGACTACCCTCCAAGCGAGTGCATGGGACACCACCAGAAAAGGGGCACGGGACTGGCATTGTTCTCCATCGGTAATGGAGGAGCAGAGGCTCCCTGCTGCAAAAACACCTAAGCAAGTTGTGGGGAGGAGCCATTGCTCCATCAAAGGGGATTTTCCAGACCATCTGTTGTAGCCACAGTGTCAGCCTCACCTGTGAAGGAGGCAGGCCCCAGGACTGGAGGCTTCCTGCTGCTGTTGTGTTTGTTAGGAGGAAAAGTGTTTTTAAGTGGTGGTTAGTGATCAGCCAGGAGGCAAGGGGCTGCCTGGAGAAAGGCTTTCCTGCGATGCAGGGGTGCGACCACATTGAGGGCTCTGGATTCCTGCCATTGCCACTTCACACAAGTCCCTTTTTGGTCAGATACCAGACCACGGTGCTCACCAGGAGCATTTATAGCCCCAACCTTTGCACATGGCTTCTGCTCCTGGTTGCAGCACGAGTGAGGAGGGGAATAACCCTGGGAGCAATCTGCAGTTTTTCAGGGGCAAGAGAGGCAGAGGAGACCCCCATGCCCGTGCTGGATGTTATCGTTGGCCTCCTGCTGCCTCCTCCGGCACATGCTCTGCCACTCCTGCATTTAATGGGAATGAGATACAAAGCATACGTGAGGGAAGTGAGGGCAATTAGGGAGACAAGTCCATTGCTGTGCCCATTGCATCTGTGCTGCGGCACGAGAACCAGGGCATGTGTGTGTGCCAGGGCACAGATGGGCGTCGCTGATTTCATCCACGCCACGCATAGAGCCATGGCATTAGGAGGCTGCCAGACACCTCCGAGTCACAAACCCTGTTTTCATGTGCCCTGGATGGTGCTCCCTGCACACAGCATCTTCTTGAGGCGGGGATGAAAACTGTTGGTTATTGCAGACAATAATTCACCTGCTTCAGACACAGGATTGGAAAAACTGCCTGATTTAACCCACCCTAAAGCACTCTGATGGCCTTTTCTTTGGCCTTCCCTGCTGCAGGAAGCAAGGGGTGGGAAATGAGTCAGTCTCTGTAGCAGGAATGAGCCTTCTGCCCAAATCTGATGAGGGTTTTTTTTTCCTTTTTTAACTCTGCTCAGGAAAGCATAAGCATATGGAGGGAAGGAAAACCTGGATGGGTAGGGTAGGATGCAATGGCAGGACCAGGCAAGGAAACCATGAGTGGGAGACAGGTCACCCCAGGCAGACCTAGGGGAAAAGCATGGGCAGGGGAAGGAAATTAGGGCTGCCCAAGCAAAGTCACTTCTGGTATTCCCCAACTTTGCGGTGCTTGGCTTGGCAAGCATGTCATCTTGCACGCAAGAGCCTCCGAAATGGAGGGTACAGGAGTTGTTTTGATGGGAGATGTTTGGAGCAAGACACCAGGGTTGGGATCAGGATTCAGCCAAATCACATAAATCAATGGGATTTCAGAGCCTGATCTCAAGGCTTTTGGGGGTACTTAAGTGTCATCGCAGATCTGGGACCCTGGCTGCTTCAGACCCCTTGCACAGTTCAAGGCCAGCAGCATTTTCTTGATGCATAATAAGTTGATTAATTCTTGCCAGGAGCAGAGATAACATGCTATTGATGTCCTTAGGTAGGGGTACCTTCATGGACATTTACCATACACCTTCCTTTCTGCATTAAAAAGAACAAAAACAAAACACTTATGGAAAATCTCTTGCAGAGCCATAAGACCAGCTCCCTAAACACTGCATCCCTTTGCAATCATGCATTTCCTCCCCCTTCCCAGCTTCAGTTTGTAAACTATTTGAATGCTGATGGTTTTTAAATAGCTCCCAATGAGGATTTTACATACAGGGAATGGCAGAGTAAAAAAAAAAAAGATGAAAATTTATGTAAACACAAATTCCCTGCAACAGCAAGTTCCTCACTGCATGTCGCTCCTTTTACACAAACACACCATCAGATAAAGGAATGTACGTGATTCATTTGCTGCCCTCTGATGTGGTGGAGCTCTTGAATGAAACGTTTAAACTATCCTGCTTTACTATGCTGCTTAAAATCAGACTCATAGGACTTACAGGCTGAGTTTCTAGCAGACATGCAGTTGTGCAAAACAGATTACTCCATGGGTGCTAAAAACTCTCGTGGGGGCTAGAAAAGAGGTTTTGTTTAGCTGTGCCGAGCTGTTTGTGTGTGGAAACTAGGAAGTCATATTTATATCTGCTGGCCTGCTCTGGAAGCTGTTACAGGCTCGACATTTATTGCCAGTGGATGCTTTATCTTTCCTTGCTTGTGCTAGAAATATCGAGGGACCACAATGATGGCAGACTGCTAGATAGTGCAGTCATTATTAGACCAAAATAGATGGGTCCTGTCATTCAATAGTGCTGCCGATGCTGCTAAGTTTTCAGTCGCATTTGCTTCTTCTTTCCGGGAAATGGGCCAAAGCTGGTAAAATTGCTAAGCATCTTGGGAGAAAGCTGTGGGCACATGTGCTTCGTGGAGGGCTGGGGTGAGCCCACACGGCTCTCTCAGACCTGACGTAAAAAGCACTTTGGTGGTGGAGATCCAGGACTCTCTGCAGGGAAGTCCGGTAGTGCCATTCCTCAGAGGGGAAAATAAAGCCCTGGTAGAGTTGCTTCCAGTCCCGTAAGAGGCTTGCAGTGGGGCTTCAGCCTCCTCTGCAGATACCACCCAACTGACCCCACCGGCTGTGATGCACCAAGGATGGTGCTGCTATACCCAAAAGAAGAATTTGACCTCCAAATCCCCAACCTCTATCTCCTTGCCACACCCTGCCTAGCCACAGGGGTTACTTACATGAAACACGGGGGGTTTCAAGCTGGAGCCCAGAACCCTGTTTTGTCCCCTAAGCCTGTGTAAGAAGTATGAGCAAATGCCCAGTTCCTCCTTCACACCACCAGCAGCCCCATTACGGGTGCACCAGGAAGCTCTTCTAACATTAAGAGATCCCACTTTCCATTAGTCCTCCAAGTGATAAAACACCAGGGTAGGACTTGTGCAGAGAAAGGAAACCCTGGCCCCTGGTCGCCCCTCGGTAAAACTCCTTCCTCCTCCCCAAAATCCAGCCCAGATCTTCTGGCCACAGAGACCCTCTGGCACCAACTGACACCCCACACACACACACCTGTATTTTGGACAAATTGGGTGAAGGCAACCTCCAAGCAGAGGTCTGAGGATTTTTGGTGGGGTTGGTGGGCAGGTTTGCTCTGGAGAGCAGGCTGAGATCAGTGCGCAGGGCAGATGAACCTTCCTACCTTCCTCTGAGCATGGAGAATCATCCCCCTTGACAAGAGGCAGCGCATCCTTGGTCAGCACTCCAAGCAATGACAGGGAGGGGGTTGGTAGCAGAGCAAAACTCTGCTCTTCAGCAGCCACCAAATGCACTTGCCAAGGGAGCTGAAAACCAGACACTTCGGAAGAAAAAAACCAGGGTTTAGATGGTCCTGAGTCCTGGCACTTCTTCCACAGGCCATCTGCTGAGGGCTCCCTCTCCTTTCCTATGGGATGCATTATTCCCAGCTACTCCCCAAGGAGCAGAGAGGAAATTCCCCTGTCTGAACACAACAGTCTCTGGTTAGTGTAGGGCGTCCTGCAACCCTGGACTTTCCCTACAGAAGCCTGCCCCCATTTTGCTCCTGACCACAAAGCATTTGCTTTGCATTTAGCAGGAACAACCAGTTTAGTGTTTGAATGAATGATCGGTGTTAATTAGTAGCATTCAAAATTAAAATAAAGGTCAAAAGAGGGTAGGCATTATCAAAGAGCCTTGTTCGCTCAAAGGAAACATTAATGACACTTGTTCAGTGCTTCAAGATAAACTCGTTCAGGCACCAAGTTAATGAAGAAATAAATCCTCCTCTCCACAGAACGTCACTACTCCTCAAACACAAACCACACGTCTTTCATCTCAAGGTGTGCCATGCCCTATCTCTCATCTCTCCTCGCTGTTTCATTTCTCCTCACTCTCGAGATGCCAGTTCCCTTCCCTGAGCGGCTGCAAGATGGGTCCATCGCCAGCTCATTGGACTTGGGCTGACAGATTCTTGCTGCAGAGGTGCTACCCCAGAGCCATCTACAAAGGCATCTCACTGCCCTTCTTCCAACTCTCGTTTGCCATGAAGCAAAGGACAAGGGGGTATCACAGGACTTGCGTGCACAGGGAGTATGAGGTGGGTGCTTTCAGGACCTCAGTCTTCTCCAGCTAATCCAGACAAGCACGAGCTCCCCTGCCTCTACCCTAACCTGACGTGATGCTCCTGGTTTTGCACCTGTTTGGGTAGATGCACCACCGGATCACAAGCTCCCTTGGGCAGGTCCACTTTCCTGCCCCATATCTGTGCAGCACCTGGCGCAGCAGGGCCCGGCCGAGGCTCCCAGCCACACAGGACATGTAGGTCCAGACCCTTCCCAGCTGCCTGCATGTGCTTTGCTGGCACAGAATAAGACAGAAGCAAATTAAACAAACAGCTCACCTGAGAGCTGGGTCACCTTCTGCAGGTGCTTCGCTCCATCGACAACAGAGGGAGCCCGAGGATGTCTGTGCTCCAGAGTCAGGCACCTCAGGCAAATTTAGGGTGGGATGAATCCAGGGCTAAACAAATATTAATACATTCAGAAGCCAGCAGTAGCAGTATTCAATTATATTTATATATACATAGACAGAAAGAGGGAGGGAAAGTGCGTGCGCACGCTTTGGCTTCTCCATGACCCCCAAAATGCCATAAATCATTTTCAGCAGGAGAGCAAGACGCAGCAAGATTTGCCTCCTGCCCCAGCTTCCACGCTGCCATAATTACGGCAAACCCTGCCCTGCCATCGGCAGCACAGAGAGGAGGCTGCGGAGCTGGCGGGAGGAAACCAGGGTGCAGGAGGCTTTCAGGCTGCACCGTGGCCCCTGCGCCAAGAACGCAGTGCTCCAGCTCCCGCTGCTAAAACCACTGAAGGTCGAGGAAGATGACATTTCCATCTTTTGGAACTAAATACTGGGAACACGCCTACACAGTCTTTGTCATAATCTCCCGAATTCAGTTAGAAATAAAGAACAGGCAGAGGTCAAACTTTTCCTGGCTTAATAGAAACACTATCAAAATTTAACCTCTTTCCTGCTGGCAGTGCACAGATCTCCCGTTCCCAACAAAGACAGGGCCACAGCATTCACGTGCATGATGAAGACATGCTTGTCTTTGCAGCAGTGTCATTTTTCTTCTCCCCCTTCCCTGCGTGCACAGGCAATGCAGCCAGCAACATTTCCAATACCCACAAGGATGAGCAGACTCGGTTGCATGACAACCATCTGCAGAGACATGCAATCTTGCATCCTGCTTCCCATTCGGCTGCAGACACCCGGTGGAGCTGCTCCGCTGTGCCACCAGCACAGGTGCCAGCCTGACGCTGCTTCACCCCATCTCGCATGCTAGAGGAGAAGAGGCATGAAAGACGGGCTTCCAGGGGACCAGATGGGCACCTGTCAGCAGCCATACATTAAGAGATCAGTGCTTTGGATTGTGCATTACAAAAAAAAAAAAAAAAAAAGAAAAGAAAAAAAAAGAAAAAAACCACCTTCTGCAAGATTTTCAAACACATGATTCTCAGATGCTATGTGAAAAAATAAATTGGCAGCTCTCCCCCTTTTTTCTGAGCAGGAGTGAAACAGCCTGATATCCCACATTTATCGCAGCACCCCTCACCATTTTGGAAAAACAGCAAAGAAGGGTCCATTTCTCTCAGTTATTTCCCTCTGACATTTCAGGGGAGTGGTGGGCAGGGGCATACAGATGGTCAACCTGGAGAGCAGGAGCAGCATATTGGTGAGAAGTTGAACTCTGCAGCACAGCACCGTCACTTCCCAAAAGGTTGGGAGTTAATTCTGATCTACAGGTTGGTGGCCATAAGGTCCCAAGCCCTAGAAATCAATAGTGGACTCCAAATGTGACACGTCAGACAGCAATGAGGTGAAGATGCTGAAGTAACTTTATCCTGCCTAGCAGGCCTCTGTGTCAAGGCTGTTTGCTCCAGCCCAGCTGTCTCCGAACTCAGGAGCCATGCAGCCGGTAGGACTTCGGAGAAGGAGATCAAATTCAGAGGCTGCAAAGCATGTGGCTGGTTGCTTTCCACATCCCTGCTCAACTTTTGGCCTCCTACTTTCATAATGAATTTCTCGGAGGTTCTCAGCATTGCTTGCTCATTTGCAGATGGCACTTCCAGCTACAAAAATAGCACAGACACTAAAACGATCTTCAGGAATCAGATAAGAGCTCCTCCCAGGAGGAAGAAAAAGATTTCTTTCTTCTCTTTTCTTTTTTTGTTCTCTGTGTTTAAGAAGGCTGATGTGTTACAATTATAGATTGTGATTTCCATCCCAAAGTGCTTCACAAGAGCTCCACCAGCACCTCTGCGCAGAGATGGCAGCAGGCACTGCTGGGACCAGCTGTGCAGCCTCACAGAGGAGCGCAGCCCACCCGGGCTGCTCACACAAACTGTCCAAATACCTGCACAGAATAACTGCAATAGACCTTCTGGTGTCGAAATAGCCAAAGACAACAGACAACTCTGTTTTCTGGCGTTACTTCCTCCTAAAATGCAGCTCAGAGAGAAAAATGGATAGGTAAAAGCTCTGTCACATCACAGGTTTCTGTGGTCTTGGGCAAGTCGTTTTTGCCGCTGAGGTTTGCCAAGGAAAGCCTTAGGGAGCCTCCCACATCTCCCCCCGTTTCTAACTGGCCACTCCACTCCTCCCTCCCCCAGGCTTGATGCTCACCAGACTCTTCCCCAAGCCACCTCAGCTCATTAACTCAGGACGAGTGCCTGGGCCCTTGGGTTGGTGTTCTCCCATCCTTGTGAGTTATATCAGCTCCCAGAGGGGTCCCACTAGTCCTGCAGCCAGGGTGAGATAAGCCCTGGGAAAATGAGGATGGGAGGGAGGATGGAAGGGAATGTGGGACTTCCGCTGGTCTTTCTCCCCGCTTGCTGCTTTTCATGGAAACACATTTGAAACCTTTCTCTTCTCTAAAATGAGAGCTTTATAACTCCCTTATCTGCATATAGCTACTGATAAGCAGTCTGATATATGTCCGATCACACTGTGCACTGTGTGTGCCCAGAAACAGATACCCACAAGCCCAAAAAAAGAGCCTTTAAATGCTACATAAACACAAATAAATAAATACAGCAAATGGGGCCATAAGGGACCTCGAGTGGTCTCCTAGTTCATCCCCCAAGGCAGGGTCAAATTACAGCTTATTGCCCAACCCAGTACTAAAAATATCCATTGGCCGAAATTCCAGTCTTCCTGGGCAACTGCTTCCTGTGACTCTCTCCTTTTCACCCTTTTCCTGAACTTAGATGTCCCTCACTGCAGTTTAAGCCCAGGCACTTCCCTGTCCCCGGCAGACAGACAGAACAGTTCATTCCCATCCTGCTCACAGCGCACATCTGGAGACGGTTACATCTCCCACTCGGGCTCTGCTACGTTTCCATCTCTTTTCTAGACAAACAGTGGCAGTTTGTTTGGGAAAAAACCAAAGAGTCAGTGGTTGGCCGTAATGCACAAAGAAGAGCTGGTGATGGTGCTAGAAGGAATGGATGATATGGCTCATTTGTTGGTGAACTGGTGGTAGCAAGAAAATAGGGCAGGTCTCAGCAGGGGCACTGAGGTGAGGCACTATGAGACCCTAGTGATATTTTGCAGCATGACTTGTCTGCTGCTAACAGCCCCAGCATCCCATTCCCACCTCCGGGCTGGCACACGTTTGCAAGACTGTGTTTTGCAGCATTTTTCCATTTTTAATGCTTTTTCAAAGATTTTCCTTGCAGGAGGTCAGAAAGAGAGACGTAGTTATAAAAACAGACTGAGCACATACTGGACCAAAACCACATGCTCCATCATCAGCCTGAAGATATAACTGGTCTGAATACGGCCTTGTTTCATCATTTGTTGTGGTCCTCACTCCGTGCTCCCTCTCCAATATGGACCGTGGCCTCTGCATACAGCAGCACCTTGTGACATGACTCACCTTCACCAAGCAAAGCACATTTTCCACCCACGTAGCTGCAGCTCCTCTGCTGGAGGCCACCACCACGGCTGTGGACAGGAACGCACGTCCGCCCTGCTGCTGCTGCACCAATGTGCCCTGCCAGCGGTTTGCACTGATGCACCAACACCATGCATGGGAGCCCCTGATGGGAAGGTTCATGCTCCCATCCCTTGCTGCATCTCCTCTTGCAGAGCCCTTAAAATGCAAGGGAAGAACAAAAGCACACAAGAAGTCATGTAGCAGGAATAGAGAAGACAAAATATGCTGCATAAATTCCTGGATGTAGCACACTGATACCCTCTTTTCCCTTTAACACCAGCAGACTCATCGAGCCTTAGCTGTAAAACTGCAATCAACAACATGCGAGAATTTTTTGAGTCCTAACTGAAAGGGAAAATACTATCTACTGCAAAACCCACAGTTTAGCCGGTCTGTCCCTCAGAGAAACTCCACATGAGTTTTGCCCAGCTCAGAGCTGATGAAATCCAGTCTGAAGGTGTCAGGGCCTCGGGTCAGTCTAAACACTCTTCTGGGAGCATCCCGAGTCCTCTTCCCTCACCCAGCTTCAGAGACGCTGCTCCACATTTTTGCCTTACTGTTTTTCTTGGCAGCTGCTTTCTTTCAAGTGAAGCTATGGCTGTGTTGCATTTAGGTACTTAAATTCATATTCTTGATTCATTTCTTCCCTAATCACTTGGGATACTGCGTTTTATAAAAGGGAGCATAATTAATCTTCCAGGTTTGTGCACGTGTGATGAAAAAGATGTGATCCGTGACAATTTAATGCCCCAGCTAGCTGCTAGACAATGGAAGTTTCTGAGTTATACCCAAAAAAACCACACCCAGGCTCACAAAGACTGCAGCAGCTGACAAGCATCTTTTCCAAAGTCTTAAACAGGAACATTTTTTTGAGGGCTTTTTTGTTGTTGTTTTAAACTTGGCCCCAAAAATCAGTTGCAAAAGAGCAAAGCTGGCAACTTACGCAGTGGTTCAATGAGTTCCAGAAGCTGTTGAATTTCTCACAACGTTATCAGCGATCTGGGAGACCCACTGAGGCGCATTTCGTACAGTGATTGCTGTTAACGTGTTCCTGCTCCCCTCTAACATGCATTCCTCACAACCTCTGTGGCGGTCTGACAGTCAGCGTTGCTTGCAGGCAGCTCCATCCCATCGCAATCACTCTCTTAGATCTTAACAACCCTGCAATGGCCAACGTCGATATTGGCTGCCCATAACAAAGCTATTAGAGTGACATTTTGGTAGGAAATGGTGGGAATGGTGCAGTAATCAGACAGAGTTATAAAAGGTTAATGAAGATGAAAGGACAGAAAATACAGCGGAAAAGCCCAGGCAGCCAGAGAGATTTTGGCAAGATTTGCTAAGCTGCTGCCTAGCCACACACTAATACATTTCCTGCATTTCCCAAACCAGCTGCTCATTTCCAGTAGCCTCAGCAAATCTGTATCGCTGGGAGAAACACTGAGCTACTGTGTGGCTGGTAGCATTTGTAGTGACTCTTGCCCATTATTGAGCAAAATGGTCAAGTTTCCAAAAGGAATTTGAGAAGAAAGTTCATTTCTTCTAGATACTGTGTCCCTGAGGAGGCTAAAGTCATGAGTGCTCCAGCTCAGCCTGGACACACATAACTGAGGCATTATCAATACGGTGCTCACCTAGAGGAGATCTCTTTCCAGGTCACCCCAGTATTTTTGGAATAAAAGTTGGCTGCTAAGAACAAGCAATCCTCTGGTACCGCTGGGTAGGACAGGACAGTGCAAGGCACTCCTTCAAAGCAGAGGGGAGGAAACTTCTTCATTTCTTTCCATCCTCATCATGGGGCAATTCCTGACAGTACACTTGTACTTTAGTATCCAGATTTCCCACTATGGGACTTAAGTCATTCCCTTTTGAAAGCTATTTAATGCCTTAATAGATGTCCTCATCACATTTTTCTTTTTTTTTTTTTTTTACCACACCATTGTTTTCTTCATTATCTCTCTCACCACCTAAAATATCCCTTCTTCCTCACCAGCACTTCAGGCTTTCAAATGACTGCAGGCTCTTGCCTAATCTCTCTCCTACTCCTCATCTGATGTCGAGACCAGTGCTTAGCTAAGCTATGCACATAGCTTGCTGTCAGCATCGCCACATAAATCAGTCTCTCCAGCTCCAGCACGTTGCTGGTGCTATTCTCTGAATTCCTGCCACTCGT
Organism: Fregata magnificens; assembly: GCA_013389945.1. Taxonomy (NCBI): domain Eukaryota; kingdom Metazoa; phylum Chordata; class Aves; order Suliformes; family Fregatidae; genus Fregata; species Fregata magnificens. The sequence continues at coordinate 160,430 of WAAD01024730.1, forward strand.
CACCGTGTCTCCACGGGCGGGTGCCAAGACAGGGACATGGACCTGCTGGGTGGGATCAGACGAGCTCAGCAGAGAAGGACTTGCAGCTCATGTTCTCCTCAGCACAGGGCGTCTGCAAGTACAGCCTAGCCCATCACCCAGCAGTTTTGCTGCCGTCTCCTAGAATTCATCCTTTGTATGATCTTCCACCAAAATTTCTCCATGCTTTTTCCAACTTCCCCATCTCATTAAAGAGAAGGTTATCTTTAGCTGTGTCATTTAGCTTATGTATTTCCAAAGCAAGCCTTCATCTCCTCTGTTGCTCATTTCTCTCGGTTCCTCACAATTCCACAGCAACTGCAGGTTTGACTACACTGCATTTAGCACTGAGATCATTTACGAAGGCAACATGTTCAGCCAGATTTACCACTAGCACCATCTGTAACTCAAGAGACAGCTCCTTCATCCCAGCCACACATCCCCCTGCCATTATGGCTGTCAATACTGATGTTAAAGAGTACATGTAGGCAAACACAGTTTACTCACTTCTTACTCGGTCTCAATACAGCTTGCCCTTTGGGGAACTGGGGCAATTGCTGCCTCCTTTCCCATTCCCCATGACAGCACAGACTTTTATGTTTCATTGGTGGTGTGACCACTGTCATGGTGCACAACACTGGCCACCCCAGTTGCAATGTTGGCCATCCCGGAGACTGCCCAGCCCAGGCAGCAGAGACCCGGTGCATGGCAATACCCACGACTGACAGCGGTGTCAGTCGCTCCAGCCTCAGGATTTTTGTGGCCGTGACGAGCTTTGAGCTGGCTTTCAATTTATGCGAGCTGCCATATCCCTGCAGCTTTGAACTACCTGCATGAGTAAGCCACCCTGACAAGCTAGAGTTCATGGGGATTGCAGTCAGTCATATTACAGCCCATGACAGATTTAATTGCAGATTAGAAATTCCATAGCAGAAATATTACAGGAGACTTGAGATCCTAATTGTTTCCTGTGTAATTTTATTTTTAAGCTCCCAAGTGCTGACAGCCAATATTTTGGTGTGAAAAAGCTAAAGAAGCAACTGCTACCTCACTGTGAACAGGTAACAACTTCCAGACTTTAATCTTACACCTTAATTTGTTCTTAATATTCGGATTGTGGCAGCAGCCAGGAGGCATTATCAAGCTAAGTGCTCCTTTGTGTCAATACACAGCAGTAGAAAAATTCCCCGCCCAAATGAGCTGTGATTGTTGTATCTGCTGGAAGAAAGCCATGCTCTCTCTTGTGCCATACTAATACACTTTTAGCAACAGAACTGATTAGGATTCCTGCTTTGGATTTGCTCAGATCTAGCTTGGTTGGTTTTTTAATCTTTGGGATAAGCTGTGGATAGAGAATTAGCCATTTAGATATAAATGCATCGCTGGGAAACAGTTTGCCAGCACCCACCACAAAATGACTTCAGTGTCTGATCTGGCGAGCGGCTCCTAGATAACGAAGTGATAATCAGGGGTGTGGGGGTAGAGGGGGGATTTTTGGCTTTCAAGAAGCACCAGACATCTTTGCCTGATTCTGTCTCCACTAGCACAGAAATTAGAAGAGTGCTGAGGAACGTGTGCTAAGAGTGAAAATAAGCACCCTTCACTCTTCTCAGACTTAAAATGATGCTTGATAGGAGAATTACGGAGTCATCACTGGCAAGCCAAAGCACAAGGAGCATTGCTCGGGCTGTTTGAACCTCACAGCTCTCCTGTGCTGTATTTTGATACAACTGCCTAATGAAGTCTGGCAGGCCATGCGTCCTTTCCGTTTTGGCGAGGGTGACAAGCAGCATCGCACAGGCAAGAGACACTGGGTCTCGGGTTCAATCCAACGGCGAGCTTCTCAGATCTGAGTCTGCAGTGTCTGACAAGGGGAAATGCTCCCCAGCATGCTCTCATCTTTCAAACAGCAAGGAGGTCGGGTGTGCTTCTTCCAGAAGGCTTCTTTCTCCAAAGCTGTTATTTTTAACCTGTCCTAAAAAAGTCTGACTTAGCCACCTCCCCCTGGTTGCCCATCGCATGGTGGCAAAGCCTCCCAAGTCTAAGCAGGACCTGGGAGTGACACACCACCACGATGGACTCTGCCACAGCATCCAAGCACTGCCAACTGCAGGGACCCTGCTCCCACACACTTATCACCCCACTTTCTCTAGGGCTGGCCTCAAATTGGGCAGCAGCATAGACACACAGACTGCAGCCTAAAGATCTCAGATCCAGAAGCACTGGCCACACTCTGCCTGAAATTGATGTCCTTTCTAATTCTCATGGATGTCAGAGAGATCTTATTTTACATCCTGTGTCTTCTGGTGTATTTGCTCTTTCAGTGCTCTGGGTTCACAAGCTACTGCACCCTCCCCAAACCCGCTCTCACCCATGCTGGAGGGCTATAAATTATAACAGCCTACAATGCATTCAGCTATGGTCCTGTCCATCATCTGTGCATGGCATTAACCCTGTGAAACTCAGTCACCCAGACCTGCATTTCCCAAGCTTTGAGTCCTTATCCATTGCTAAAGCCCCTCAGACAACCAAAGAATGAAGAGCGTACAGCAGCCAGCATTTCTAAAGAAAACTTGATGGCTTTCTGACACCCGACACATGCAATTCCCAACAGAGTTAATTGAAGCTAATTCCTCAAAGGCTGAGATGAGAATATCCCCATAAATTATGTTCCTGCTTCATTCCAGACAAGGACGGCATGAATGCATTACACACAATCCCCCAATTTACAGTATTAAAACCGGCAAGTCAATCAAGGAGACAGCATAAAGTCACTTGAAAGCTGAAATTCATTTTCAGCCTCTCTCCATCTGTACTGTAACCTGAAAGGTTGATTTTTGAGGGCATCTTTCATATTTCCATGCACAGCAGGACCCATTCAGCAAGAGAAGAGCCTTCTCCATGGCTGCAACGTGTTTGGTACAGCAGAGCCCCTGCTTGGGGGATTTTGCTGTGTGCAGGTTTTCAAGGCCATTATTGAGGCAGCTTTCAAAGACGTCGAGGGAGACCTTTGAGATTCCAAGACACAGAGAAAAAGAACGTAGGACCGAGGGCACCATGTCTCTGCTGCCGTCACAGAAAGCCAGGGCTGATTATTGGAGAGGGCACACACACAGACACACACGCACAAAATCTAACCTATAACACTACTACTGCCAATTGCTCTCATTAACAGAGAGTTATTTTTAAACCCTGTGTTTTTTGGACACAGTCCTAACGACAAGTTATTTTTAAGTGGCAGTTTAAAGAAATAAGCACATTTCGTGTGCCATTCATGTCACTCTTTTAGGGACTGAAATATCACTGAATTGTGCTGTAGGGATTACGCAAATTAAAGCCAGATTCAATAAAGACTGCCCAGCTTCTGTGCTGCTCAAAATCAGAAGGACTGAAAATACATTTCTGGGAACTTTAACTGCCTTGCAGAAGCTCTGGAGATGTAAAAGTTGGAAATGGTTTGAGCTGTGGTCCATACCCAGTTAGTTATCTGTTGCAAGATGCACAAGTGTTTCATGTTGGACACTGGGAAAATAAATACCCACATGAAGCAAAGGTGAAAAGCTTAGCCCAGATCAAATAGAAAGCCTGTAACAGAACCAGGATCTTTTGAGTCCCACTGTGGCTTAACCCCAAAGCCATCCTATAATATGATATAGACTAAAGAATAAGACTTCAGCATCATATGCCATGTTATAAATGAGCCATAGGGCAAGGCTACTATTTCACTTTTTCATTTATAAAGTATCTTAGACATGCAGTATTTGACAATTAATGTTTGCACCAAGTTCAAGCCCAGCTATGGTGTATCTGCAAAAATTCTCACTGGAATCTACGGACTTTAAGGGCCCAGGGAGACCTTAACAACTGTCTCGCCTGACCTTCTGCACAACACATAACACAGTTTCTGCCACAAGCCCATAACTCCTGACTGAGCTATGACCCATCCTCAGGGAAATACGCAGACTCAGCATAAAACTTAGAAGGTGGAAAATCCAACTTGTCCTTGAATCACTGTTCTAAGGTTAGCTGCCTGCCTTGCTCCAAGTCCTCCAGCTCTAATTAAGCTGACTCCAGTTTCCATTGTAACCTTTTCTGCTAGAACAAAGCATCACCTCCTATTAGAAATTTCTTCCATACACAGGTACTCCGAGACCACAATCAAGTCATCTCCTAACCTCTTTGATCAGCTAAACCAGGGGGGTTACTGTATAATAATACATTCACCACTGGCTGCATTGTAGGTCTGTACATGCAGGGATGTTGTTGCTCTCTCATAAGTAGCAGTTGCCACAGGTCAGCTGAGGTTCAGTAAATGTCCACACAAATGCCCTTCAGTCAGAGCTGACACGGGATTACCTTTATATCTATAACACAGCTCAAGAACAGCGATAAGCTCATATAAATTCTTTTACCTCCCTCTGATTGTTTTGGAGACAATAATTCATTAATGAAAGGCTCAGCTCAAGAAGTGTTAAATGTATTGACACAGCATCCCAAATACATTTAAATAAAGTAATATTTAACTATAAGAAAATATAATGGTGATTTGAACACAGTTTTAATGATTAAATGGTAAAAATTGTGTTACCAGTTCAAACTCACAGAAAAGAACTCACTTTAGGGAAACCCATTTTCATTTCTGTAAATGAAAGGTTGGAAAAATATTGTTCATCAATGATACAAGAGCAATATAATGTTCTGTTCCTCTATTCTACCCTAGAGATAATGTTAATCCTTTTGATTTATTCACAGCTCCTTAACTAATACTGTAATAAATGGTATTGACAATTGAACTCACTTCTGTAAGAAATTCATTGTATTTGCAGCACCTACAGTAAGAAATGCCTTCACGCTCCTGACAGGAGATCTAAATAAAATTAAAGAGCTGAGAACAAAGGCCGCAGAAAAATCAGATAGGCATAGCTGATTAGGAAATGTGACTTGCTTATACAGGGGTAATTTTTTATACATCTAAGGCAGTATACTGCACATAAAAATGTTGGGGGGGGTTCTTCAGTTTAAACACATGAGTCTTCAGTTCTTTGCTTCCCAACATAGAGATGGCTGACCTACTGACCACCGTACAACGCTGGCTTTGAAAAGGCTGGCAAAGACCTGAATCAATTTAATCTTATTAAAATACAGAGCAGTTTAAAGATATTATCCCCAGTGACTTACTGATGGCTCAATTGCTGCTCGATCTATGCAATGCTTCAAGTGATGAAACTGTATTAGTTCCTGCCTTGTCTCTCCTTTTCAAAACGGTTTCAGAGGTTACTGCTATCACCGGCTCATCAGTGCTCAGAGGAAATACTTTCAGAAGCAGAACTAGAAATGTCTCCTCTTGCATTACCAGTATGTAATTAGGGGAAAGCTGCATTCCTTTCAGCTGTACACACAAAGTCACACAAAGCGTTTTCTAGAAATGGACTTAACTAGGGTCAGACAAGAGTAATCAGCTATAACTCACTCAAGAGCATTCAAAGGAATTAATACCGATTACAGGTTATGAGCTAATTTAGTCATTCTTCTAAAAAAATAAAAAACCCCACTCTTGTTAAAAACAGAGCACCTGCCACAACAGAGCGCTGCCAGCCTGCCACAAAGAGCCGTCTATTACACCCCTGCGGTGCATATGCAGCAAATCCACAGAATCAGCAATAGCTCAGGATGAGGCACCAACCCAGAACTAAATTCGTACCATTGAAATACCGACCTATGATTATTCTCAGCCAACAGTAGCAAAAAGCAGCCTAAGGTTTGATTACTAAAAGAACATAATGTTACACAATTGCACAACAATAATTATAATGGTCCTGAACTGCCAGGGCTATGGCAACTTCCCTCTAAGCTACATGCTTTAGGAAGAGAGAAAACATGGGCAATATCTGAAAAATGAAATCCTGTCCTGCTTGGGGAGTGCAGGAGAGGGAGAGGTGCCTGTGCTATGCAGTACAGCCGCCTTTCACTTGGTCCAACAACATTAAGCACGCATGCGCCGGCAGCTCAGCTAGCGCAATCAGCAGGGCAAATTGTCAGCTTTGATGATTTTGAAGTGTGTCCCAGGCAAACTACCTCGTAATGGCACAACGTTCACTCTCGGCTAAACTCACAATCCCACACAATGGGACCACCAGGAGCTACAGCACAACCGAAACCCATAGCGGAGGCTTGGCTTTTTAGAGGCATTTGTTCGGTTGTCTTTCAACAAGCGCTAAGCAATTTGTGTTTGTACCCTGCTATTTATTAAAGCCGGTTCAGGAAGGAGGAGGATTCAATGCCTGCTTCAAATCATTCCCCCTAGAAATGGTCATTTTTACCCATAGTGAAAATAGAGGATTCCCAGTGTTGGGAGGGCATACCTCGAGTCAGAGTAATCCCTCTGAAATCTCCCTGTGAGGTGATGAAAGAACAGGAGTTTTTCTGAGAAAAGGGGGGATTCCCAGCACAGTCATCATCTCTCTGCTCTGTGGAAGGCTTTTTAGTCTGCAAGGAGAGGAACGGCTCAGCACAAACAGCAAGACATGGAGATACTTGCTCCCAGTACAACTTGACATTGTCTGGAAAACTTGCAGAGGGAGGTCCCATTACAGACAATGTTAATATTTTAGTGGATGGCAGAAAGAAAATGCAAGCCATAGTGTTTACAAATGAAGAGTTGCCCAAAACATTTCAGTCCTTCAATTTTATTTTAAAAGGGCTGGGATGCTGAAAAAGGCATGTTGCTGTTTCTAAGGAATGCTACCCATTCTGCAGAGATGTAAATCAAAATTAAAAAGGGGGGTGATGCAATATTTTCAGCCACCCATGGGATTTCTCCCATCAACTTTCCTTAGAGCTCAATAGTCAGAGAGGGAACAACTGTGGACAGAGAAATTGGGGACTTATTTTATCAGGAAAGGTAAGCATGAGAAGCATATGGTGGGGAATGCAATGGTCTGAGGTGTGAAAGATGTCTCTGTGATGCTAAGGACCTCTGTGCTGGGGTCCACTGATCAGCCTGGAGGATGTGACACTCCAAAGTGAGGGGGAATGGCAAGAAATTAAGCCCAGAGACTTTCCTGGCCATGCCACTGTCACCTCCACAGTCTAGACCCAGATGTGGGCAGTCAGCCTGGGATAACGTCATGAGTTACCAGCAATACACAATGGCAGGTAAAAGCAAAACCATACCTGTGACTGAGATTAAAAAAAGAGGGCTGGGAGGAAATAGAGATTATTGTGCTTCAGGTGGAAATACACTTTGTGGAACTTCAGAAAAAGGGGTCTTTCTGTATAAGGACTGCACCCTGCTCATCTCCCCATTCTCCGGACACCTTAACCCATCTTCTTTGCTTATTTTCATTTGCATCTCAAGGCCAGACCCAGCCTGTTGAAATCCTTTGCTGCACCACTCACCATATAGCCAATAGGATATCTTTGCAGCCAATCATTCTGACTGCTTTACAATCCGTAACAGGATTTCAACTGTTCCCCGCTTTACCTCTGTGATGACATGGCAGGCTCTGCCAAGAGGAAATCTTCAAAGGACTTTGCATAATGTCATAACAGAGTTGCAGCAACCAGCCAGATCTGGACTCAGGACCTCCCTTGGTGAGCTCCGCTGTGTGAGCAGCTTCTGGTTTATTCCTCCCCTCTGCTGCTGCCCGGGGAAGACCTTGCACTTCTCATACTGGTTTTGCTACAGAAGACTGCTTGAGAAAACAAGCTGTAGGGTGTCCCAGACCTCCCAGCTCCCGATCCCATGCCTTCCACAAAAATCTGGAATTTCCAGATATGTTGTGAAGCTGCTGCAACATCCTTTTGCAGGACGAGTGCACAAACTCAAATCTGAGGCAGATCAAGGAATCACCTTACACAGATGCCTTTCCAAATACCTAGTGCTATTGTCCAAGTCTTTTAACTGAGTCCAGCGTCCTCTCGGTGATTACCCAAGGCTTTGTTAGACATGCAAATGAGACACTCATCTAGGATCTTCTTAGATGAGGACTTCGTGACGTGCTGCCTGCCTCACAGTGACAATGAATGATTTTTTTTTGCTTGTACCAGAGGCTTGCTGAGTGTGCATAGGAGAGCAAGAGCTCAGAAACCAAGGTTTTGAGGAGCTGACAGCATTCCCAACTGACAGCACACCAGTTCACCTGTTCAGTGAAACCACCATGAATAGGAGTGAGAAGTAGGTAGGCAGCCAACAGAGATTGCTGCCTCCTGTGCTTGTCCTCACCTTCCTTTCACACTGCAACCTCACTCACTCTTCTAACCAAAGCTGTAGGCTTCAGGCTGGGGCTGGCTACCTGTTTATACGTTATTACTCTGGCCTCCTAAAAGGGGGTTTGGGCACTGGTACAGCGCAGAATAAGAAAGAAAGTGCAATCACCATTTCAGAATCAGCATCTAACACACCCAGTAGTATCTGAAACACTGGATTATCCCAACACTCATACTAAGAACTGGTTTTCCAGCTAACTGCTGAGAAATGTTGACATTTTGAAACACATTCCCTGATGGATTATTGCAATCAAGTTATGGGCATGGCGCTATTTAGCAGTGTTTATTAGGTGCTGCAATTTCAAATAGTTTAAACATTATCAATGAACGAAGCAGGCAGTTATTAGGTAATAACCTGAACCCACTAAATATTCACTTTCTCCCTGTATTATTCATTCCCCTGCACCAACATTTTGTGATTCTAAAACATTTTGTTAGGATGAAGGTATTCTGCAGCTGGAGGGATGGGAAAAGCAGGGATCAAAAGATGGAAGTGGGATAGTAAGGGAGGATCAAGAGCTCAGAGTAACTCATGGGCACCAGGCAGCTCGAAGGCTGAAACTGCCAGACCCATCCTGGAAGGGAGCTGTTGCAAAACAGCTTCCTGGGATAGGGCCTTCGCAAGGGCAAACAGCACTGGAGAATCCACTGACCTGCCAGCAGCCAAGGAGATGCAGCTCTGGGCCAAGGTGATAAGAGAGCCTGAAATCCCAGTTGCTCTGCATGGGCAGCAAGAGCCAGACACCCAGCGTTATGCAGAGCAGCTCATTTCAGCCCCCAAAGTGGCACAGCCTAGCCAGCGCGGTGCTGTACCCACACTAATAAACCTTGCTCAGTGCAGCTATATTCTGCTCGTTCCAGAGCCAAATTCATCTCTCCACTGTGCAGCATCAACTTGCTCCAAAAGACCAAGACTTAAATGCCAATACTTATATTTTCAGAGTCCAGGATGGGCTCCCCCATACTGCATTTGAGCATTATTTCCACATGCTGCTGTGTTTTGCTAAGCCATTCTGCTCATTTCCAGGAGAATCCCAAGGGGTTAAGGAATTAGCCTGAGGCATGGGAAAGTTGAGCTTCGTTCCTTGATCTGCCACAGAAACCCCAAGTGCCACTGGGCATATCACTCAGCGCCTGCACTTGGGTCTCCTAACTGTAAAATAGGGATAGAAACCCTGTGAGGGTGTTGGCAAGAAGATAAAATGTATTACCATCTGGGAGGTGCTGCAATGCTGTGATAAGAGGGGCCACGCAAGAAACTTAGATAAACAGTTTCAAAACTCTCAGCTTTCTGGTGCTTTCTCTTCTACGCCTGACGTACTCTGTGATTTTGCACAGCCAGCTTCAGTCTTGTTTGCTCCAGCTTCCTAAGCATTAGAGATTTCCAGCCCAAATAACAGGTCTTCGCTCAGATTGCAAAAGGTTGTGATCTTCACAATGGCAGTTTGCACCCTACATTTTAGAGGGAGTAAGCAGAAATCTCCATAATGCTTTGAGGCCAGTGGACCTAAGGCTTTACACTTTGAACGTGAATACATCTGTGTCATTTCCCAATGCTATCTCATCGACCACAACATTCAGCCGCGGAGTACACCACCAAGTGAAGCCTTTTACCAAAATGCTACATCTCTAATGATTACAAGCTCTGTTTTGCCCATCAGCACTCCAGCAGACTTTTTAGGAGCAGGAGGGAGAATTATAGGTAAGTCATTCCCCTAGAAAGCCCTAGAAAAAGAAACCCAATCCTGTAGATACTTTCTAGGATCAGTGGTTTAAGCTTTCATAGACACTGAAGAACTAGGAGATGACATGAAGTCACTGCAGGAAGATGTAAACAACCCATGAAAAAAACATTGCATTTCAAAAGATAGGGTACTTCTAAGGCCACGGCATTCTAAACAGAATTATCTGATGCCAGCACTGTTTATTTGGTGTCTGAGGTCTCACATGCAGGGCAGCCACAGCTTATCAGAGAAGAGTTGTCACCCATTTAGAGAGAAGCTTTAAGCTAACAAATTCCTGCACTATGGAGATACCAACCACATGTGAGAATGGGGCTGATCGTACTCATTTTCCACTAGGGAAAGCAGTTGCCAGCACCACTACCTCCTTCCTCAGGATTAACGCCAATCAAACAGCACAAGGAACAAATAGGTGAGCCAAGCAGGAGTCCTAACATCAGTATTCCAGTTATCCAATGTGCATATATATACAGCTAAACACTTAAAAGATTCAGTAACTTCAAAGCTCCACATTACCTGGCTGAATTAACCCTCACTTCCACCCTATTAGATGATGCTTAAGAGAATAAGAAGCTTTCAGTCATGTTCAGCAATGCAGTCGTCATGCACGCTGGGGTACACTGCACAGAAATCCAGCCAGAAAATGGTGTGAATGATTTTTTCAGTTTCTGAAATGACTTTGCTGACGGGCCAGTGTCATTCTCCAGGTTCATATAACATCAAATACCCTTCTGGCCCTTTGAGAACCTGTGAATTACAGTTAAATAAGCCCTAGTAGCTTGTTCCTTGACATTAACTATGGAATTGTGTTGACATATGAAGAGTCGACTCATGTTGTGTTGCTCAGCATTTACCCTGTGCCAGCCGGGAGCATGCTTGGATAATTCTGTCTAACTAGTTACAAAAACAGCAGAACTCAGGAGAAAAGGCTCCTGCAAAACTTGGCACCATTCCAGTTCACCAGCTAAATGCTTCCATCTGATATTCAAAACAGGCAGGTGGAAAATTATCCAGAGACACACCGTCATGTTCTGCCTGAACAAATGCAAGAGGGACTAAAATACTACTTTGGACAGTAAGTCGATTTAAATCTAAGAGTTTTCCCATCGATCCTCCAGTTTTTCTGGAAGATACACAAGCTGTTCTGCTGTGGAAGAGACCTGTGTGTCTGAGGGTTTAGAGGGGAGTGTTAATTTATGTTTTCCTCACCACTCAGTAGGATCCAAAGGGAGTCCAGCTTGTTTTGCCATGCCAGCCTGTCGTTTTATCCCACCAGGCCTCCAATGCAAATAAAATCACCCAGTGGGTTTGTAAGGTCTGCTCACGACAGTGTTATAACTAATTACCCACAAAAGCCACGACGATGCTAAGCAGAGCATGCTCAGAACTTCATCTCACCTGACATCCAAAAAATAAATACACATAAACACTGATCTCCAAGGTCAACTCTTCTCACAGTGAGATGGGTTTTGCTCTCACGTAACAGAAGACACATGAGATGTAGTTCTTACATGGTATGATCTCCACAGTCAATACACTACCAACCTCACAGGTTGCAAAGAGTCAGCAATCATGTCAGTGCTTCTGACATTGCAATGTCCATTAGAAAGACATATTAGGCTTTATTATAAACAAACAGGCTTTAGTACAAGGAGCTGTATTTCAATTACTTAAGCCCTAATGCCAAACTTGGCCTGTTTCAGAAGCAAGATAATACAGCACTCACATAGTATGTTATCCTTGCTTTTCAGTAGCCATAGATAAGTATCACTGTGTCACTGTGAAAAAATGCACTCAATTATCCTACGTTGTTATTACTTAATCTGCGTTTCAAAAAAAGCTTTAGACTGAAAAGATGTTAGATAAAGGCTAAGTATTGCAGATAAAGGCATTGCTTCACTGAATATATGCTGTAAAAGCATGAGCTGTGGTTGCACATATTTAAATGAACCAGGCTCCTCTCAGCGCGTTCATATATTGGCAGAATCAGAGCCGCAACAGGCTGCTTGCACAAGAAGGTGGTTGGAGCGCTAAAAGCAAAATGCAGAGGTAGGCTAGAGAAAGAGCCTGCTTCATGTAGGAGAGAGACTTTGCAAAGACTTCCGTAACGCTTGGCAGTGAATCTCCTCCCCAATGCATGGAGACTGGGTCCCTACTGAGGTCTGTCCAGGCACCACATGTAAAACCAACCTGCGTACGGCATGACTGGTGGTGATGGTCCAGTCCAAGGCTTTCTCAAACGGGAAAAGGAGCTGTATTCAGAAGAGCATGGCCACCAGATTCTCATTCTCTAAACAGTCACCAACGAGAGGTAGCAGGACTCTTACTTTGGATACCCATGTTTGGATTACAGCTGCAACCCCGTGTCAGCGCTGTGTACTTTAATGGCCCCAGAAAATGGGTCTGGTGCTCTGAATTGACGACAAATTGATTGAAACCAGATGTTGTGAAAAATGCCTTTTCCAAGTTCAATGGCACATGAATGGTCTTAGCGTGCCCCCGGATAATCTGACTTCTGTGCCCCAGTCCGCTGCAATAAACTAATTGGGAGGATAATATTTTGTCTCTGCATTGTGAACTCCTTGGGGAAAGGAGGTTTTTAATTGCATACACAGCCCATGACCTGGTAGGCTCTAAATCTCACTGGATGATGTACAAAGCTATAGCGGGACCTCAGCTGAACACCCTGAGCTCACGTTACTGTCTGGATTAGCAAAACTTCAGACTATTAAATCGTCTGTATTCTTCAGGCATTGCTGGGAGTTTGGTTTCCCCACTGAGCTAAGCTCTTCTTTGGCATAGTAACAAAAGAAGACAAACAATACACCATAGGTACAAAAGCACAGAAGTAAAAGCAGCATCAAGCTGTTGTTTGGCCAAGCCAGCAGATGCACTATGGCAATATTGGCTTTGTAGGAGAACAGAGATGGCCAGAGCCTGCATGCTCAGGCCTCATCACTTTGCAGACCTCATCATAACAGATATATTTACACTGGCTCCACCTAATTAACACACAACACAGGCCCAACCTTGCACTCTTCAGCCTGCACATGTAGAGCAAGACCCCAATTTGGTCAGCTTGTACTCCCCAAGGCAGATAAAAATGACCTCAAAAGCCAAGCTTGATTCATGGACTGCCATTAGATGGTCCCTGGGAGGATGATTGATTGATCCTGTTTACCTTTGGCACTGCAAGGCATTTAACATCAGGTTGGGAGAAGCGAGGCTTTGTAGTTGTTATTCTAATGGGCTTCAAGACAGAGCTATTTGTTTAGGAGCATGATAAGACTTTTCAGACCACTGGCTTCCTGGGCAAGGCTCTGAAACAGCTCACAGTTGTCTGCTCACAGCACACACAAAGTCACAGCACTAAATATGCTCTGCAGAGTATTACCAAGAAAACCTGTTCCTGTTATATTTCCCTGTCAAAATTACAAAAAGCCCAAAAAAATCCTACAGCGTTCAGCTCACATCTGTCCCAAAAACTGGGGGAAGAAGCCTGCAGCTAAGGTACGGAAGAATAAAGGTTGAGAGCAGACTCTCCTGGTGACTAATGCAGCCGAGATAAACATCTAGATGCTTGGTAAAACATACAGTATCACACGCAGATTAAAGGCGCGTTCTGAGATTTTGCAAGCAGCCAGTGACTCCTACCCAGCCATCTGCCCAGAAAGAGCCTCCGACTTGTCAACCAATCCATTTCCCGCCAGTGCCACAGGCTGGGTGATACTGATCTCTCCTGTGTTTTGTTATGAGAGCTTTGATGTACAAGTCTCTGCTGCAGCAGCAGCCCCCTTTAGGGAACAAAGCCGTGGTCTAGCCAGGCTCTTCACCAGTTGTCCAGGTATTAGGTTCTTTTTCCCAGCTTCAGGGCAACCCTATCACTAACCTTTTCCTGTGACCTTTTGCAGGGAGCCTTCTGCTCGTGGCCATCTGCGTCCTCTCCCCCTTTTCTTTTAAAGCATTCACCTGAGCGTTTACATCAAGCAATTACACACACACTGGTTTGCATCAGTCACAAAAGCTGTAAGCCTCCAATTAACCACCTCATGCCTTTTAATGATACAACGCTAAACAAGGAAGAGAATTAGAGGGAACATCCTCAGAAGTGGTTTGCAGCAGGACAGAGCAGTCTTTATTATTGTTTATATTAGGGTAGCACCTAGGAAACTCAGCTAGAGGCTGTGAAAACAAATAGAGAACTTGGGGAATTAATTTAATAATATGGAGAATTTATAGTCTATAGGACAAGACAGAGTAGGTGGATGAGGTGTAGTGTAATGAGGAGAACACAATGATTTTCTAAGGATCGGAATAACCTGCCAGCATCCTTCACTCATCCCTGCCAAGTTCCTGTATCCTCCCTCCTCAACACTACTTCAAGAGTGTGAATGCTGGCAGAGGACTCAGTAGCAAAGACGAGTGCTTCTTTGACTCCCAGAAGACCCATGTGGCAAAGCGCAGCGGAACACATTGTCTCCGTCTTCAAAAGATAGCAGAAGATACTGCACCTGCTGAGAAGGTTTCAGGCAAAACAGCATTTCAGAGGAATTCACCAATTCAGCAAAATCTCAACAAGGTGAGTCAATTTTGCCCAGGTTCCCATGAAACTCACACAGGGCTCCAAACATCAGAAACCTGCTGAGTTTCCTGCCCGGTCACCCATCTGGTTCCTCCACCGCTCAGGTTTCCAGGGCCCTGGGGCTGCCTGCTGCCAAATAGGCTGCTTCGCAAGAGGGGATTTCACTGCTCCCACACTTCTCATTTTGGGGTGTCCCAGATGTTAGACTGTCTCAGGGAGGAAACACAAGAGCATCCACAGATGGAGAGCCCATGAAACTGAACTGAGAGGCTCAGTGCTCCAGAGATCGGCTCTTGAGACAACCCACAGTGGAAGCTGGTGCACTACTTCCTTTTGCAGAATTTCTATCTGGTTGTGTTTTGCTCCACTTCGGAGGGAATTCAGCCTAATTTCATCAAAACTAAACTTCTTCCCAAAACAGAATCATCTTTTTAAACCCATTCCTAGCAGACACCCTCACAGGGCAGCTGTAGCCATTTCCCTCTCAACAGCAGCCTCTGCACATCAGTCCTGTTTCAGCTGCTCTCAGGTCAGAGGCAGAGAGCTGTATATCCTGTGCAGCCCACCCAAAACACTGCAGGGATATACAAATCAGTCAAATCTAAATTGCCTGATCTGGAAAGCAGATGATACAAACTACCTTACAGTCCCATGAGCTCCCCAAGGGAGGAGAACAAGGTAAAAACCCTGTAATTTATCCATCAGCTTCTAATGGAAATACTTGATCTGCCTGAGGACTACACACCCGATATTGCAAGTGACTACGGCATTGTGGGCTGACCCCAGGGCTCAGACCAGTTCATCAGACTCACAGACAAAGGGAATGTGGGAAAAGGAAAAATTGGAAAAATCACTGCCTAAATGAAATTTGCTAGAAAATATGGGGGAAGGAGGACAGATTTTGGAAACAAAAGGGACTGAAGGATGCTTAACGTATACAAGAGGTTTCTTGTTCTGCTTCATGTAACACTGGACATTTCTCACTGCTCTTGGACCAAGAGATAGCAGCAGCAGCTGCTGTGCACAGACACCTTTCCTTACCCTGTTCAGTCACCAACAGGCTAATTTTATCTACGCTATGAGAAACATGTTTCCAGAAGTCTGTCTCATTCCCAAAGACATACCTGCAATGTGTCGAGCAAGCACCAAGGCTCCTTCTTGGGATGCGGCCGGGTGTGCTGTGAAAGCTGAGAGCTCCTGAGCACGCTGTGGGGAAGTTCTCCTGGGAAACATCTGTGGGATACACTGACACCATCTGTAGGGTTATGTGGGGTTTGAGCAACAAACCATTTGTCAAGACCTGCTTGTTAGGATGTTTACTCACAAAATTGGCCTTTTCATCAGTGCACCGTAAGTGGTTTCTGAAAGCGGCCCTGACCACCAAGAAAATGGTCTCACCGAATCAGTCAACAGGAACAAGAGTGGCTCCAGCAGCCAGAGGAATCAGTTTCGAGCACATGGACCAGATACTTTTTCCCCAGCTTCACAGCTCCCATTTGTCCATTTTCCTAACCTCTCTAACTGTAGATCAGTAAATTATTTGGGGGTTTAGATTAATACCGATGAGGATCCTTTGGCACGACAAAGGGCCTTTTGTTTTCTTCCCCCATGCAAAAGCATTGACTGTGCTATACAGTAGGTATGGTGATTTATTATTTTCACTTCTTTTGCTGTCTTTCCTGTCCATGTCACGATGGTTGTGTTGAGAAGGTAACAAAGAGGGGAAAGACACCAGAAAGAAAACCCAGCTCTACACTCACCTTTTTTGCCGAATATGAAATTCGTTTCTTATTTCATATTTTTGTAATGGATCCACAAAGTTCACTTAGACCAAAGACATACGTGGTCTGCTCTGAAGTCATGAGGAACACCCCCACAGCTAGATGACTTCAGATGAGAGTCAATGGGACAGAGGACGAAAGTTAAACAATCCCATTTTAGTGGCAAAGAGGAGGGAAGGGAGGAAGGCTCAGAGCGCCCACATGACTGTGTACATGAGCCCAAGCGACATACCCAGGGTGACAGTGGGCATCTGTAAGAGGCCCAGGGGAAGACACATGCTCTGAACCAAAAGTCAATGGCTCAGCAATAAAAGCCTCTCTCAGGGCATCCTTCAAGGGCAGCAAGTCTTACCGTAGATCAACACAGGAAAAAGATAGCAGTGAGGACCACAGCGGAGATCGCTATCTCCATGGCAGAACTAAAGGCAAGGAGCGGGAGGGAAAAGAAAGGGAACTTATCATTTAACAGTAATAATAAACCTTTCTGAGCATGCTTCGTCCTCTCCCTGCAGCAGCATCTTCACCCTAAGCACTGATGGACTTCAGGTGGGATGACTCAGATCCAAACCTCCCAGTCCCAATATCCCTGTCGGAAAAAATATCTTGAGGTAGCTGTGGATTGTGCAGATACAGCGTTGCTTTGGGGTGTCCTGCACAGTGTTGAAGAGAGCGATGTGTTGACTCGATGTGTTGTTCCACACAAGCCTCTCAGAAGACACCTGTAAAAAATGGACATGTTGCAGATGACAAGGGAATAGTTTTCCTTCCTTCCGAGCAACTGAACATCAGGAAAAACACTGTTGTGAGGTGTTTGACAGGAGAAACAAGCCAGAACTTCAGTTTCATTCAGCGCTTGTGCTTTAATGCCAAGCCACAATTTATTTCATTAAGGAGAAGAAAAAAGCAGTAAAGGAAACACTTACCAGGATGAACATGCTGTCTGCTGTGGTCTGGAGGCATGAAGGTGGCTTAAGCAATAGCAGGGATCAGGATATCCAGGTCAATAGCCAACACTGCCCTTGACCTCATTGGCCACCAGGTGAGATGGTTTCTTGCATGATGTATGAGGCGCTGCTCCTGTGGTTGGTGCTATGGCCTTTGCAAGCTGCTCCAACAGGATTTACAGACTGCTCTCTTATCAAACCTGATGGATTTCCTCTCCCACTCCTTTCCCAGACCTTGCCCTGCACTGGGAGATACAGAGCATGACACAGCATTGAGGACTGACCTTAGGTCTAGAAAGAAAAGGCCATCACCATGATTTTGCCTTCCAAGGTTCTGGATTTTTAGCAAACTCCTACTCTTTCCTGAGTTCACCTTCCCGAGAGAAGAGCAACCTCAGGAAATTGTGTCAGTCAAGAGTCCAGGAAAGAAAACTGTAACGTGATATAGGTCTAACCCGCAGAAATGCTGGGAACGTCTCCTTTTACAGTGGGCCCTTCCAAAAGGAAACCAACCCACTGTAAATAATGTGTCTGGGAAGAGAAGACAAACTTTTAACCCTTCCCTTGCCTCTACTGTTTGCTCAAACTGCAGCTTGCTTTGAAGCCAGGCAAAGTCACCCTCTCTACGCTTCCTAGCTCTGTTCTCCAGCTCTGGGTAGCCCGGAGATCCCACTGTCTTGCTAATCCCACTGCCTTAAACTGGGATTCAAGTAAGATTCGCCAGGCACGTGAATGGGTGGTGCTCCAGGCCCTACAGGTTTGGTGTCTGCGCCTGGCCCTCCCTGCCTGCATCATTCTCCCAGCTCCACCTGGACATCCAAGGAAAGGGAGCAAATATAGAAAGGGTCATACTGTCTCTTCCCGAGTGCGGTTCCCAGGGCTTACACAAAGTCCTGCTATTGACACAGAGCACAAGCACATTCACTCGCACATATCTCTAAGTGCTCAGTGTCCTCAAATACAACAAATAACAAATGCATCTCTTCCTTTAAAAGCACTTCTTGCTATTGCTGCTTAACGCACAGACTCAGGATACTGCTTCTCCCAAATTCAGATTAACAGTTTGAATCAAGTTTCACCATACAGGGTCTGGCTCTTAAGGGAGGGCAGGGAGTCCTTCCAACACTAGCCAAGAGAAGTCACTGGGATGGCTTGTACAAACAGACATAGGACGCTTGCAAAGACAAGATTAGAGACCTTGATCCACCAGCATTCCTGAGCATGCGCTTAATTCACCCCAACCACGAAGTACCCAAAGCATGCGCCAAAATGCTTTGCTGCGTAAGAATGGGCTTAATCACATGCTTAAACACTTGCTGCATGAGCACTTCAAATATTAAGATTGATTAGGTCCTTCTCCTCCCTGTACCTCACGCTTCCCCTCCTCCTCATGAAAGTCTCATTTGTGAAGACACGAGGCTCACAGAGTCCAAGGAGACACAGTGAACATACTTTTCAACAGGTTGCAAGTTTTCCAGCTTCCTGCTCTTGACCACAGAAGACTTGAAACTGTTTTGGGAGAAAACAATTTGCTTACAAAGCCATTACATCATGAGGTCAGAGTCTAAATCATATAGATTTTCCTTCAGTATTGTCATGAAAATCTTAGTTCCCAGGACTTTCAACTCCAACTCCTTTAAAAAGAACAAAAGCCAGATTTTCAGAGCTTGGTTCAGTGAAATCAAGTTATTAATGTTAATATACTTTATTGATCTTAAAGGAATACAGCATGGAAACAAAGGCCATTAATTGAGAGAGAGGCTCTGTTTACACTAACAAGTCATTCAGCACAAAAGGACCAGATCCAAACCGAGGTCCCCACAAGTACAAAAGACTAATAAAGACTGAGGAAATTCAATTGCATGGACAACTCCCATCAGCTACACCAAGATCACAGGAACACAGCAAGTGGTCTGCTGGGTCAGCAGGATAGTGCATCTCCTCCAGCTAACGGTGCTTCAGCAGTTGCAGCAAAAGACAATCTTCAGGGGGAGCACGCAAGCCTGGCCACTATTTGCAATCCGTTCACCTCACACTCCTCCTAGCATCCACAGTCATTGACTGGGGATGGTATAGCGCATATCCCTACCTTCTCTAACCCCTTTGAACTTGCTGATACTGTATCTGCCTCCCTATTTCCTGTGGCAGCAAATTCCCTGCCGAGTAAAAAAGCACTTTCTATTATCCCTTTTAAACGGATGTCCCACTTGTTTCCATATGTCTCCCCTCATTCCAGCATTGTGGAATTTTTTAAACCCCAGAGCAATTGTTTCTCACCACAGTGCTCCATCTGTAATGTTTAGTTAGAGAAAGAAACATCATGCCATGCAAGGAGCCTCAACACAATTCCTTGGAGGTTCAGAGAAATTCAGAAGAAAAGCAAGTTTGAAAGATAGACCTGGGGTTTATGAATTGTCTCCATTGGTTTGCAGTATCTCTGTCCTCTCTGCACTGTGCACAGGACATTGCAAAGAGTTGAGAACGGTTCGGGTTTTTGTACTAGCAGCTCACCTGTATGTATTATTGTTGGCTACTCCAAAGGCACACACTAGATGTTGAAGTTAGCTATTAAATATGTCTTTAGCTGTTTCAGCTTCCTCAAAATGTTCACGTCCTTGTTCCCTCCTGTGAGAAAAATCACATGCTGAGGGAGAGCCGTGCCCAGTGTGGCAAGTCATCTGCTGAGTGGCGATCACACCTAATAAAAGCCTTTGCTGCCCTTTGTGGCAGAAAGGGACGCAGCTCCTTCAGGGATGGCTTTGCTGGCTGCCACCTGAGGAGCACCTGACCTTTCTCAGAGCCAACAGATAGATTCGGGATTAGTGAAGGCACAGGACTCGGTTGTGGGGAATCTGTTGTCAGTCCTTATCCAGCATGAACCCCAAGCTGGAAGAAAACTAGAAAACTTGTAAGGGATGGACAGATTCCTTCTGAAGCCCCACGACAGGGAGAGCTGCAAAGAGCCGGGACCTACAGGCTCTCTGCAAGCAGGGGTTATGCTATGGAAGGCCAAAAAGAGTCCTGGGGGACAGGAGCTTATCACTTGTCCCAGTAAGGCTCTTGCAGGACTTGGCCAGGTGGTTAAAGCACCTCAGCAACTGGCAGTGCTGATAGTGGCCTCGATCATTTAAAGAGTACTGGAAGAAATGAGGCAGAGTCCCTCAGACGACTCTGTTTAGCCCAGTCCAACTAACTGAGCGAGGCATTAGACTGAAGCACCTCCTCTTTCAGCCTCTCCTGGAAATACAGATGAATCAGGATCAGACCACTCCATTTACAGGGCTCTCCATTGCCGCCTTCCTTTCAGACCCAGCTGTCCAAATCCTTGCACCACATCAAATTTCTCACGACAAGCGTGATATCCACAACAGGGTCCCCACACAGTTGGGACGTCTAGGCACAATGCCAGGGCCTCTCTCTGACCCCGCACACACCAGACACAGCCTGCTTCATGATCCGCTGACCCACAGCTGGTGGCTGGGGTTAGGGAACAGAAGACAGACCCAAAAAGCCTGCTGGAAGGCGGACAGCCCAGTGACTCTCTCATTCCCTTTCAAATGACAGCTCCTCATAGTGTGCGCGATGCCGATTCCTGCACTAGGAGAGATGGTAGAGATGTGCAGCGACACTATATAACCTGAATCGCAAAGAATCCAGCTAAAGGGGTCTGCTCTTGTTCTTTATGTTAAGCATATGCTTCTATACTTTCCGGCACTCAGTTATATATGGAGCATGAGGGTAGCTAATCCCAAACCTCGCTGCCACAACCTGCCCCCACCTTGAAATAGGTCCCAGTGCAATGAAGAGAAATGTTCCCGCTTCAAACTTCCACAGACTACCATAAACGCTGGGGATAATTAAAACACGAACATTATGAAAAACACACTGGCAAGGACTCAAGGCTGTGGAGCTGGAAAGCCAGGTAGCTTAAAGAAGTGCCAGGTATTTAACTGGTCTCCAAGATTAGCAGATGTTTTTCAACCTAACGTTGCAAAAACTTAGTAACTGAGATGTGTTTCCTAAATCGGAACCAGAGAAGAGAATGTGTGCTGTGTATTGGGAGCATATCAAGTACTTTTCCAGCACTGTAAGATCTTTTATTTTTTTTAAAAAAAAAGGGGGGGGGGGAATGTAGAGAGAAAAACATAGGCTTGTTTAAAGGATTCTGGATACTTACCTAAATCGTGTAAGAAAAGGAAAATTCCTTTCCCAAACCAAAAAGACTCAGATGCAATTAAGATGGAGATAGCATCAGCCCATTTCCCCGTCTGGTATTAAGCTATTCAACAGGAGTACTGCAGAATACCGTGGTTGCAGCTGATACAGTCTTAGCGATATTTAGGTGGTTATTTTCTTCTTTTTTACTCCATTATCTCAAAAGAAAATATTCAGCAGCTCACTTTTGAAAACCAGCCTCCCTCACCCGATATGAGACAATCTGCTGTAGCACTGCAGTTAAAAACTCATCATTCCAAAGCCACTGGTCAGTTTGTCTTCTCACCAGCAGCTCCTCTATAGCCAGAGACAGAGTGCATGTCTGAAGATCCTCTCTGCTACATCTTTGAGGAGATTTACAGGGATTTGTATGTGTTTTTCTCGCTCAGAGAGAGATTATGTGGCATGATTAAGAGATATCCTAGGAAAGAAACTACCGGCTTCAACACGCTTCTTGACATTCCCTTTGTTTGATATAACACACATCAGTTATTAACAGGAACGTATTAAGCTGCTGCTTAGCCTCAGTAATGCCATGTTTAATAACAAACACTTCTTCTCTCCCCTCTCTGCAGTGGCAGCCATTGTCCAGTAATTTCTGGACAAATTATTCTATACCAACATATAAAATTTTTATACATACATATATATATATATATATACACACAGCCTGCCCTTCCATGTGTAAAGCAACGGGAGAGTTGAGACCAGCTAAGGTGAGTTACAGCTTTTCCTGTAACATGGGAGATGGAAACGCAAGGATTTTCTGGGTCACTGAATCCAGACCCTTGTGACCATACTGTGAGACCCCTTACAACTGACATTCCTCTACTAAAAAAAAGGAAAAAAATAATATGAGAGAGATATTTTATAGGTAGGGATCCACAACACTGCAGATTAAAAAACAAAATCTGTCATTTAGAAAAAGTGTTACCACTGTCTCAGAAGCTGCTCCCAGGGACATTTAATTCTGGGTGGACCTCTCCTTCCTACATTTGCAATGCAAGGGAACCTGAGAAAAAAAAACTGCTCTGCCTTTCAGGTGGGTGACAGTAGGGACACAGAGGAACCACAAAGGAAGGTGTCTGCTCAGCAGATCTTGCTATGGAACGGACGGGCTGCACACATATCCTTGAAATTCGTACCAGTCACAGCATCCATGCCAGTTGTATGTCCACCGCTTCGCAGATGCCAGAGCAGATGAGCTTGCCGAAACCAGCCCATCCTCTGGGCCTGCTCCATCAGACATGCATGCACCATAAACCTCCAGCCTTCCCACCAGGCAGCTTCAAAGCTATTGCTGCAAAGGGAAGCAGTGCTGTATACAGTTAGCTCCTTTCTCCTTTGCTGGCAGAGACTCACCTCCAGTCCTATGGGAAGAAAGAAACTGAGACAGAGACCAGTGGGTGACACAATTGTCACTTCTTTCCATAACCTTGTCAGGGTTGCGATACTGTCAGCTACCATATTTAAAGAGAGCACCAGGGACAGCAAGTCTATGCTCTCCTCCACCCAGCCCAGCTCCGAGAGCACACAGCTCTTGGGGATTCATCTCCCGGACATTTCAGAGCGACATCTGTTGTGTTACACAGACGTATTTGGTTACAGAAACTTACCATCTGCCCCTGTGTTGTACCAACCAAAGTCTACCAGCACCCTGCTTGCAGCATGTAAGCGAGGAGGATTAATATCACATTTCCATCCGCTCCGCAACGTGAGCTGCCCATAAGCAACAACCTGAAGATGTCTCTGAGCTCCTAAATCCCACCTTGCCGTTAAAAAAATGCAATTTATGGGAAGAACAAGAGGAGCCATGACAATCCAGTTCCCTCAAAGCACAAGTCACATCCACAGCAACATTTAGAACTTGCTCCGTTTCCTGCATGGCTAAATGCAGGGAACATTACCAGGTCACATCAAAGAGACGTCTAAGTGGTGACAATGGCAATAGAAAACCATTCACTGAGTCTGCACCAATGTAACAAACTTTAAAAAAGTATTAAAACAGACTGTTTATTACAGCATATGATGTGTTATATTAATTTACACAATGATATATATATATAAAAACAGCCATTGATGATGTACAGTAAATTGGACATCAACAGGAATATTAAAACTACTGATACTCATGCACGTGACATGCATATGTTTTTTTTTTTCTTTTTCAAAAGCAGTTTTACACAATATACTGAAGTTACTAAGCCTTGGTCAGCTCCTCCAACAGTTTACTCTGGACACCACTGCCATCCGCAGCGGGACTCCCAGGAGATGGGAGCAGAGTGCACTCCAGAGAAGGTGACTTAACCTTGGAGACAGATTAAACAGGAGCCCTTTCCTGGTGGGGGAAGGCTGGGGGAGGACAGGGGTGAGTTTCAAGAAGAGAATCAACAAGAAAAGAAAAGAAACAGGCCAGACCACCAGGAGGAAGAAGTTCAAGATGTGGCAACAGGAGCAGCAGAAAGGGACAAGCAAAAACATGAAGACCACCCGCACTCCCTCCCTGTTATCCCCTAAAAACTTATGACCTTAAGCTGTCGATATCCTGTATAAGACCCAGAAGTGGAAAAACTAGGCAAGGAAGATCCATTCCCAGAAACATTAGCCTTTTTTCAAAGCCTTCTGATACCATGTATTGGAGGCTGTTCACCACTGAAATGGCAGTGTTATGGTTTGTTGGTTTTTTTTTAAACGAGTATAATGGTCTTTTATTTCCACGTAAAAGGCACTAGTATCCACCCAAGTTCTGAAGACAAGTGACATAATTTACCTTAACTTTTAAATATTTGTATTAAAAAAAAAAAAATCTGTGGAAATATGTACACAAAAGCACCTTGCTTCCGAAAGCAGAAGCAGATACATTCCACCAAGTCACCTCACTAGACGGTTGTCATGAGCTTCAGGGAGCCTGACCGAAAGCGGAGGATTTTCTTCTTGAGGTTATGGGAGGCTTTGATTTTGACAAAGGCCTTCGCTGCATTTTCATGCAGCTCCGGCGCCGTGACCGTTTGGATGGGGAGCGTCTGGACAAACTGAGACCAAATAAGGCCCCCGCTCTCATCAGAGTCGCTGGTGGTCGTGCTCTCCCCTACGAACTCCACCTCGCTCAGGCTCGACTCGCTGTCTCCAAAGCAGTTTGTCGTGTAGTTGCTCTGCTCGTCCTCGCTCGTGTCCACCACGGTGGAGTGGAACAAGGACTCGCACTCTGCCGAGTACTCTGAGTCGCTGGCCACGTAGGCATACGGGCTGACGTAGGGCAGGGGGACTTGCGAGTAGACCCCCACGCCTTCCCGCCGGTTCCTCCTCGCCCTCCGTAGGGCCTCCTCGTAGGAAATCTCCGCCGATGACTTCCACCGGCGGTAGTCGGCCCGCTTGTGTTTAGGCTTGGCCACCACAACCTCTCGGCCATGCCCATGGGATCGGATGGTGGATTTGTGCAGGCCAGCCTGCCGACTCTGGAGGCCCGACTCCGGCTGCAAGCCGCTGCCTCTCTTCCCCCGCGAGGAGGGTTTTTTCAGTTTCTTATTTGTATCCAACTCATCAGGAAAGCGGCACTTCTTGCCGACTGGCTTGGTTTTCTCCCGCAAGGTCTGCGAACCGTTTTCCAGCCCGTTGGCAAGGTGGGGCCTGTGTTTCAGCGCAGAGCTTTTCAAAATCTTGACGTTTCGGGTGCCTTTGTGAAGCTTCACGCTTTGCTGCTGGGCCGGTATGTACTGGGCGTTCACCAGCAACCCATCATCCAGGCTCTGGGAGGAAGAGCCCTCGCTTTTGAAATCCAGGACAGGCCTCTCCTCGACAGCAGGCGACGAGGAGCGAGCTACCTGCAAGTTGCTCTTCAGTAGGATTTTTTTGGGAGGCTGGCTGACCCTATTCTCCGGCTGCAGCACCATGGTCTTCCCCGGGCTCTCTTTGGGAGACGCAGCAAAGAGCTGGCCGTTCTCCTTGGGAATGTCCCCTGCCGTGGCCACTGCGTTGCGGTTGAGCTCCGGAGGCACCGGTTTGATGCCCCACTGCAGGTGCTTGCTCTGAAGCTCGCTCACCGTGCCGGGCGGGAAAGCCGCCGGCAAAGGTGCCTTCCTACTCTCCAGCTGCTCACCAGCCTGCTCCCTCGGCCTCTGCTTTAATGGAGAGGGTGCTGCATGGTCCAGAGCGGTGGTTGCACCAGAAGGCAAGCACGCTTGCTTGGAGCTCTTCAGGTTCATGACATTACCGTGAGCCACCACCCCTGCAGGCTGCCTGACGCACATGCTTCCATGCCTCAAGATCCCTTTGGTGGGATCGGCGTTGAGACTCGTCCTCGGTTTGTTAGTCCTTACCGCGTGAGTCTTTTTCTGAACCAGGCTTAAGATGTAACCGTCTATCCTCTTGCTGGTGGAAGGGCACGGTGCCGGCCAGGAGCCTTGTGGGAGAAAGGTGTTGGCGGATTTTCCCGAGTCCGTTTCAGATCCAGCACAAACGTCGCTAATATCACAACCAAGCCTCTCCTCTTCTCGCTGGGGGTTTTCAGTCACGGGGAGAAGAAACATGGGACTCTGCACAGCTACCGCATGGAGTGGGCTGGGGTACCGGTAGACGTCATTCCCGTTTTTAGACACCAGATCGCACTGGTACTTTGGATGTACATCTGCAACGACATCGAGGGAATTTGAGTGCGGTGTGGACAAAGAGCGACAGACAGAGCCTGCGGTCTGGTCCTCATGCTGGCCTTCCTTATTATAGTCCATCCAGCCTATGAGATCTGAAAGGCATTTTAGAAGAGTTTAGAGAGCCTGCCAGGGACAGTTCTGC
The DNA here is from genome assembly GCA_013389945.1 of Fregata magnificens. NCBI lineage: Eukaryota > Metazoa > Chordata > Aves > Suliformes > Fregatidae > Fregata > Fregata magnificens. Next base: position 186,768 of record WAAD01024730.1, read on the forward strand.
TACGTTTTTCATGTGCCATCAAGGACTCCGGTCCCATCTACACATACGATGCAATGTTTATACAACAGCAGCGCTGTTCAAACAGCAGAAACCTTGCAACCAGGGATGCCGTTTAAGCGATATAAAAACAGCACTACCCTTCTGTGGGTCTCTTTGTAACTGCATCTATGTAGGATTTGCCCCAATATGACTACATAGTTAAAAAAATAAAAATCACAGCCCTAATGAGAACATTTACTTTGGTTTCAGACCTGTGCCTAGGTTGCTAAGGGCTTCCTATTTTACTTCCAAGCCACCCAGAAGTCTGTAAGGGTCTCTTCTGTTTATATGCTACACAGGCACCTCTAAAACTCACTGCGGGCCTCAGCACATACAAATTTTATATTTTACTTTGCTAAATCCGAAGGGAAACATAAAAAGTATAGACAAGAGTCCAATGAATTCTTCTAGCTTATTGACAAATTTCACTTCCAGATCTTTTCAAGCATATCTTGGATCAAAAAAAATCCAGATTTAATTTTGTTGTTGTTATTATTATTGTTAGTACTATTATTATCAGCATAATTATTTTATAATTATAATAATGCTAATAATAACAACAGATGCTCCTTTTGAGCAATAAAGGATTAAAGAATGGGAAACAGGCTCATCTTTCCACAGAAGTGCAAGGAGTGCAGGTCAATCCAGCTGACATCCTAGCCCTGGCTCTGCAAAGAGAGTTCTGTAAGAGAAATCCAGTGCGTTTCAGGATGCATGAGTCAGATTTAATGGCTAAGGCACTCACTTGGGAGGTAAGCGACCTTCGGAGCAGGGCTTCAATCCAAGCACCTAAGATTATTATTTTCTTAAGCTTTTGTTGCCCTTGTCTTCTTGGGTAGGGGTAAAATCTAAATGATCCTTTTAGATCACTGTCAGTCCTGTTTTCTACCCTTGGGCTAGAAACTTCAGCCAGGGTACTCAAATTTGAATGCTCAGTGCTCATCACTTATGTAAGGCTTATTTCAAAAGAGGTCTCACAGACGTTGATGCAATTAGCTGATAGAGATGATGTTCCTGCATGAGCAGGAAGAGCAGGGAAGTTAGGAGCGTGAACTTCCTCCAGATCACCTCACAGTTTTCCCACATTTCCTAAATTCTATGCCTGAGTCAGGAAATGTTGACAAAAACACTTCTTTGAAACACGCCAGTTTGTGAAATTTCATCTCTAAAAGTGAGACAGTATGAATAATAAGAGTTTTGGGTTTTCATGATGTATACAGAAAAAAACAGCAATGCAATCTGCTGGAAATCCTTGTGTATGTTCTCCTTTTTATCTATGGCTGATGAAGATCACATATACCTTACATCAGGGAGCATTAAATTACCTCAAGCTGCTCAAAGGATAACTTAGAGGACTTCTCAGCATCTCAGAACGAATGTATCCCAGGCTGTATTTTCCCACTTTAGAGTTAGAAGAACTTGAATTATTTTGTCTTCGATTCACAAAAAAAAAATCACTGTAAGTTAACTGTAAAGAGCAGAATGGAAATTGGAAATACTATGGTTAGGAGCATCCTCCACAACCCAGAATGAACTAAGGCTTTTGACTGAGTGTGGCTGCAACCAGTAACGCTTGATCACATAAGTCCTGCTGAAGTGTCCTTTCTGGACAACAGACAGAGGCCACCCTCCTGTTTAACCATGCCCCACATTAAGGCTTGCATCTTCAGCCTAGTGTCCAAGGAAGGTCAACAGCTCTCTGCCAAAGAGACAAAATACATTTTCCTGTTCATGATGTCTATTTTCTATACTATATAAATGCAGGACGCACCTCAGCATGGTCACCTAGGGGTTGAGGACCATCAGAACTGACGAAATGACTGCTACAAACAGAGTGATGTGCACCCTGACCTCCGAAAATCTGTAGCTAGCTCCTTGCTCTGTCACATTAATGAGGACATGGCTGATGAGGTATCTTTCATTATTGCTACTTAGTAAAAATGCTTTTCTAAAGGAAACCATGAGAAATTAGCCAACTAATGTGTTTATGTGTATAGGTACCACTGCCCTCTACTGGGTAGAGCAGCTGTCATATTTTCACATGTTCTTTTCATGTGTTTAGAGTGACATATTCACACATAAGGTTGGACTAGTGGAGGGCAAACGGTCCTGCCTCGTGACCCATGTACGTGATAGGCACTGGAATCTTTTCAGAGCACAATACATCAAGTGAAAGGAAGAAGGGTTAATCCAACCCAGATACTCCTGAGGCACTATTTCCAAAGCCAAAGCCACCTCCTGGAGTATGATGTATTCGACCTGCTTTTACTATACCTGCAGATTTAGGGCGTCCATCTGAGATATTCAGTGTTGCCTCCAAAGGGCTGCAAAAGCAAGTGCTAGAATGGCAACTGGATAAACACTCACTGAAGACAGAGTTAGATGAATTGGAGAGCGATCCAGAAGCTCCATCACTCAGCTCATAAAATCCTATAAAAATAAGAGTTTGGATTTATATTAGTTATGTCTACACAAAGTTACCATCTGTGTCCCTGGAAAGCCAGTCAAGCTCATGTTTATGTTGGCTTACTCTATTGCAATTAGTTATGGGATTTCATTCAGTCACCCAAAAAACAGTGCACAATTTAGTAATATCCTTATTGCAATGAAGGATTCAGTTTAAAAGTAAAGCACTTGAAAGTAAAAAAGCAGAACTTTACTTATCATATGAAATTTTGAACTTTTTTTTAACCTTTACAGGGGTTTTCAGATTTTAGCAAGAAGGATCCAGGCTGTGTTTGACAGCCCGCTCATTTAATAGTGTATTATACTTCCAAGACAGACTCTCCAGCTATTACTTAGCTACAAAATTTTTACGAAGTATCGGGTCCAATGCTATCCATTATTTTCCTCAAAGTTCTGGAGATAAATATAATATTCGTAGATGACATGAAAGAAGGAAAATGGTAAATAATGTGCAGACACAGAAAATTTAATTTCCTGGTAAATTGGGACTACTCAAGAAAAATATGATGTACCACAGTCAAAATTTAAATTGTACATTTAGGAATAAGGAATCCAGGGCATCTCTACAGAATGGGGATGCATCCTGGAAAACAATAATCCTGAAAAGGACTTAGTCAGCGTGGAAAAGCAGCTCAATCAAGCTTAATGATATGGCAAAAAAAGCTAATGAGATTGTTGGATGTACAAAGAGACTAATGAATAGCAGTAGGGAAATTATACAGCACTGGTAAGACACTGGAACGGTGTGCCTAGTCCTCAAATCCAGCACACTTAAAACAAAGCTAAAAAATTGGAAAGGGGCCATAAAGGTATTTAAGAGCTGGGAAAAATGCCTTAAAACAAATGACGTCATGAACTTGACCTGTTTAGCTCATGAAAAAAAGTCAGGAATTATACCATATAGCACCTCCAAGAGGACAAAAAGCTGGGTGCTAGACCTTACTCTCTGGGAGAAAAGCATATAAAAAATCAGCGCTAGAACAAGTCAAATTCAGATTAGAAATTAGCAATGGTTTTAACGATTGCAAGTTGGTGGATTCCCCACTTTTTAGTGTGTTCAGAACAAGTCTAGATGCCTCTAGGAAAGGTTCCCCATAGTTAAATACCACTTACTGGCTTCAACACAGTTAGAATGGGATGAAATTCAATATATGGGGGATCAAATTGTTTGATTCAATGTTCCCTTCTGGCCGTAAGATCAGTTTTGACATCTTCCTCCTACTGGTGGTGCTTCCTTTCACCGTTTTTCCCACAGCCCCCTTCCTAATATGCAGGAGAATTAGAACTTTTTGAACTAATTTGTGGGTGGCCTTGAAAAAAAAAATGCCCCAAACACTAAAAATCTAATTGAGCTTGAAATGCTCCTCTGAATATGTTGTCTACAAACAGCAACCATTCCAGTGGTAGGTGAACTTTGCTAGTAGGCATTAATTATCAGAGTGTGAACATGCTACAGACATTTACTGTTCTAATACTGAAAACTACAGCCCGTTTAATTCCAGGTACCAAGGGAGGCTCCATTTTGCTCAATATTGGCCTTACCTGAACTTGGACGACTGTCTGTCTCAAGGTGTTCATCTGTCGTTTTTTCCACGTCCAGGCGGAGATCACTTATTTGCTTATCTAGCTCTTGTAACTGATTTAGTAGGCCCGCATCCCTCCTCCTCAAGCAGTTCTGGAAAACAAGAAGACAAACAACATCAGTTCCTTCAATGGGGCAGATGTGAAGAAGAAGGGGCTCCAAAGACAATCAGCCTTCTCCATCTGAGCATCATGGAAATACCTCGTCAATATTCTTTTATTAAAAAAAAAAACAAAACAGAACAAAGCCGTGAAATTCTAGATAGACGCTCTGGATAAATTCTTAACTGAAGAATTATGCAGGCACTTCATTCCAGCCTCTTCCAGCCAGTTCTACACAAGGAGCACGCTCCCCAATTTAGGGAGACCAACACACTATGTTGGCAAACCACTCCTTTGCAGGACCACAGCTGTGACAACAAAGCTGTATTGTATGATATGGTCAAACCAGACCTGTGCACATGAAACAGGCTACTTCGGTGAAAGGACGGCTTTGCCAGTGTAATAGGGGACGTTCACCACCCCAGTGATGTTAGTCAAAGATCACATCTGTTCACACAATGGGACGAAACAGCTCTGCCAACAAGTGCCTGTAGTGTGGGAACCACCTTGTTCTGCTGCACATTATGAGCTTATAGTCTACCACATAGACAGCAAGATTCCCTGGGCTGGGGTCACGGCCCTTTTATTAGTTTTGCAGTGCAGCGGGAAGGAAGAGTAATTCTTCCTCTTCTCCCATTATAATTGTATAAAATTGCTGTGAGATGAATTTTAAGGCTATTTATGAAGGTAATTTGATGGCATAAAATAAGCAATAAGAAATTATTTTGTAAGGCACTCATTAACCCACGGTCAACGCAATCAGTTTCCCTGTGTGTATTATAATGTTGCTTATCCATCATTGGTTCGGCTTCATACACTTTAATTGTTCTGGCTTTGGGGAAAGTGGGGGAGGCAGGAGGAAGGTTTATCTCTTTTTTTCAAGTGCATCATTCGTTTGGTGCCCAGCGGTGCTCTGATACGCTCATCGCAAAGAGTTTTGATGTTCATAACCGGACTACTTCTAAAGCCATTAAATCCAGGACAACCTTTCCCCTGGGGTGGCCCAGTCCTCCAGCAAACGGAAAGCAAATGCTAATGGTATTAGCGAGGCTGTTTGAAGATGTGCTGGCATGTAACACCATCCTTGGAGAACCAAAGGGGCGATCCCAAGTCTTCTCCCACATTTCTGATGGGAGCTGGGAGCTGGCTGGAAGCCAGGCTGGCAGAGGTGATGGGTTCAAGCAGTAACTCACTGCGCCACCTATTGCCACCCGTGTTCCCCCTCCCCCAGCGAGCACCGCATCTGGTTCCAATCTGCAATGTCAAGTGCACAAATTAAAGTGCTACCACAAATCCCCGGGTTTCTTTTTTTTGTTGTTGTTTTTTGAGTAATGATTCTCTGGTCCTTCACTACAGCTCTTTGGCAGCCAGCCCCTTCTCAGCAGCAAAATCATTTCTTTTTATCTTTTAAAGAAGGAAATAATCCTAAATGAGTTGCACCAAAAGGCTAACAAGAAAAAAAGGGGGGAAAAAAGGGGACGGGGGGGAGGGGGAGCGGGAAAAAGAAGAAATCGGGCAAATAAACCACGCAATCCAACTTCTCCCTGGGTGAAAGCAAATGCTGAGCCGTGCACAAAGACCGCCAGGCACAGCTGTACGCTATTTTCATTGAAAAATGATCTGCCGCTTCATGCCGCCCTCCATCTCTTCCCACACCGGCTACAAAGCGCGTCCTTCAACAAAAGCATCCCCTATTTTAAGGGGCCTGATCCTGCCCGTGCCGGAGCGCTCGTTGCCTCCTCTCGGGGTTGCGACCCAGGAGCTCGCTCCCAACTTCCATTCAAGGCAACGGCAGCGCCTCTCTCGCCTTGAATGGAAGTTGGACCGCCGGCCTGGCTCTGGAAACCGACGGGGAACGCTGCAGCCACGAGCAGAACCGCCGGGAAGACCCGGCCGCCACCGACCTGTCACCGCTTCGCCCAGAGGCGGGG
>WAAD01024730.1:193441-261049 GCA_013389945.1 Fregata magnificens
CGGCGGCGGCTGCACGGCCGCGGTCGCCCTCCTCCTCCTCCTCCTCCACCTCCCGCCCCGCGCCGGGCCTGGCGGGGGGCAGGAAGGTGGGGTACGCGGGCGTGCTAACCGCGGGCATCTACAAAAACTCCAGCGATGACCTCCGCAGCCACGCACGGCGTCATCAGGGGCCATCGGCAGCACGTTGTGGTGCCGTCTTGCTTATACAGCCCGGCACGTCCGAAACAGGAGCATAAATGACGCGTCTGGGGAGAAGACATCCTGGCGTGAAGGCATGAGGGTGTCAAGAGAGGGTAGGGAAAGGTGGAAAGCAGAGGAGAACGTGGCGGTCCTTGCACCAGGGTGCTGACTGCGGCGTAGGCGCGAGGACCAACGCACCAGCGAGGCGTTGCTTTAAAGCCCCTTTGAGTCGACTAGCCAAAAAAGCCATAATGAAGTGAACTTCATAACAGCGTGTAGACTAATTGCAGCAAGGGATCTGCAATTAGGTTTTCAATGGGCACGCGGTGGAAAGAGGGAGGGGGAGAAATGCAGATGCCAAAGAAAAAAAAAGAAAATGTTAGTATCAAAATAGAGCAAAAACTGAGTTCCAGCTGTGTTCGGGGTGGGGGTGGGGGGGAGAATGGAAGAGGACGAAGAAAGCATTGAGGGAGCCCTTCACAATATGGGATTTGTTTGGAAAGATGTGAGCCCGTTGTACGGCGGCTCTCACAGACATTATGAGCATAATGAAATGCTCTTTCCTGCTCTCCCTCTGTTCCTCAGAAGAGTATGAGTGTTTGTGGTACTGAAAGGCCTTGGATGAAATTCACGTCCCCACTCCCATGCTGTTTGCAGAAGACAATATATTGCGGTGGTGTGCCGTACACCTACTTTATCTATCTGCTGTAGATGTTGGTCCTTGTTCCGAGAGCCTGCAGCTGATACAGATCATTATTTCACAGTCTTTTTAAACCAATGTAAAGTGCTTTCTAAAAAGGAGATCTGTTTTCCTCCTGCAGCTTATAACCAGCCCTTGGTCCCTCCCAAATGCTGGCCCAAATGTAGGTGAGGCCACACGCGTCAGCTCGGAGGATGGTCGAAGCTAAAGCTAGCTCCATTTCTTTTTGCTTTTGATCTCCTCCCAGAGCTGGTTCACCACACGGCCATGTCAGCACAGTGCATCTATGTTAATATTCTAGTTTGGATTACGAGTGCCTTTTTGAACCAACTCTCTAGATCGTTCCGGTTTACCATGCTGCGATTTGCATTGCAGCGGGATTTGAGAACAAATGAACTGAGGTGCTTTGGGGTAAAACAAAAGCAGAAGAAGGGAGCACACCTAAAGCACTCCAACCACTAATGGATGCTCATTACTGGACATTCAGTCTGCAGGACGAGAATACAACTAGCCCAAAGAAACACCCTTGAAATACATACAGCGTGGGTGGCAGGTCCTCCGTACAGCCGTACCGCTCAGCAAATCCATGCCTGTTGTGCTGTCCTAGCTGCTAATGTAGACGTAGGTGTACGTGCCAGCAAAAGGGGGGAAGTGAGGCGGCGCAGGCATAAGCAGCCAGAGAAGGCAGGGCCACTTCTTTGGGGAGCAATATCACTCCTGCCAGATTCAAGAGACCATGAAATTGCAGCCACAGAGAGAACTGACAAACGCTGAAAGGGCAAGGGATGCCCCAAGGGCAAAGGATTGACTGAGGTTGCTAAGGAAAACTGGAAATAAAAACCAAGTCCCATATTGGACCACTGTCTCTCTACTCATTTTATGTATCTGGGCCCATAAAAGGCCCAGAAGTAAGTTCAGCCTCTGCCCCACAACCTATAGGCCACCACTGCTGACCTAAAAACCTGCTCTATGGCTTTCTCTCCTGCGTGGAGCTTGGCACGCAGCACCCTCTGAGCATGTTTATGCTGAAAGCTGTGTTGCAATGCAGAGTTACTTTCCCAAGCGGGTACCAGAAGCTCTCCAGATATGAAAGCAGACAGCTCCCACATTTTCCTTCACCCTTTTTAGCCAGATGTTCCGTGTAGCTCTGTGCCTTGTATGCATTTGTACACAAAGCTTCATGCAATATTTATGCAAAGCTATTTCAATTATTTCTGTGCTGTTGTGCACTGTGCAATGTAGATGTTGCTTCAAAAATAAATTACAGCGCTAAATAAAATCTGTCTTAATTTTGCCACTTATCTTTTGGTAGATTTCGGTCCGATTCCTCCCTCCCTAGTCACGTCTTCCACTCTGAAGAGTATAAGATGCTGCTAGTCTCCTGTACTTCCTGCTGACATTTCTGTGTTCATCCTTCGCAGAGCATCGGTTCCAGGAAGGAAAAGAAACACAAGAACTGCCAAAAGAGTCAACTGCCTACATCACTTGGAGAGGAGAACGCAGCTTCGACTGAACAAGACTCACTGTGCGGCTAGGAACAGCAAAGAGGAAGAGAAGGGGAATCTAAAGTAAAAGGAGCTCAGGTTTCACCCCCTAGATGAAGGAATAATAAGGTGCCAGAGAAACAGTGGGAATTAGGAGGCTGGACAGCATTGGGAGAAGGAGATGTGCAAGTGAGCAGCCAGCAAGAAATGTCAAATTATGTGAATAATAGAAGGACAACAAGATGTGACCTAAGACACCAAGAGTGAGGGAAGGTCCACCGAAGAGTATTCACGAACCAGGATGAAGCTCAGCAGAGCGTAGGTCATGGAGACAAGGGGAGGGAGAGCCTGGAAAGGCAGGGTTTGAACGCAGCAGAAAGACCAAAGAGAAGGAGCAGAAAATACAGTCCCTTTCATTTACTCAGGAAGACACTGTTCAGAAAAGAACAAAATAAAGAGTCTATAAGCAGCAAGACAAAAAGTCCGGCCATAGGTGGTGGAATATAGATGAAAGACAGAACCAGAAGAGGACAATAAGGTGAGAAGATGGAGAAAAGGGTGCCTTCGCTAGGTATTGTCCTCAAGTAAAAGAGATATTTTAAGCACAGAAGGAACAAGAGACTAAGACTGGTTTCTCCCCTCTCAGTTACGCTGCAGTCGATCATCCCAGTGAAAAACTAGTCTGAGATAAGAGGGAGGCCCCAGTCCCCGGATTAGCTCTGACTGGACAACCTTTGGAGGCCTCTATCTCAGCAAACCAGACATCTCGAAACTCTTAGCAAGGGCTAAGTAATAGGACTCTCACATGAAAAAAACCCTCAGAGTCCGAAACTGTCTTCCATTCCTCTCCTGGCTTGTGGCAACAGCTGAAGGACTTGCTCTTACACTCCTGTGTACAGTTGCTACTCCTTCACTGGGGTGATCAGCTGAAATTCTCCAAAAACAAATAATCCCAGATTCCCCATCCTAAACTTGAACATAGAAACTGCAAGGAAGGAGTCAGTGAGTTATCTGCAGGGAAGGAGAAGAGACGATGATTGAGGAGCTCTGTTGCTAGGATGTTATGAGAGGTGTAATTCCGTCTGGTACAGAGGCGGTTATGAAATGGCTCATCTTTTATGATTATCCTGGCTCATCTCTTATGGTTATGTTATTAGGTAGTAGAAATGTTGTGTTCCCTCCACATTTCATAGATAGGGAATAAAGAGATGGTCTGTGCCCCACGGAGCTTACAAGACAAGAAACAGCAGGTGGCTGCCACTGGTAATATAAAAGGAGCCCTGAGAAAGTAGTGGTTGGCATGATGGGCAGTGAATCCAAAACACATAAGGAAGGGGCAAGAGTTTCTGACCCCCATCTCACCGTTAATTTCCTTCCCACTGGGAGCGAACCCCTACATCCCAATGCATACATTTGTCTTCCCCTCTCCCACCCCTGCTGATCGTTAAATTTGGTTTAGATGAAATGAGGCCAATTAACACTTGTGACTTTTCCTAGGTTCATTTCTGACCAGTCACACTAAAATGAGTGCAAGAAATGGCAGAAATTAAGAGGAACATTGCAATTCCCTGGTTGTAAAATGAAAGCAATTGCTTTCCTTGCTTATTGTAACACAGGCCTTCGGAGGCAGGGTGATACGTTATCTGGAAACATCCACTTGGGGATTATGCTTAAGACCCACAGCTGTCACTACGCCTCTGATACTTTATTTTAATCTATTCTAATGTTAATTTTCTAAGCATTTCTTAATTGCATTGGATAATATAATAGGGTATAAATCTTATCAGCAAATCGGACTGACATCAGTTTGTGTTATCATATTACCATGGTTACATTAGTATTACAAGTGAACCTTGCGCTTGTTACTAACCACAAACAATTCTAGCAAGTAACCTCAACCGAAGCAAAATATCCTGGCACTCTTTCCATTTTTTGTCAAACAAAACCAATTTTTCTGGTTGATAGGTAACTGCAGCATACCTATGATGTATTTTACTCTTCTCATACTCCTTCAGCCTACATTTATTTCCTTGCCTTTGTATGGCGTTGAAACATTTCCATGCTGTCAACAAGATGCAGAGGCCAAATTGCTTAAACATGGAATAGGATCTTTAACACAAACTCGGGGTATTCAGGTGACAAGCACTACCCCAGCCTGTCAAAACATTACCACATTTGTAGTGCTACGGCAAAAACTGCTAGTGACTGCTACATTAGGAACCATTGACAACTTGATTAGGTCCCTCAAGGGTCCAGTTTCTCCTCACTCTGATCTGACTGTGGTCTCCCATCAAAAGACACAGTCCCGCTTTCCCTCATCCCCAGTGCCACTGCCCATGTGTCAGGCAAAGGGACAGACATTTCCCGTGGAGTCACTGCAATGATCTGATCCCCTCGATCTGATGAATGAGATGGAAACGTGCTGGAACCAGGGAGGACAGCGATGCTGTTCCTTTCCCTGCAGCTGACTGTTTGGGCATTTCCTACATTTGGCTATTCCTCTGCTGCAGATCGTTGTCCCACCGGCTGTGCAGGGACCATGGCTGGAAAACAGATCGCTACCCTGATCTGAGTTAAAAAAAGTAACCTCTTCTTTCCTTTTTGTTAACCCAGATATTTCAGCGATGTACTTTTAAGCATGAGCAGTTGCACTGGCACAACTGAGAAGGCAGAGCTGTACAGGAATGAAGAGACAAGAGCAGGAAACCTTCCAGCAAAAAGCTCCATCCAGAGGGAATGTGGAAGGAAGGATGGACTGTTTGCAAAACAAGAAGTCACAGGAGCCCATGGAAGAGGATGCAGGAGACAGCTGCTTGTGGGGAAGTGACATTAGAGCTTCTCCAGACATTGCTGTCAGACTACGAGCCATACAAAGACATTCGTTTCTTTTTTGCAGGCAGCAGCCCATGTGCTGAGCCAGGAAGAGGACTGATTTTGAATCACCCATTGCTGCCTCAAATGTGGTGGTAGTCCCCAAGGCCATGAAAGACACACTTCTGCTTAGCAAAGGAGCCAAAGCAGTGCAGAACCTCTGGAGAGCTGGTGAGCCCCGAGCCCAGCGAGGTACCGCAGTGCTGCTCCAGCAATGCCTCCTGCCTACATCAGGTGTCAAACTGGCAAAGAAGATAAAAAACTTGTTTCTCATCCCTAGATTAAGGAAGACGTGCGAGAGAATTGGATGGAAAGGGTGGAAAGCCAGGCAAGATCAGCTCCATTTTTACCTCTGTTTTAAGGATAAGAGAGGGTCTGATAAAGACAACAAGGGGAAGGGGAACACGGAGTTAAACAAACCAGTGTCACTCATGATGTTCACAGCTGACAAGAAGCAGAGCTTGAAGCTACCCCCCTCATTGTTCACTATAAAGAAACTTTACCAGCATTTTAGCAAAGCACCTAATACATCATGTCTTAATGCTAACTGGTGGGGACTGCATTCCCTCCGCAGGCTCATGGACACTGTTCAAATGAAGTCAGCGCTGGACTGCTCCAAGTAACACTTTCTAACTCGTTTTTTTCTTTCTCCCTCATCACCAAGCAGATTATGTCAGTTGAGTTCTGCTGCAATTACTTTTGATTCATCCTTACAGTATCATGTCTGATGTTCTTGTGCTTTGACTCCTTTTCTTCTCCTGGTCTGGGTATCATATTTACATTTAAAAGTGCCTAACCTTTGGTTACACGGACATCTGCTTAGTTTAATGCCTTCTTGCTCCCATACTGCCAGTGTTCATCTCAGCACATCAGGCAGGGAACAGCCCCCACCAGCACGGCCTTTGCAGAAGAATATCTATTAAACTGTGAATAATCAGCCACGGGGAGTGGAAGAAGAGAAATGATGGGTTTAAATTACAGCTTGAGATTTAGACAGCCTGGGGAAAATTCCCAACAGAAGGAACTGGACCAGCCTGAGGAGGAGAAAGCTTCTCCATCATAAGATGTCTTTGACGTCTTTGACGAAAGGTTAGGCATGGATATGTCAGGATCCATAAAGACTCTTCAAGGGACAACAATACACTGAGCATGAGCTCATGCTCTTCAGGTCCCACATTAACATAGGCTCCAACGGCAGCCAGTCCAGTAAAGCAAGTCCATGCGAAGGCCAGACCCAGCCCTACCACTGGCTGCCTTCCATTCTCCTCTCCCCCTGCCTTCAGCACTCAATCTGCCCTAGAGAAGCACACATTCTTGCTTATCAGGAAAGGGAGTCCCACCATACCTGTGCTTGCCTACACAGAGATCTGTTCCTCCTGCCATCACCAATACCTCTGATCTAGCCTTCAGAGACCTACCTATGGAAGCTGCACAGAGGACCACTCGTGCTGCTGAGCCCTCCCTTGCTCCTTCATGTTGCTAAGACCCTCTGCTCCCCCAGCAAAACCCATCTGTGTTCCCCTCTCAGCCCCACGTGCCCAGGAGCCCTGCTCTGCTCCAGCTCTCTGCCAAGAGGAGGAAGGGCAGAGAGTGGGTCTCACCTCCAGCCCTCCTTTTTCCCTGTGCTGCAGCAGAGAGACAACCACACAGAGGTAGGGAGGAGGGAGGCAAAGCTCAGCAGAGTAAGAGAGGCAATGCTGGGGCCAGCTCTGCTTTGGGGACACTGCAAAACCATGGTAACATTGCTACCGTAATTAAGTATAGCAACAGCTCTCCTGTTAGGCAGTAGTGTAGCACCGTTTCAGCCTGTGTGGACACTTCCCCCATACAGGGCTAATCTAGCCAGCTAATGTATGGTCAGAAGTGAAGGTATAGCGATAGCGACAGCAGCACGGCCCAAACGTTTTGTCCCAAACAGGCTTATAAGCATTTCGTGCTTTCCCTGCCAGCTGAATCATTGCGCCTACCTCACCAGACATCCGTAAACAGCCACGGCTCAGCATTCAACCCAGGACCAGAGAGGTTCATGCTCAAAGTACTAAGCCCTTCCCAGAAGAAAGGACATAATTTGCAGTACAATTTGCATTCAAACTGCCTGCGATGAAGGCAGAGCTGCCTGCAGTTGCGCTCTTTGGATGGCCTTGGGACCCCTCAGCTGAAGCAGGCCACGTGATGGGAGCCTGGAGCTGGGCAGAAATGCTCATGGGAAGGCTTTCCAATCAAGCCTGCCTGCACGCTGTAGGAAGCTGAGCAAGATCAAACTGCACCCGCAACACGTTTTAGTTCATACGAATCTGACAGCAACAGCAAGGACTTCTGCTTTTTTTTTCCCTCAGAAAACTCTAACCCTACAGCCTTTAAACGAGTTCATTCAGTCTCAGCTGATGCTCACTTGGACAATGGCCCCTTTACATCAGCTCCACTGCCAGTGAAAAATGGCCCTTCAATATGAATCAGAGGCAACCTGCATGTGTCTTGTTTGCACCAAACAGCACATTTTATGAGCTGGCTTTTAACCTTTTTGATGTGGGCAAGCTGAGGTGGGCTAAATAACCAAGATCACAAGATTTCAGTGTCAGAGGCAGAAGAGATTAGGTGTACCATGCCCTGTCATTTGGGCTCTCCCTTTAAACCAGGAGATGTCACATGTGTAAAGGAAGAAGGCTTAAAAGATCTTGTGGTAGTATCGGTCTGCTAGGCGGTCCTCAGTGCATCACTTCACTCTCGCTATCTCACCCTCACATTCTTTGCATCTAAGAACTTAATTTTGCAATTAAGAACTTAACATAAAATTTTAAGCTTCATCTCCACCCATTGTCTCTCTCCTGGTTTTCTGTACTCAGAGGGTTAACAGGAGTGAGTCTCATTTAGTGTATAAGAACAACAAGTCAAGGAACCACTAAAAAAAAACCCCAACATAAATCTCTTTGCCTGAAATAATTCCCTTTTCACTGTGCTAGGGAGAACAAACACAAACCTCTTGCTGTTGCTTAAGGCACGTGCCTGGAGGAAGGGAGGTGTCACTGGCTCCAGACTTTGCATCAGTGAGTCCCATAAAATCTGGAAGGTCAGGTGTGCAGTCATGGAGCCCGTGACATGTAAACAGCAGGATGTGAGTTGGAACAGATAGGGCTCTGGAGGGACTTGCTCTCATTCTCTGAGCCTTAACTTAAAACTTGAGCTGAGAAACTGCCACACACGAAAGGCTGGCTTTGAATTCAGGTGCAAACTGACCTGAAATGGTACCTGGATCTCTGTTGTTTTTACTGTCCCACCATTTTTTGAGTATTGAGCCTCTTATCAGTGTTGGCTTAAGAGGGAATATCACTTCTGAATCTTCTTTAATGAAGGCTTTGTCCTGGAAGAACACATTTTCTATCAACCCAGGCATCTGCAAACCTGCAAGAGAAAAGAATGGCATTTCCATTTCCAGAAATTATTGGCCCAAAACTTTAGTCTGAATCTCACAGCTGAACTGTTCATTCAGGGCATGCCGTATCTTTGCATTACCATTTGCTGTACTAGCATCAGACATGCAGACAGGAACATTTTTTTTTTTTAGAAAAATAGCCTGCAACAGCAAGGCAGCACTGGGGAAGTTATTTCATTTCAAAAGATGTTGGCATTGCAAATCAAAGCCTCTCCCTCATATGGCACTGCTAGTCATAGGATAGCACTGCCAGCCCTGTCCCGGGACGGACTCAGCCGCCAGCCTGCCTGTCCCTCCAGACCTGGGAGAGGACACAGGGGAGGGAGGGCTGCATCTGGTTTGTCTGGAGAAGGCCAGTCCAGTCCTGCGATTTTAACTTTGTCTTTCCTTTAAAAGGAAACCTAGTTTCTGGTAACCATCTTGGTGCCTCTGCTATAGGCTGAAATTGTTGCCCAGAACTGTTCCCGCTTTTCAGATGATTACCTCCAAGTGGCTCTCAGATTCCAACTGTTAGTCTCATGCATAATGTATTTCATTTCAAGCCTTTCATCTGTGCATAAGTTTTCCATTTATTTCCATCCTGGTCTCAGACACTCTTTTACCTGTAAAGCAGGAGAAGTTGCTGTTTTCCCCACTTCTTTCTGGACTCTCATTTCGCTCAAACACTGCTTGCCAGTTCCAGCTCTTGTGCCACCAAAACGCTGTTTCAGGGGATGAGGTTCATACCCGTCTCCTTACTGCCAATTTTTGGGGACACCTCCTTTCCAGCAGCATCTGTGCTGGCTGGAAAGTTCACTGCCTGCAGCTACTCTCTGTTCCCTGCTGTTGGTGACGGACCAGCCAGCTGTGTTCCTGTGATCACTCCCTAACCCACGTCACCCACAGGGAGCCAGCTTAGCTCATGCTCACCGACTTCTTTTAACCAAACTGACTTCAGGGGCTCTCACAACAAGGAGAAGCTGGTTACAAGGAGCAGCACAGCACCCACCAAAAGAGGACACCAGAAGGCCTGCAGTCTGCCTCTTCAGTTGGGCTACAAAACAGCATCCACACTTCGACATCCCCGTATTACCATGCTGCCTTGAGATCACTGATGGAAACTGCAGGACAGCTGAACTTCTCCAGGAGCTGTGCCGGGGGCGTGTGCTAAATGTCCATAACTCCCCGTGCTCTCTTCATAATCCCCTGGTGGCCAGGAACAAGTCATTTAGATGATTTGGAATAGCAATGAGAGCAGATTTAGAGGAACAAGCCTTCAAAGCAGGAATGCAGAGCTCAGCAGTCAGACATCCAGCAGTATCTGGATGCCACTTCTTTTCCAAATCCTTTCAGATGCAGCCTAAGGGGTTAGTATTGACTTTAAAAGCCAGGGGCCCTGATTCAACAAAACCAGCTAAGCACTTAATAACATTAAGCACATGCTCAAGTCTCTTCCTATTCAACAAAGCACTTAAGCACATACTTCACCCCTCTTAGATGGCCCAGAACCAAAACATTGAGTTCTCAGAATTTCTTCATTCTTTATTTAATTTTGGAGGAGGGACAGGAATTTGAACCTTGATCCATGTTTTGCAAAGGGTCCCTATTTGCAACTGAGTCAGACTCCAGCTCCAGACCTACACTCCCAAATGCTGGCACATTCATGGTTTGGATTGGGATCTGAATTTTTCAGCTTGCCCCTCACTCTGATCTATGCTTATGCTCATTAAAGAGATTGAACTGCAGGCAGGGAGCTGTTAAACCATGTTTCTGTGCAAGGTTTACATTGATGATACTTTCCCCAATGCAAAACTGAGGCACTACCTCAGTGTATAGTGTGCAGATGCTCAGCCTAGGCGTGTGCAGGATTTGCAGAGCTCCTCCAGTTTGGCTGCTCTTCCAAAAATTTAAACCTGCCACAGGCCAGCTCCGTAGCCCAACTCCCAGAGTCATGTGAAATCCTCAGCCTTTGGTTATTATTGAAATGCCGTATAGCATTCGCTTAGCAGTTGCAGAAGGAAAGTGCAAAGGGAGCGAGCCCGGCGTGCTGTGAGCCCACTGGGGGATGCAGCTGAGGAAGGGGACTGACAGCCAAGAGGCAAAGCCTCGGTCTGCCTCCGAGCTGTTGTTTCAAGCTTTCGGCAGACTGAGGCAAACGTCACCACATTGCTTTCCGCACATTTCCAAATGTCACTGCTTCTTCCAACACCTTCTTCTTTCCTTTTTTTTTTTTTTTTTTTATAATTTTGATTTGTTTATAACAAAAGCTGAGAGCCTCCAGAGCGAAGCAGTAGGCACCAGGAAAAGTAGCAAACAAATAAAGAAATCAAAACAAAAACATCTGGGCCACATGGCCAAATCTGAGCCCTCTTCCTGTCCCACACCAGTGCCAGTCTCATCTCAGCACGTGGAGCTCAACTCTTCTCCTCTCTTGCTTTGGCAAGGGAGCTCCAGGGCTGCTGGCAGGGCAGAATAAAGCTATGAAATAAAAGGCCAGGCTCATTCCAGGGAGACTGAAAACAAATAGTCTGCCAATTGTCTGGGCGAGGATGGGAAGTGGTACTCAGACATCTAAGGCAGCAGGAGGATGTGAGAGCCCTCCCATAGGCATTACCAATTGCCTGGAGGAGGAAGAAAATGAACCTGGTTAAAAAGAAAAGACAGAATTCAACTAGCCACATTGTTGGCCTTCTGGGAAGGGCATCACTGGAGGGTTTGCTTATTAAATGGTTGCCAGAAGGACAAGAGGAGGAAGGAGCATCCAGCCAAGGGCTATAGGGCCCATAAGGAGGCTGTCACTTTGAGCAACAAAAGGCACAGGGAACCAGTGGGCCCTTCCTTGCTGGCCACAGCAGTGGGAACACCAGGAAAGTCAGAGCAGCTGGAGGGACTGGTTCACTCAGGCTTCCCTCCACCGCTGCTGGGGACCGACAGACATCCAGAAAAACAGCTCTTGTCCTTCCCAGGCAGCTAGACTCAAGGGGAGTCTGGCACAAAGACTAAACATGAGACCGGTAATGAGGAGAGACAGGCGTGACAACTGCCTCGTGGGCAATACTTGCCTTAAACCTGCCGTTAACTGGCTTTCCACTATACCTGCTCTGAACAAAAGCACGCGGGCTGGAGATGCCGAGCATCCTTTATTTAGGTGGCAGATAAAGAGGCTGCAATTAATGCCCCGTCTTACTGAGCTGGAAGCAGAGACGGGGAGACAAGTCACTTTCCCAAGCTAAGACACAGAGATGAGAACAGAGCTGGCACGTGCACATGAATCTTAGTAGTCACCATCTGGCACTACTGCCAGATCAGGCTCCTTCACACCACTGGATGACACAGTTAAACAAAGATTCCTCCTGGGAAAGACCAGACTTGGAGAACTTGAAGGGAAAAAAAAAAAAATCAACAACTCGCAGCCCAGCAGCACTCTAAGAGCCTGTCACGCTCGGCCTGGGCTCAGCCGTGTCTCCGGGAAGTGGTGCCGTAGCTGCCTCTCTGCGTTTGCGGTCGTGATGCCAAGGTGCGCTGGCTCAGCAGGTGATTTCCCAGCCTTTGCAAATGGATGACATCCTGGTGCAACAAGCTCTCAAAATTACCCCACTGCATTGCAAGAGACAAACACAACACCCTGCACCGTTGTGATGAGGCAAGAGCTTTATCTTTCATGGACATGTATATGAAGGCACTAACCACAGCATATTTGAGAGGGCCACAGTGTTGGGAAGGACTGGACGGCAAGTGTTGGTACAATAACAAGGGTTTGGCTCCTGCGTGTCGCTCGTTGCCCTAGAGGCCATTCCCTGTCCTCTCCTGTCCTGCTCCGAAGCCAGAGCAAGATAAAAGGTGGGGAGAGGATGGACCCAGCCCAAGAACCACATTCAGACCGTAGGGTGCTGGCTGGATTGTACTGGTCTGCTCAGACCTTCCCCACCACTCCCCAGATCACAGGTCATTTCCAAGTGGGTGCACCAACCCTAAGTGTGGGTGCAACCCCAGGTTTACCACAGCGGGTGTTTTGCCAGCACTTCCAGCTTAATGCAGAAAGGGCCATGCAAAGCCCAGATCATAGAATCATAGAATCATAGAATCATTAAGGTTGGAAAAGACCTCTAAGATCATCAAGTCCAACCATCAACTAACACCACCATGACTCCTAAACTAGACCCTGGAGTGCCACGTCTACACCTTTTTTGAACGCCTCCAGGGTAGACGACTCCACCACCTCTCTGGGCAGCCTGTTCCAATGCCTAACCACTCTTTCAGTGAAGAAATTCTTCCTAATGTCCAATCTAAACCTCCCCTGACACAACTTGAAGCCATTTCCTCTCGTCCTATCGCTAGTTTCTTGGGAGAAGAGTCCAGCACCCGCTTCACTACAACCTCCCTTCAGGTAGTTGTAGAGAGCGATAAGGTCTCCCCTCAGCCTCCTCTTCTCCAAGCTAAACAGCCCCAGTTCTCTCAGCCGCTCCTCATAAGACTTGTTTTCTAGTCCCTTCACCAGCCTCGTTGCCCTTCTCTGGACACGCTCCAGCACCTCAGTGTCCTTCTTGTACTGAGGGGCCCAAAACTGAACACAGTACTCGAGGTGCGGCCTCACCAGTGCCGAGTACAGGGGCACGATCACTTCCTTACTCCTGCTGGTCACACTATTCCTGATACAACCCAGGATGCTGTTGGCTTTCTTGGCCACCTGGGCACACTGATGATGAACACTGGCTTAGCCAAGAAGCAGGGGAAAAGCTCCAAAGGCTGTTACACGCTCTTGTCTTTCCCAACCACGCCCAGCAGCTTATCCAGGGGACTTTTTAACTAAAGTGACCAAAACCCATCTTTTGTTCCTGTCCCCTAGTACATACACTGGCTGATTTTCTATCCTACAATTGCAGAGACCATCGGAACCATGCAGTCCTTGGAGAGCACGCGATGGCTGCAGCAGCCACCCTGGGAGATTTATGAGGGCAGCAAGCTCTTGGTTTCCCTGGTCACCCTCAGAGGATTAACAGCCCCATGTATTGAGAATGAACAAAGATCTGCTGTTCCTCATCAGAGACCTTATGATTCTGTCCGTGGGGAGGAGGCTTCAAACATAGATAACCTTTGCAAGGAGAAATAGCCATTCCTGGATGTAATACGAGAGACAGGCAGAAAGAAAAGCATCTGCAGTGCTCTGGGAAATCTCAGAAAATGGAGCTGAGAGTTTGCGTTATTTGTAAGGGTGGAGAAGAAAGGTTAGTCGTGGGGCAGTGGGAGGAGAAAAGGAGGTTGGTAGCAGAGTTTGTTCATGTAAATTTGGCTTCTGGGCGGATTTTCTCTTGGATGTGATACAATTAAAAGTTGCTTCTGCACAGGACTCAAGTTCCAGCTGTTTCTTCGCTCTACAGAGCACATGGTGCCTTGAGGTCTGCACCAGTAGTCTCGGACTCCCGTTTTGAGTGGGCTACGTTCTTTGACATACAGATACAAGGCACCTACGGGCAGTTTTTGGAGTATAAGGGCTGATAAACTTTCAAAGGCTTTGCTGGAGCTTGTGCACTTTGCTCCTCCATCTGAGCTGGGGCTCTGATCTCCCTGTAATCAGGAAGAGCGCTACCAGCAATACTTTCTAAAAGACTTTGCTACAGAGCCGTGACCTGTGTGGTTTTCCTCTCAGCTTGTTATCCAGTCTTAAATAACTGGCATGAGACTTGCACTCAGCCGAAATACTTGATTCTGCTAATGGATCTGACCATGAATCCCACACAGCTGTTTACTGTACCCTTTGTATTGGAGTCATCAGTGAAGGAGGAAGGATGGTAAACAGTAATTACTATGCAGATTTCAAAGAGAAGTGCATCTGTGCCTTTGGTTTCTGCTTTATTTGTTTGGTGACATCTTCACAGGACAAAGTGGAGTTCTTTTCCTTAACCCTTAAATTAGCAGAGGAAGTATGAATTTGTTGTGACACTAATTGTCACATGCATTTTTTTTTAAAAAAAATCAAACAGTAACACCATTCCCTGGGACTGAAGACGCTGCATCTCAGTAAGTGGCTTCCTGGAGGAATATATCCACAAAGGAGCAAATTCCCATTCTAATTAAAAGGAAATCTCTGAGACAAGCTTTTCCATGAAGGAAACAAAAAGGCAGAGCTGACACGTCTAATGCATATATTAACATTAAAGACATGGAAATTAATTGGATTTATTACTAGTCACAGCTGCAAAGATGGCTCATTTCTAAGTTTATTTTACAGAAAGTGGCGGGAGGAGTGGGATTTAATAGTCATCTCGGTTAAGCTAATGAGCCAAAACTAATGGTCTCTTCTTGTTTAGAGAGGCCCCAGTTCAGTGGAGCACCTAAGCATGCGTGCAGCTCTCACTGTGGTTTCCAAGGGATACTTTGCATCTGCTGGAGCGTTTGTTGATGAGTAGGATGCTTACAGATGCTTACGGTCTGGGAGGGAGAGGAAGCATTTTTCTGAATGGCAGTCAAAATCAATGGGATGATCAGTTAGGATCATCCCACGTTATCATTTCTGTCCAGAAGAGAGGAAATTACTTTCCAGAGAAAAAAAGACAATGAGAAACTCAGTGTCATGAGGAGTTCCATGCTGTCTTCAAGTCCTTAGTGTGAAAACAACAAAATCTCTCCCTGCACTTGCAGGTGATGAAGTGCAACGGAGGGTCCAGCAGGACTCACACCCTATGCACAGGACACAGCTGGGACAGAGGTGACAGCACAAATACAGTGACATTAATTGCATTTCAATTACAAATCAAAACTAAGTAAATCCAGCCTGCCCACAAAGAGGATTTTTGGCTGTCCCACAAAGACAGGTGGATCCTGTAAGAAGGCTAGTTGCTGGAAGGGCTGGGGCTGGGCTCCCTGCAGTGACCGAGCTGCAGAAGGGACATCCTTCCTTTTTTCCCTCTCTCCCTCTCCTGACTGCAGAGTCTTATCCCCTCCCTAGCCCAGCAGAGCACAATCTTTTTCTTTTTTTTCTTCCAGGTTAGTTTTCTGCTATTTTAACAAGCCAAAACAGCTTTCCAAGGGGTCGGATCCATTCCAAAAGAAAGCCATAGCTACCTTGTGATGGCTCCAACAGGTACACCACTGAGACGGGAAGCCAGGAGCCCAGCTGCAGCTCAATACCAGCAGCAATGCCCCTAAATCACAGCCCCTCTCTTGTTTTCTAGGCTGCATCACTTGAAAGGATGCTGAAAAGGTGCCCGAAGGAGCTTTCAGAGATCCCTCCTCTCCTGTAGATGAAGAAAACCAGAAGGTGTTCAATGGGAAAGCTGACCATGGAAGTGGGAAAATGGGTAAGGCAAAGCACTTATCTTGCCTCTCCACGAGAGGGTTTGGAGGATTTTGGTGGCTTCCTTCCCAAACTGGAAACCAATTTTCTGAGGCAAAGACAGGCTGCCTTAGGCAGGGAGGTGTTAGACTAACAACAAAAGGGAAAGGTGCAAAGAAGGAACAAATGGAAACTCATTTAACACTTAATGAAGGTGCTGAGAACAAAATTAATCAAAGCACCGAAGGAAGTGGAAAGAAATTCTTTCATCACCTATCCACCAAAGGTAGGTCCTGGCTAATAAACAGGAATCACTGCTGTACAGGCAAAAATTTGGCCTAGCTGGAAAGATGGAAACCTGGCGAGAAGCTGATTGGAGTGTTAAAATCATGGCTTTTAGGAAGGCTGAAGCGGGGACAAGATGGAGAACTGTTAGAAATAGGATCACAAGCATCCAGGTCATTGGACTCAGTAGTAAATTCATTGGAAAATTGATGGCTCAATCATCTAAAATAGAAAGCACAAAATAGACCAACCAGTATCTGCAGTGGAGCACAAAATCAAACCTGCGAACCATCTGAACGTCTCCCTGAGCAGCTGCCAAAGGCAAGGAGGGGAAAAGGGCGAGATTGTCATGGGAAAACTTCAAATGGAGCGAATTCTGCAGGAAAGCTGCCTCCAGCGCTGAAACAGCCTCCATATTTGTAAAGATGATGGTGATTATTTCCTATCTCAAAAGAACCCACACATCCAACAGGGGAGAATTGTATGTTAGACCTTTTTTCTTGGCAGATACAGAGAATTTGATCACAGGACTAAAAACGCACAGTAGCTTAGGTAGGAAGTGATTGCCACTTGAAAACATTTGTTATGTGCAGACAGAATAAAATCAAACCCAGTAAGATATTGCCTTGCTGCTCTCCCAGGCTGCTGTTACAAACCTGAAAACAATCGTGAGCCAAATCAGTTCAGAGAAGGAATTTAAACAGAAAAAAACCCCCAAGAATTATAATTGGGGAATATTGAAGAACATTTCTCTATACTGACCAAAAGCCACAGTCCAACAACTAAGAGACTATTATAGTGGTTAAAACAACAACTCCTTCTTCACCAAGAGGAGAATACAAATATCCTTTATGAAACAAATGGGGAAAAGGGAAGCTGATGGCAGTGAATACAAATCAGAAGGTAGGATCTATAGATCATCCATATGGGAAACAAAAGGGCACAAGAGGCAGGAGACAGCCAAGAGAATTAGGGCAATCACAGCATTTTTTTTTAAGTACAGGGAAACTTCTTGTTTTCCATGCAGCGGGCAATAAGCCTGCAGAAAAGGCAGCAACATAAAAGCAATATTTTTGGTGTATGTCTTTTGAGAACGGCCAGATGGTAAGGTTACATCATATGGGGCTGACGACATACTTTTCACTCCAGTGGTAACTAGGGTGATTGTTAGACAGAGGCTAGATATTTTTAAATAAATGGGTTTGTACAACCTGCAACTAGGCAGAACTGTCTATGCTGGGCTTTTACCTTGAAATTTCCCATTGCTGCTTTGTTGACACAAGCAACGCTGGGAGTTTTCATGCAGAGGCATGGCCAAAAAGTATGTGAGGTAAGAATGGGTAATGCAACATCTAAAACACTGGGAGTAGCCTTACGGTAAAACTCTCCCATATCTCCACCAGTAGATATGAGCCAGTTGTACCATTGGCAAACAGATCTTTCCTGTCCTCATAAAGAGCAGTGGGGTTTGCCTCCCGGATCCCGGAGATTAAATCTCATGAGGAGCCCATGCTGTTGTTGCTGGACGCTGCCCTTGGAGCAGCGAGAAGGACCAGGGCATTGGGTGGGACAGGATCTTGCTGACACTCCCCTACAGCTTTTGGGCTTGGGACTTGCTGTGGGATCAAGTATTTTGCCTTTCCAGCTGGACACTCCCAAACCCACTTCATCTGGGTTTGTTAACAAAGATTGTTTATTGCAAAGCTGGTTTAGAAACTCCATCTAAATAATCCTCAGCCTCTTCCCTGCTTTTTAGCAGAGCTGCAGCCCTCCAGGGAGCTCCCCAAACATCCTCAGAGTTGCTGGAAAGGCAGAGTTAGTCACTGAAACCTTTTACTGATGTAGACAGATCCAGAGGAAAGATGAGCCCAGGACAGCTCAATGAGCACATGGCTGGGCTTGCTTCCAGGGCAAGGCACCGCTCTGCTCTCCACCTCCCTGACTGAGCCCATGCTGACCACCACCTTCCCACCATGGGTAGCCAGATGCACTTTTCAAGATGGAGGGACTGATGCTTCATAGCACTGCTGTGTGATGCTGGCCATCCTGCTATTGACCCACAAAGCTGTCCCCATTTCCACTGCAGCTGCATGGAAATCAGCCCGTGTAAACATATCCCATGGGCCACTGTTGGCTCAACAGTCAATAGCTGAGCCGCCCCACTCATGGTACACGTGCAGAGGCGTGTACCAGTTGGTATCGTCAACTTGCAGTGTCTTAAGAAAGAAGCAAATCTATGGAGAGTGGCACAGATCTGCTGTATTTGTGCAGCTGTGGTGAGACAAGTCTCTGAATGATGTCCATACACACCCACCTCCACTTTCCCAGAAAATGCCTGTTACACCACTGCAAAAAAAACCCCCTCAGTTATTAACTATTAATGAAAGCATTCTCCCAAGAGGTGGGAAGGACCAGGAAAGCCAATGAGCCCAACCCAGCTTACAGGAGCCAGAGATGTGGGGCGTGCAGTGCCAAGCAGTGATTGATGCAATGTGAGCAGTCCTGAGCCAGTAAACAGAATAGACCTGGCCTGGTGAAAGAGGAATATAAATCCCATCGGTCTATAGCTAGGGCCTGGCCAAAAACTTTAGGACAAAAAGTAAAGAGCAAAGCCACATACCTTGAGTCCACCATGAACCCCACCATGCTCCTGGGTGCTGCTGGCTACAGTATATCAGTCCTTATTAATACGGATTGTTATTTAGCAAGGGAATAAGTCAATGGAATAATATACTCCAGATTCATTACTGTCAGCTCACTCAGAATTATGTGTATTAATGACCAGATTATATCTGTTTATATAATACAAATTACCATAGAGTGACTGTGGGCATTGAAACGCTCCTTGTCTGTTTGACACACATAAATAATGGAGGAGCTCACGCTGCATTTGGTACACATGACTAACCTTTTATCCCTGGCACCCTGGTGCAGGCTGGAGAAATGACTCGGGTTTCAAATTCCTCGCTCCAGCTGTCATTAGCCTAGCAAAGCGTTAGCGAATCGGTGGCTAATTGATGTCCTTGTTGGACATTATTTTATTAGTCAGGCCTGGTGAGCATCAAGTGGAATTTTAATGCCCTTCTATCCTTGGGTCCGCGTGGCTGTAAGTGTTAAGGCTTGTAAATAATTAACTGCACTCTGAGAGTTTTAGGAAGGGGCAAATAAGTTATCCTGCGGGTTTGGGCTGCTCCAGCTGGCCCTGGTGTTGCGACCAACATAGGCTCCTGGCAGAGATGAGATGAGCTCTCCGTGGGGTGGAAGGAACAGCCCAGACTTCAGTCCCCCAGCAATGGTGGTTCATAGGGTGGTTTATCGACCAGGTCTGGGGTTCACATCGTCCTTGGGTGTGGATGGTCCTCAGGGAAGCTGCCATGGGGAAAAGGGAGAAGCAGGAGTTTGCAAATAGCCTTGAGAGAAGGTTCAAATGAAGGCCCAAGGGATAAAGCTGTGCCACGCTGCCCGGTGCTCGCTGCTGCACCAAAAATACGTCGTTGCATCAAGCTGTCCCCAACACGTGGTGAGGAATAAAGGATTTTCACAACCCGCTGTGAGCTTCTGGCTTGTCTGAAAACCCACGTGCCGGGTCACGGGGGGGTTGGGGCTTAATGGCTGTGTCGCTCATCAGTTGGGGCACCGAGCAGCAACCCCATGCTGGTCCTGCCTTTCAGCAGCAAGACCGCAGCTGGGGGACTCAGGGCGAAATCAAACCCCTCTTTGAGTGTGGGGAGGAAGGTTTTGCTTTGACAGTCTGCACACAGAGCATGTTGCTTTGAAAACACTAGCCTTTTTGCTTCTACTTTTTGCTTTAAAACTTGCTAAATAACCTGAAAATGAGCATAGATTTATAAATCAAGGACAAAAAATATTTTTGCTCGGGTTGAAATGAAATTTTGGGAATGTTTTCCTTTTTAAAATGTCATCAATTTTTTCTTTCCTTTTTGTTTTCTAACAGCACTGGGAAGTCCACCATAAACCCAGACCTCCCGAGCTCACAGCCAGCGGATGTCCTCAGTACCATCCCCTGCTGATCTCTTGGGACTTCTCCCCTTCCTTTCTCTCCTCTACCCATCTCTCTGTAACCTCTCTGGGGCAGGAATCGTCTTTTTCCTACATGAATATTCTGCATTTGTTCTCAAACAGAGCCTCTGAGGTGACAGCGCAATGCAAAAAATAAATAATTTAAAATAAAACCTTCATCAATCTCAAGAGATCCTTACTCCAGCCCTGCTTACGTACTGCACGGGCTTTCCAGGAGCCAAGTAAAAATGAACAGAGAACTTGGGCACACCAGGCTATTCATACATTAGGCAATAATTATAATGTATATTAACTGCCTGGGTGTTGAAAGAGTCCCAGCATGAGATTGCTTCTCTAATAGGAGACAGAAGTGATAAAAGACAGTAATAGATTGCCTTTCAGATGTGGAATTAAAAGCAGCAACTCATTAGATTATTTTTTTTTCACAGCCTCTAATCGCAAGTAGTTTCTTTTCAAGTCAGATTTCCATTTCCAAGGCTAAGCTCAGCAACACAAACAGAAATTAAAGAGGGGGGGTCCTATTCTGACCTCTCCAGCATCACAGGAATGGGGAGTAACTGCGTTCAGCTCAGCAGTGCTGCCCAGCCAGAGCAGGAGCCCAGGAGCCAGCCCACCTAGGCAGCCTTCTGAAGAGTCTATCATCAAAAGATCGGGATTTGGCAGCTTTTTTTTTTTTTAATGCTAGCTGCAGCCACTGAATTTCCTTTTTTAAGAGATAGCCTAGAAGATAAAGCTTTTGAATTAGAGCAATCAAACAAAAAAATAGTTACTTCAAAGCAATGGCAGAGATTCTTAAAACCTGACATTTCCACTTACTGATCCAGTTTGTCTCTAGCAAGGAATGCTTTCCAGGCAATTTTGGCTGCTGTTTTAAAAAGAAAAGTATAGAAAGCAGGAGAAGAAAAAGCGGGATTTTAGCTGAGCTGGGAAGCACAGTAAATAACATTCATTAGGTTCTCCTGGACAGTTTTAATGACTCAGAGTTTTAAATCGTTCATTCAACATCTTTACAGGCCAAAACATAGTACGGTTTCAAACTCAAATCCTTTGGCAGGAGCTGCATAATCCATAAAACATTTGAAGGGGGGAGTACAGGGGGAGAGGAAAGAAGGTATAAAATCAGGCTGGGAGTGGTGTTGCTGGTCAAATTTCACCTAAATCAGCTGCAAAGTCTGGTTTTATCTGTATCGATGGCACCTAAAAATAAAGGAGTCCAGAGCACCTCCGTCTTCCCACCCCCAGAGCCAGGACCAGCACAACCATGTGCACATTTCAGCTGCCAGCGCTCCCAGAGACCCCAAGCACGGGTTAACCAGGTTTCACCGCCTACGTTTATAGTAGCCGAGCTCTTAAACACAGATGGCGATTTGGATCCGGCAGCACAAAAGCTGCATTTTTTTCCACTGTGCTGTCCACCTACTCTGGATGGGAAATAAGCTCTTCAGCAGATGAGGGTTTTCACAAGATTCATGCACAAAGCTAGGCGTGGGGTTTAGGGCTAGTTTAAGTCTCCCAAAGTGGCATAGTCCGTGTCCCTTGGGAGCCATCCCACTGTGTCCTGGCACCCCAGCAAGAGGAGGGCTCAGGCAGCTGGGACTTGTCTGTGCCCCGATGCTGCTCCTGGGGAGCTGGGGGAATTGAAGGCAAAGCCCCGCAGCTTGGTCACAGCTCTCCTCGAGGAGCATGGGGACACAGGGAGCACCCGGGAGCTTTTCTGAAGCCCAGGGGCTGGCTTTGGGTCTACTCCCATGGGGTGTAGTCACAGCCACGTTCTGGGAAGTCCATCCCCTTGCCCAGCTCCACTAGGTTGAGGCTGGTTATGGTGGTTTATCCCACCCGTAGCATGCTCTGATGCCAGCTAAAGGGAATTTTCAGGGCAGTTTAGTGCCTGAATGGGCAGAAACGTGAAGCCCATACCCACAGCCCGGCAGGGCTGTTGTCCACAGGAGCCCTTCTGGCTGATGGGAGACAAGAGCTCACGTGGCACAGACCTCACGGCAGCGGCAAGGGGTGACAGGGACCAAGTGACACAGGCTCTGCCACAAGCCAGAGCCCCCCAGACCGAGCTACAGTGGCACAGCTGACCCGCAGCAACCCCTGGACCCCAGCTGTGTCGGCGCAGGGGGGCGAAGGGTCGGTGTCCTGGGGGAGAGAGACCTGATGCAACTGGGCTGCACTGTTCCCTGAAAAGGGATTGCTCCCGCAAACCCCATTGCACCACCTGGCAGGGAGGGAGCGGTGAGAGGGCGGCATCTGGCAGCTGCGAAGGATGGAGAAATCGTGGCGGAGCATTAAAGGCAGTGCCCGTTGGCCCGGGGGCTGTTTACAGGCATCTCACTGCTGGCCGTGTCCCCAGGGGACACACACCTGGGCAGGGGCCCGTGGGGAAAACACCCCGTGGAGGAGGTTTTAAGGAAAGTCTTCAGCATTTTGGGAAGTGGAGCGGGTCGGGGGTTCTGCAGAGGCACCAGCTCACCCCGGGGCGGGAGCCTGGAGCTGAGATGACTTTTACCATTTGGCATCATAATCATGGTCGGGGCCCAGATCTCACCTCCAGCGGTGTAAATCAGCAGTGCATCCACTGCCGTCCGCAGGGGCGCGGGAGCAGAGCAAGGCCGTGCCGTTTGTCCAGAGGTGGTGAGAAGCAGGGAAGATGCTTTTCTGTACATCGGTTTGACAAACATGGTGTTGTGGTTAAGAGATGTCTGGGAGAGCCCTGCGAGGGGAAGGAAGAGAACATGCAGGATTTCCCATTTATCAGCTGTAACCACCTCCTCTATCTCTGCTGTCAGACAAGAAAGAGTTTGCAGGAAGGCGCTGTGGTCTGGGCAGGAAAGGGATTTCGTCCCTATCACACCACACTGCGGCACATCAGGCCCCACTGATGGTTTGCCTGGATCAGACATGCTTTGCCCAGATCAGGCTTGCAGCCACGTGCATTCAATTGCAGCAGCATCGCAGTCGTGCGGATTACCCAACACGCTCATCAGCTGGATATCGAACCTCTAGTCAAAACCAAAAGTCCACAAATACAGAGCCTTTCGCCACACTCCAGCTTGGCTCCGCTCCCCAACTCAGTTCATTCCTCGGGAGACAAAAGGCTCAAGCCCTGTGGCCGTTTACTTTACAGAAATAGGATCAAGACCTAAAAGTAGCCATTAACCCCCTGCTAAAAGTCCCCACGGATTAATTTTTGTTGCTAAACACTCTCCCGCTGCTCCCCCTTCCTCTCAGCATCCTCTTGCATGGAGAGCTCTAGCACAAAAAAATGCACAGCTGAAAATGAAGCATCCCCCAGGGAAAACAAGGAAACCAACCCAGTAGTGAGCCCTTCTCTTTACTGCCCCATGTGCTAAATCCATTGGAGATGAGCAGTGCAGACCAAGAAACCCCAGGGCTTCCCACTCTCTCGCTCTTCTATGATTACACGTCCCTGCTACAAGAAGGTAATAAAATCCTGCAGCCGCATCAACAAAATTAGATCAATTCCGCGGCTACACATCCGCATTTAAACCTGATCAAATAACTCCTCATCCTAAGGAACCTGGGGAATAGCTCTTTATAGGGAGAGCACAAAAGGAGACAGAATCGAATTAAAGATTCATTCAAATTAAAAGGTTCAATTTTAAAAGAGGCAGGGCCAAGCGAGAAGGAGCTGGGGGACGTACTTCTTAATGAGCTCGATGGCAGGAGTATCTTTAATAATAGATCTGATGGGAGAACCGTGTAACCCAGCAGCACACGAGGCATTTCCCTCCGCACCGCAATAAAACGAAAGGCATGTGTCCCCCATGCACAGGTGGTTGTTAATGCTCCGTCTGAGCCTGAGATTAAATTTCAGTGGCCAGAACAAAAATGTGGCATTGGTATTATGGACAGGCCTGATGATGCTGAGCCAATAGCACGGGGGAGAAAGTGCCCTAAAAAAAGGGAAGATAATGAATAGTTATGAAAGAAAATGAATAATTCTACAGTAGGATGAGGTCCCCAGTAACTCAGCTGTGCCCCTGCCTGGTCCTGATTTGAAAACAAACTCAGCAGGAGAAATACTGCCTTCTTCAGAGTACAGATGAGGATTAAAAAAAGGGAAGGTTTTTCCCCAGGCTCTGGCCTTAACCGCTGGGGCAACCTCAAGGCAGCCGCTTACAGCACAGACAGCACTTCTCCTTATAAATAGATCAGGATACATAAGGTGCTTGTTGTGATGAACCCTCAGAGGATTAAAAACACGTGTGTATCGCTTAGACACATCATTTCCCCACAATTTCATTTTCAAAATGGGATTTCTCTAACTTTTTCTAGGTGGGGAAGCAGAAAATAAAAGGTAGTTTACAGCTATTATCTTTTTTTTTTTTTAAAGCAAAAATGCTTCCATTGCAAGGAAAACATAAGTTTTGAATAAAAACTTCAGTTTAAGCCCCTGGTGTGGGGGGTCTGAGCTGACAGCCTGGGCTGGGGGGCAATACCTCTCCCTGCCCTGTTTTGGGAGCAAGCACCCCGGCAGCCTTGCGGCCCCTCTGCCAGCTGGGAGCCCTCGCCCTCATCAATATCCCTCCTTGTCCGGCTGCTGAGAGCAGGCGATGCCGTGTCACACAGCAAGGCAAGGCAGGGAAATAGCCCCCGAGAAAAAAAAAATACTAAACCACTTGTTTCTAACCCATGCAGGAAGCAGCGTCGAGTTTTAAAGAGCTTTGGAACATTTCTCCATGGCCCCAAGCCTGCCCAGAGGATGCTTCCCAGCACCCAGCATCTCTGCTGGGGCCCTTCGCCAAGGGCAGTCCCTGCTGGGGACAGGGCAGGGGGGTTGCAGATGCTCGCAGCTTTATTATAGTTATTACAGGCAACTTCACCTCCATCGTTGCAGCTCAGTTCTGCAGCTCTCCAGGCTTTTTTTCAATCAATTGCATCAAAACTTATTGTCCAATATTGCATCCCAAAACAGCGAGAGCTGCAGCCCGGCTGATTGCCATCTCCCTTTCCGGGCCGGCGGGGGAGCACGGGAGGGGGCAGCGAGAGGAGACAGGCGCTCTCTGTGAGCAGGAGGTGAGATTTATGTGAACAGTTGTGGGAGGGAGGAAAGGGAGGGCTTTAGGGCTCAAGAAAATCTGCAACTGTTTTTTTTGCACGGCCGGCTCCGTCGCCAGCAGCACTGCTTCGTGGGCAGCCGGCTGCCAGCAGCACCATTAAACTCATCACTCTCCTGCTGCGGCCACGCAGAGGTTTTGCAGGAGGTTCCCAGGCACCAGAGAAGCGCAACAGGCTGCAAGAAAGCAAGTTGGCAGCAACAATGGGCAAGAGCTTGGCCGGGCAGACAGGCAGGTGGGGAAACAGGAGAGAAACAAAGAGAAAAACAATTTGTGCCCCAACACCTCCAGCTGCAGATCAGTCCTTTTTGGTTTTCCTTAATTTTCTTAGTTGACTTCAATGTCCTTCTCTCTTTTCTCAGCAGAGTCTGGCTCATTTTTGCCTCCCAGGGGAGAGGTGGACTGCCCATGTCAGCAGCTGCCTTCAGGCACACTGATTGCAATATATAACACACACATATATATATGTATATATGCATTTATATGTATATCTATATATAGGTGGTGCCTTGAGACTCCCTAAGATGTGGGTATCCAAGGGCATAGTCCCACATCACCCCCCAACTCCAACTTCTCCCTCCCTTGCCCTGAATCGGAAGGCATTTCAAAGTCAGGTTTGAGGTCTTAAATTGCTCCACTGCCTTGGAAGACTTCCCTGCTTGCTGGAAGCAGGGTCTCCGCTGCAGCACCGCAGCCCTGGCATTCGCAAGCTCAGCTCACCCTGATGCAGGATTTTGGTACGAGCATTTTACAGCGAACAATGTGGCAACCCGTCTATGAACGGGCAGGGTTTGGGAAGAGGCCCAACCTGGAGCACTGGGGTTTTGACATTACTTTATGAATAGCAGCAAAATTAGAGCCCAGCATCTCTGTCCTGGGAACAGGGTAATTCTGCCATAGATGTGGATGGGTGAATTAAGCTAAAAAAAAACCTTAGAGAGACACTGCACCATGCTAAAACCCAGTATTTTAAAATGTTAGAACCTGGGAGAGCATTGGAGTAAAAGGCTCAGAACATTCACCAAACCCTTCAAAACTAAATGGCATGGGTGCCACTATGCCCAAATGAAGTGACCCAGGACCATATTGTCACCATGTCCCACCAGCCGCTGGCCACAAAGAACACCCTGAGTCACTTGGTGCCATCAAAAATGTCACCGTATTTAGTCACTGTATTTAGCACAGCTCTAAAGCATTGCCTGCCGGTCTCGGATCACATCATACCAGCTGCTGTTAACAAAACAGAGCAAATCTTTGGCTCTCATGATTGTGGGGTGAAAAGCACTGGAAGCACATTGGCCCCTAGACCTGCAATGCCAGAAACGAATAAGAAGCACGAGCAATCCCATCCTTATACAAGGATTTTCTTATCCCGGCCTTCCACATTTTTTTCAGTTGTTATTTCTAGGGTGATACCCTATTTCTTGCTTGTTTTACAATATATGAGACCTGGAAGGTCACCAAGGAGTAAGTGTCATAATGTCTTTAGGATCCACCAGGATCGGGGCTGAATGCACGGGATGAATCCCGCAGGATGGCTGGGTCTCCAGAATGCTGACGTCCGACTAAAGCATCAAGGAGCAACTTTCTCCACTGACACTTCACTTTCCCAGCAAGACCATCCACTGAGTCCTGGAGCTAAATGGGATTTTTGTACTTGTTTAAGACTTTTTTGCCCTCAGCAAAGCACCATTCAGGGCTCCCTGGTGGGGAATGTCCAAGTCCTGTGAGCTGGAATAGCCCATTCCCATGTGCTGAGATTGCTGCACTCTAAACCAAACATTTTAAAAAGTTTTGGCTGCTGTATGGTAAATGCCCTGAATCGCCACTTGGGGTGGGTCCCTTGGAAAGCAATTTCTGATGAGTTTTGGTTTTTAATTAGAATGTGGCTGCATAAAAAGTTATAAAGAGGCTGCTGTTAAACTGTACTTTTTACAGCTGCGCCGTGGGGAAAAAGCCCTTGCTTTAAAGCACGGGGAGGAGTCAAGGGGGTAAGAAAGGTGATAGCTTCCCTGGGGCTCTCCTGATGAACTCAGAGCAGCCGAGCCTAGGGAAAATGCCAAAAGAGGCAGCTCAGCTCCATCGCTCTTGCCTTCGCCCGCCCAAAAACATCACCGTGCCCCTGCCACGGCCATGCAGCCCCCACCTTCCATCTTGCAAAGGATCTGCTGCACGTTGACTTCCACTCAAGGATGGTTTCAAAAGGCTCGCTTTAGCAACAGATGCAGGTACATGATCAATCGTGCCACCACCCCCGGTTGTGCATCCAAAGGTTTCCCTTTCTCTTGCCGGCCCGCATTTGCCAAGAACAAATTGAAGAGTTACAAAGAAAAGTAATGGAAATTGTTTATTCCCATTCTGCAAAGGATCCGAGGGGGTTCAGGGACCTCCATGCAGGTACAGCTGCACTGCAACTGATACCAGCCACTGCCACTGATACCAGCCTGACTGAAGGTAGGCTTTGCCAGAAGTTAACCACTGGTGAAAGCTTCAGAAGAGCAGCCCAAGTGCATTTTTCCATTGCCGGTCACAGATGCGTCATCAGAGGTTCTGCGAAATTTCTCCAGCGTTCTTCTTTTCTTTTTTTTATAGCCTCATAGCCACTTAAAACACTTCTTTTGGAGGAGCAGGGGTCTCTTTCTTTGTTCAGAAGCGAGGAGTAGATTGGCAGAGGACAAGGCGAGGACAACCCCTTTCAAATGACTCCCTGTGAACCAAGCAAACCGCCTGGATCTACAGCATGATGGAGGCAGAAGTCTTTCTTTGTTGGCTCTCTTTGGAGAAATAAACAGAATAAATGTGATTTATACAGCAGCCCACATGCTTAACAAAAGACAGGCAACAGTTCAGCAGTTTCCCTGCTCCTAAAGGTGGGAAATCTGTTTGGTTACACTCGCCCCCTTCCCGAGTTGTTGGTGTATCCCAAGGAGAGCATGATATTCCCGTGTTTCATGGGAGCAGCATAATATGACAGAGAGACGTAGAAATCAAGGACCAGCACAAAAGCAATAAATACCAACCACAGCACTGAGCCAATTAGCAAAACAAAAGAAAACCAATTCAGCCTTGGTTTTCACGTAAAGGTAGCAACGCTTCTGCTGCAGCCTGGGAAGTTCACAGGAGTTGGCAGCTCTCTAAATTCACCTTGTGTAAACTCAGCAGAAAGATTAAAAATACATTCCTGCTCCAGGAAAACCTGCCGAGAAGCTGCAAAGTGGCTGAAAGAGGAGTCTGCAGACAGATTAATGTGGGCATCAACGAAATAGCCAGAGCAGCCAAATGAACTCAGCTGGACATGCGAGCGGATCGATAGGGATATGTGAGCAGCTCCCAGCCCAGCCAGTTAGCGAGAGCTTTGGAAACAACAGACCGCCTTGGGTCAAAAGCAGCACTTAAAAAACGTGGCCAGAAAACAGGGCTGGAATCAAGGCTGATCTTTTCTCCTTGCTGTGTGAGGAGGAACCCAACACAAAAATCAAAGCACCCAAATCACCATGGTACTTCAAGGGCGCTTGCATGGCAGAGAGCAGAGAGAGCACCGCGATATCCTACAGAAGACGTACATGAAAGCATGAACAGAGGTTCATGCCAGTAGCTCTCACCCCTGATGGAGGGATATCTTCCAAGTTGGGACTTTAGTTCAATTCCTGAGCTTCTACACAGGGAAGTCAACATCTGATGCCCCAAGCAGCAGCTCTGTTTTGCCTTTATTAACCCATAACCAAATAAAAAGTTTTAAATCAGCTTTTACACAAAGCTCCTGTATCACTACTTTTTGGCTGCAGGAGCCATGGCTCTTCTGAAATCCTCTTCTCAAAAAGAAGGCACCAGGAACAGGCTCTGCTGCTGCATAAAGCTCCCCTACTCCAGAAGCTCGTGAGAAACCTCTCCTCTCAGTGGGAGCATCAAGAACAGCTAGCAAAAAAATAAGTTATTTTAATTCATACAGACATTTTGACATTGCAGCCAGTCTTCATCAGTAAGAGCAAACGTAATACTGGTGACTTCCATGCACCTTGCTGAAGAACAGGCTTCAAAACTCCTCCTGATGCTGCTGTCCTTGTACCCATCACCCTCGAAAATGGGGATATTTGAGATTTAAAGGAGGCTGTGCTGCACCAGGTAACTGTAGCCCCAGTCTGCAGAGGACAGAGCAGCTCAACCCGACCTGAGGGGATGTAGGAGCACAAAACCCTGAGCCAGCGTGAAGGAAGGCTCGGGCCAGTCTGAGCACCCCGATGCTGGGCAAAGGGCCTGGGGAGCACCAGCACGGGGGGGTAGAGGTGACAGCGAGCGGCAGTAAAACAGGCTGAGCTGGTCACCTAGCCACAGCCTTGTGAGAGCCGGTATTTATCACAACACAGGTATCCGGGCCAGCAGGTAATGGCAACACGGCGCTGGCTTCAGCACTCAATAAAGCACAGTCTGCCGGAGATCCCTAATTCTCTGGCTGGCGGGGAAGTTTTCACATCTGGGGACCTGCTCTGTTTAAAGCTCTCCTAATGGTCCCCTCTGTTTTCACAGCCAGCTGCTCTCTCATCTGCAGCAGGGAAAGGAGCAGGGCCTTGTGGCTGCCCTGCCTTTCCCACGCTGGCTCTGCCAGGCTGTGAGCATCGGCAGCCGCCTGCCTGTCCTTGGCCTCTCCCAGCTGAAATCAATAGAGTAGCTTTGCTTTTCAACCCCTGCTCTTACTTTTAGAAACTCTGGGCCACACCCCAGCCGAGAGCTGGCGTCATCCCCAGATAGCCATCAGCTCCCGGAGCCACAGTACCTCTCGATGGGACGGAATGCCAGCAGCTCATCCGGGAGCTGTTCTGCCGACCTGATCCATCATGTCTCCGGTATCTTTGATCAGGAGCTCTGAAATTTAAAATACTATTTTAAAAAGTTGTTTTCAAATAGAGGAGGATATTCCTGCTGGGGCTTGGAGCCAGGCTGGCCACCAGCTCTGCCGTGCAGGGCGATATGTGGCAGCACGGACCCACGTGGTACCGGTCCAGGGGGCAATGGGGGAGCCATGGGTGCATTGGCAGGAAATGAGATGGTTTGCTCCATCCTCTGACAAACCACAAACCCAGGGATTTTCAATCATTCCCCATTACCTCCGGTGATGCCTGAAGGACGCAGGGAAAGACCAGACGATGCCGGCAGGGAGGTGGCAGCAGGAGGTCCTTTTGCAGACATTTCTCAGCTTGGGTGGAGCAGACGGTGGTGGGGCTTTGGCACCTTCATCCTCCGGATATCACCCGTGAGGGGTGCACAGGGAAGGGACCACACCTCTCTCCTCGTCCCCCAGCCCAGAGCGCTCGCACCTGCCGTCGCCATCTGGAACAAATCCCTCGGCTGGGACAGTGGCAGAGGACAAGGATCAGCAGGAGAAATTATTTTATTTCATCTCCGCTGTGAGCATCAGGAATCCGTGTGTAAACTGGCTTTGCAGCAACAGCACCTCTAAAGAAGCGTTTCCTGGCTGAGCAAGAAAGCTTTCTGTTAAATAATAGACTTAATGAAAGACAGCTTAAAAACTGTCTAATTGAACAACCCAAATTCCTAATTTCTGCATACACTTGCTACCCTGAGACACAGCACGTAATACATCTATGCATACCAGCATGTGGTCTGAGAGCTGAAATACTATACCCATCAGTTTGTCTGAGGGAGGACTAGTTATCAGATTAAAGATCAACAAGATTTAAGAACTCGTAGAGGATTTATCACAGTGTTTTTTGCACTCATCTGCTTTAGGTACTCAACTGGGATTTACTCGGAGTTGTTACTATTTGGGCTCTGAGGAGGAAGTACGCGGAGTACTTCTACACTTCTCATTCAGTGAGACATCTGAGCCTATGCCTAAATTTACCCAAGAGAAGGATCTCATTGAAGCCGGTACAAGTATTCATATGCTTAAATGTAGGCATATGTTTTAAATATCTTGTGAAACTGAGGCTTGGGCGCAGTAATCCAAAATACTTTCACGTTTCTAAGCTTGTCCCCGGCCCTGCTCCTTTCAGAGCTTCTGTAAAGTTGCTCAAAACCTTTGCACATTAATATTTTCCATTTTGTGTGGATACTGTGTCAGTTGTACTAGCAGCAGCCCAAACAATTCAAATACTCCCAGGGACAAAGTCATGGTAAAACAGCATTCGATCAGGTACTTGGGCTGCATCAGAAATGTATGCATTACCTTTATTCTTATTTATTCCTCGCTGCAAGAGTTCAGCTTTGCACCCCTTAAACTATCCCATTTCTGAGAACTGTTTTCTTCAGATGTTTCATTTGCCACGCAAAAGTTAAGTATCATCACAGCTAAAAATTCCCATTACACCAAACACCTTTTGAAAAAAAAAACAAACCCAAACAACCTTTTCCCTAGCAGAGATACCTAACAAGATACAGAAATAGCTTTAAAAATAACAGATGAAGTCTAATGGCTGTACTGCATCCATCTAATTTTCTTTTGTGTTTCTGGTGGTGGCCACCAGCAGATGCCCACAGTCCAGGAAAAATAAAACCTGTGACAACTGTCTCACATTTGCTGAAAACGATCTGAATTTCCAGCCAATTACCTCGTGTCAGAACTGGCCTCCTAAGCCATCTCACAGCCTACGAAATGCTCTTGCAGACAGGAACTGGGAAGGAACGTTTTAACGCCAGTAAAGGCTTTGCAAGAGGACCGTGCTTCCCCACGACGCAGCGCCCTGCCTAGACACCCAGATCAGTTTTTCTCTGCTTCTGGTTAAGAACAGCGTTCCCAGGCTGCAGTTCCAAGAGGTTTTTGGTTTTAAAGCTGTCATGACAGTAATTTTCTCAGCTTTGCGAGGTTCCCTCATATCCTGTTCGAACTGGCTTATCTCTGTTTAGAAGTGATGTTCCTACACGGTGTTCTTCAGGAACAGATGTTCCAGCTGATCTCACATCGCAGCGCTCAACGTATTACACGGCCCCATTTTGAAACAATTAGCCTGTCACCGTTGAAAGAAACCTAATGGTTGGCTACTTGTTCACTTTTGAAACAAACAAACAAAAAGAAGTCATCAGTAACCTATGATTTATACTTTTTCCAAGTGTGCTAAGATGCTCTAAATTTACAGTTCATTAAAATGGCAGTGTGTCCTGGTTCAGCTGCTGGTCCCAAGATTTGTTATCTGGAGAAACAAATCCCTGGGCAAAGCTGCTGGCAAAGAGCTTCCCCAGCCCCACAAGTGACAAAAAAAAAAAAAAAAGTAATGAGAATCTTTATTTACATAAATTAAAAGCTAATGAATTAGTGAGGAGTGTTTAGAGCAGTGGCGTCCGTAGCTTTTGGACCACAGACTGCTGTCAACACATGAAATTTATTGTGGAATACAAGGCAGTCTAATTACTAAGTCTTTAATGGAAGATGCTCTGGAGAAGATTGCAAACACCCCACTGAGGGCCACGTACCCGTGGTTGCAACTCCAGTCGTCTGCAGACAACAGCTTGGGAACCGTCTGCGCAGGGCGCTAACACAGACCCAGTAAATCACAAGATGCAGTAAATGGCTGTTGTGCCATAAAAGTCAATGGAGCTACATGCAGATTTATATCAGCTAAGAATTTGATACCCTACATTAAGCAGCAATAATACTCACAAAAAAGGAACTTGCAGGCCGCTGTAATAAAATTATCTCCCTTTGATCTCATCAAGATTCCTCCAGCCTAGTTCCACTCAGAGAAATTGATCTCATGGTCATACAGATCCAGACCAAAACAAATGAGCACCCAGCATAGAGCCCATCTGCTGCCAACACACATCCCCTACTCGTCGCTATCTGCTTTGCACCTTCCTCGGTATGATTTGTAACCCTGCTTCTTGTCGTCTCCCTTTTTCCCTATATCTCCCTTTCTCTTCGGGGTGCACGCATACAGCGATGCAGGCAGTTGAGCAAAGCCCGAGCTGGCAGCCCCGTGGCTGATGTTTGCTGGCCAGCACAGGGTGCAGTAACAAGGAAGATGACAACAACCGAGTTTCCAGCATGGAGCAGCTGCCACCCACGTGTCCCTGCTGCCACACAGCCTGGCAAGGACAGGTCCAGTCTGCCAGGACCAGGCTGAGCAGGAACAGCATCTCCAGGAGCAGGCTGAGAGCCCAGGCAGGAACAGCATCTCCGGTAACAGCTCAATAGCGGCAGACCGAGATAGGAGATGAGCGCTGAGGGTCAGGCGAGGGCTTGCAACAACCACGAGCTTCAATTAACTGAAAACAGCAGATGCTGCCTGAAATAAAGCTCCTTCTCATATCAGCCGACACTCAAGGCAACGGCATTTTTGACCATCAAAGCAAAACCGAAAAGCTTTGCTCTCTGCAATTGCTCACAGACATTAGCTGGGAAGTAATCCTGCCACTCAAAATTTTAGCAAGAAAAATGCTTTCTCAGGCTCCTGGAAGGACCACACAGCACAGACGTGCTAGAGACATTCCCAGGTATTATACACGCATATCAGATGTGAAACTCTTTTCATAAGTACATTTCATAAGCAGACAGCCCTTAAAATAGGAGTAGCTGAACTGAAGAGCCGGAGTGGAACAGTGAAACATTTGCAGGGACCCATCCAGGTCACTGCTAACTCCAAATGCACATTTAGCAGCCAACACTCCTCAAAGAAAGGTTAGAAGATGAGGGCTGCTCACTTGGAGGCTCTCAGGCCAACGGTGCTGTTGGAAAATGACCCTTGGGGTGGCTTCATCTCTAGCACCCCCTGATCCCTGCCATCCAGGGATGCTGAAGGGAAAGACCTGCCTTACCCCAAAGGAGGTGTCTCCAGGAGTAGAGATGACTCGCATCCTAGAGGGCCTGTTCCAAAAACCATAAGGAGGTTCAGAGGGCTAGCAGAGATGTGGACATCTTCATTGCCCAGCAAACTGAATCCCACCTTCAGCAGAGACACGGCAATAGGACCTCTGTATAAGCTTACCTTTTGCATACACAGAAATAGTTGTTTTGTAATGAAAGGCAAATCACGGACCCAGCACTTTTTCCCCCTGGAATATTCCTACAAGGTTCATCACTGATTAAAGTGATTTTGGCTCCCCACCACCCCCCCAGACTGGCCTTTCTGCCTCTGGGTTCTTGCACATACCTGGGAGTGCAGCACTCGGACTGAATTACCAGGGTTATAATTCTTGGCTGTGTACTTTTAACTACAGTGAGGCATTGGCAGAGCTCAGTGCACTAATTCACCTCCATGTAAACATGATTATTTTAAATGAACTCCAGACGAGGTTTAACTGTAAAAACATCTCCAGTTTTTGTAGCTTTTTTAAGTGTTCAGCTCAAAGTTGTTTTTGTTACAGCAAGAACTTACCCTTTCTTCAGTTTACAAAGAATATTTTCAGAATTAATGATGTCCCAACACCCCCCCCAACTATAACACGAAGTTTGAACGAAAGTCACAAGTCTGAAAATTAAGCTGCAGCGGGATTTCGTGGTCAGGTTTTCCCTTTCTTAGCTGGCTGTTTCTTTCCTTACAAGCAGGAACGCCTTCTGGTTTCAAAGCCAAGTTGAAGAAGAGAAGTTAAAACAGTAAGAGGTATTCACTTGCCCACATTTCTTTCGATGTTTCTGGTGTAGGGTTCCCATTATAGCTTGCAAGGAGAAGTGGCAGAAGAACATTGTGTATGCATTGTAATGGTTGTACTTTCTCTGAACAGACACGCTTCCAGGACACGGCAGATTAAAGAACCAGTGTTACTTCAGACAGAGGAAAATAACATCTTGCCGGTTGTGTTTAGTTGTAGGGACCCACAATTTATGCTTTCCCATTTGTACAGGGGTTGAGAGAAATGGATCATGTGGACTCTGTTTAGATAATCCCTGAGGAAATTCAGACTACATCAGGTGGGGAGAGATAGGGTTTGTTCTCATAGATGAGAGAGGCTGGGAAATGGTAGGGAGACGTGAGATTTCCTCAAGATCCTGGAATGAAGTTCAAGGCTCCAATTTTCTGAAAAGATTGAGTGTGGGTTGTGAGAATGAAGCAATTAAGATAACAACAAAAATAGTCCAGGTAGGCAGGGATGAGCAGTTCTTTGCTGTTATTTATTGGCCCAGTGCAGAGAAAAAAAATGTTCCTCCCTAAAGGATCTTTACCTGTCAAACAGTACAAGAAGATGCAAAACTCTTCCTACAAGCACAAAGGAGGGATCTGTCACCCCTGCTCTTTGTTTTCCATAAGGATGCCTCTTTGTGGTGTGGTCCCCATCTCATCCCTTTGCACTCTCCTGGTTTTAGCAGGACTTGCAGAAACCAGCCACTATTGTCCCTGTAAAGGTCTGTAAGAACCTAAACAAAACCACTGGCATCCCCTGCCCCGAACAACATCCTTACCGAAATTAGAGGAGGCAAGAGCGCGACTGTTTTTAAAAAGAAAATACTTATTGCAAAGATGGCTTTAGTTAATTGATCTGGGGAAACAAAACAAAGCAAAACAAAATCAGCTGTTCAAAGTTTGACATCAAAAGAGGCAATGGCACAGCAGCCTGAGCACAGAACAGGAAATCCTCCTCAGTCTTGAGCTGCAAAGCTTATCGGCCAGAGGAATCCCTTAGTCTACAGCATCTGGCACCGTACTGCCTAGAAAGCTGCATTAAACAATCGGCATTAACAGACATAAGTGCTATTTAAGCAGATGCTGGGTTTCACAGCAAGTACCAGGTTTGATCTGTGGCTCGGTGCCCGCTGCTTTGCCATAGGTGCTGATTAAGGAAACACAGCAGGGAAGGAGCCACGACTCTGCAGCACAGAAGGGAAGACGGTATTTATGTGACAGATGCAGGATGCTGACTGCCCTTCTCCAAGGGCACATCACGCAGGAAGAGCACAATTTCCAAGACTGTCAGAACAAAAAGAAGGGGGAGAAAAATGACAGGATGCCACTCACCCAGCAAAATCCCCAGTCACTGCAAGAAGTGTCTGAAGAACCCATTAAAAATAAGCTCTAAGTCACCATTTCAGTGGGAAGATTTTTACATGGTGATCAAACAGTTAGCTGTTCAGATGATAACAGGCTGCAGGGTAAGTACAACTGTACATATATTAAGGAACAGGCACCAACCGGAAGAGATTTTTTCAGCTGACAGTAAGAAATCGGTTTGCTGAGACGGTAGAGCAGGGAACGACCCCACCGATACAACCGCAGCATGTCCCTGCACAGGGGGCTCTGCCTGCAGCCAGTTCAAGGCAAAATGAAATGTTAGCAACCCTAATTTGCAGGGCTGGGCACTCCTGCCAGGAAAAGACAGAGCTGAGAGGGCCTGAAGAGTCAGAGCTGCTGCCTTGCCTGCCCAGGGCAGGCAGGATGAAGACCAGAACTGCTGGGAGTGCCCTGCCTGCTGCCGGCAGCGGTCACTGCCTTCCTCCCGAACCTCCCTCCAGGCAGCTGCCCGGGCTTCCAGCTCATCGGCAAAGTAGACAGGAGTAGCAAGACTGCTACTTTCCAGTTGGTTTTAGTTTTTTGAGTTTTAGTAAAGTTCTTTGCTCAGCACCCGCTCAACTCTTCAGATGACTGATTTTTGCATCTCTCTTTTCCCCAACTATTTTTCTGAGAACTGCCCTAGATCTGCAATGGCAACCACATGGGTGAGAACCCCACTGGCTTATAGTTCAAGCCATTTCAGGAGCTTCATGTACCCCTTCAAGGTACTCAACAGCTTCAGTGCAGGAGCCGCCAGCCTGGAAGACCTACGGGCCTTGGGGGTGAAGTCTGATCAGAACGATGATGCTTCCCTGCCCCAAGCAAGTTCTACAGAGGGGTAAAAAGTACCTCTTCCCAAAACAGTCCTTTCACGGACTGGAAATATTGGGGTGCCTCACAGGCTCCTGATTACACTTCTGATTTGACTTTTCTCTTACCTTCTGCTTTCTAACCTAAATATGAAGCAATGTGTAAGGAAGAAAAATAACCCCTGAACTATAAGAGTCCACTTTCTGCACTCACCTCTCAAGGCAGAGAATGAGAGCAAAAGGCAAAAGCAGGTTTCACCTTCT
The DNA here is from genome assembly GCA_013389945.1 of Fregata magnificens. Taxonomy (NCBI): domain Eukaryota; kingdom Metazoa; phylum Chordata; class Aves; order Suliformes; family Fregatidae; genus Fregata; species Fregata magnificens. Next base: position 230,776 of record WAAD01024730.1, read on the forward strand.
ACCCAAAATATAACAAAAGCTCTAGACATGGACACAGGATTGTGGGTTTGTATTATTGCCATCACAGGAGCAGGGCCCAGGGCATTATTATGGCCTCTGCTCAGCTGGCCACATCACCATCATGAGATTTCTATTTTTTTTTTTTTTTTAGATTTCTAGAGAAAGTTTCTGTTGCAGTTCCCTGACCTGGCTCAAGGATGCCACATCATCAAGATTTGGATAAATCATCTGGCCACATTTGCAGGATCAAAGTAGCAAAACCACATCCAAGTCCTGGAAGGTTAGGGGAGACCTCAACACACAATCACAGTAATGAATATTTTACAGACAACTTTTAAAGACATGTATCTAAATCAGGAGTGCAGCAGAAGAAGGGGAGAAAAAAAAAAAGAGAGCTCTATAGGAACACGCCTGCCAACCAGTACAAATATCAAAATGCTTATACAATAGCTTTCAGCCCCCCCTCCCCCCCCAACACTGTTGGACACCTATAGAAAGGATGAACTTCTCATGTTGTATCAATTCCATAGGACGCAATCCTCTTGCCTTTCTGTCTTAAACTCTTGTGTCGAGTGTTAACAGCGAGCTGTTAAACAGCTGCAGTTTTCCAGCTCTTAAATGGCTACATTTCAGACTGGGATCCAGCAAATTTTTGCACATGTGTAGTTTTAAACATCTGAGTACTCAATTCACAGGGAGGAGGTTGGCACATACATCTTTACCCAGTCAGGACAGAAATGTTATCCTGTAGTGATTTGTAAAGCACCTTGGAAAGTTAGCATATGTTTTTAGCAGCTAATTTTGACAACTTCCATCTCTGAGCTATGAAGGTGAACAGGAATAACAAAAAACTCACTTTATCCAATTTCCCACAATTCAGATAAGATTAAGTGTGCATATGAAATTTTCTACTTCCTATACAGAAAACCAAGGTAACTCAGCTGAACAGGGGAAGGCTGACACTGGCATCAGGCAAATTACCTACCAGCTTATGGCTGGAGTCCTGTCCCAAGAGCCTGTGCTGGCCTGGGAGTGAGGATCCCTGCCTGTGCCAGGAATTGCATGATGTCCCCGTATATCCACCCATTCTCTTTATTGCTACCACCCTCACCATATGGCATGTCTCTTTTTTTTCAAGGAGTGGGAGAGGAGGAGGAAAAAAACTCCTGGATTCTGAGCACCTCACTTCCAAATGGCCAGATTTTACTTACCAAAGTCAGAAAAAGATGCTCTGCAAATATAAACACTTCTGACATTTCAATTTTGCACTTTCATATACTGCAAGTCCAATCCATGAACAAATACCCTTGTTCTAGTGCTTTCCTAATGTAAGACATGAGCAAGCTTCACCAGGAATTCAGTCGAACCAAAAAATAAAGCCAGGGTTTTGATTTCCACACTACAATCCTGAAATCCAATAACACCCCTCTCCCCCCCACCTCTCTGCTGCTGAGAATTAACTGAAAAATATAGCTGTATAGAGGTGGGTTTTTAATACTTTTCCTAGATGGAATTCTATTTGATGCTGTTAAGCTTTGATGACATACCCCAATGACTTGCTTGGAAGAAATCCATTTAGCAAGCTTGCAAATCATGCTGTTTCAGTTCTATGAGTGCCCATGAGAAATGTGCATTTTCAATCATAAAAGCTGTAGAAACAAAATGGAACTTGGAGACACAGACAGACGAATTCCTTATCACGGCTTGGCTGTGTTCACAGAACATGTGCTTACCATTTCAAACCCCGGAAAACTATTTACAGGAATCTGAAATACTAGACTGAATCCAAAAGTAGGAAATAGATAAATTTCTAGAAGATACTTTTTTTTTTTCCATTTCAAAGGAAAAATGGAGACTCTGATTAAAACCAAAGCACTGCCTGCCCCCCCCCCCCCCCCCCCCCCCCCCNTACGATCTATGCATGGGGTGCCAGATTTACAGAGGTCCCCTTATGTTTATGTGGCAGGATACTTTGTTTTGGGGAAGCTCTGGGGAAGGAAAAGCAAATAGTTCGCATTTTCTTCACCTCTCCAAAATTCTCTTTGAGTGGGAACAGCGGAGGTTGCAGTGGGGATGAACAATTAGCACATCCCACTGCCAGTGTAATCTCCACCAGCAGCAGACCTTTGAAGCACAGTGCCAGGCATCCAGAAGCTTCCGAAAAGATCAATCAGTTGTGTCAAGTTGGGAGAGAACATAACTCTACGGGGAATTTTCAAAACTGATTGAAAATGGTCTTCACTGGGCATTTTCTGACATACTTTCCTAAAAATACAGCTCATTTCTACAGGATTCAGTCAATGACAATGACAACACCTTTCATTTAAATGCATTTGTTCCCAAGAAGAGAAAAACAAGACAATTAGGGCAAAATGCGTGATGCTCAGCACTGCAGACAGTAAAACCTGACACAGTTATTTTCCTGGTATGATGAGACAACTGCCTCTCCCCCTGGCCAGGGCTGTCTCATCCTTTCCTGTGCACTCTCCCTGCCTGTGTATCCATCTGCTGTCTCCTGTCTCATCCTTAGTTTGTCAGCTGTCTGCACGTTCTTGATTTGATTACCGTACTTTGTTTAGCAAAGCACAGTCCTGATCCAGGCCTACAGCTCTGGGCGCAAAAACAGTACAGCTCATTTGCTTTTTACACTGCAACAAAGGGGACCTAAATTATATATTAGCATCCTTAAAAATGTAGCAGTTTTACAGAGCACCTGGAACATAGTTTCATCAACGTTTTCTCTTGCAGGAAAGCTGGTTTAAGAAGCTCTTGCCCTCTTCACTGCATTTCATTATCCTGCTGTCAGTTATTATAGTGCAACCACTTGATGCCCTGCTGTAGCAACCTGCTGCAGGGTAAAAGAACATCTCCACCTTCCCAAAAAAGGCTGCTGGTTTTTAAAGCATTGACCATGTCAATAGTCTGATTTATAGCACAGTTCCACAGACAGCAGCATCAGCGCAACATTCCAGATACTCTCCTCTGCTCCTGGTGGTTTGTCACAGTGTAAGAACATCTAGAAGCAGCTTTATCACTGGAGACAATGTTCGTGGCATCACATGCTGAAAAGCAGCTCCCAGTAATGCTGTCTCATTTGTACCTTTTCTTTTTTTAAAGTGATGTTGCATTTTGCATGAAGGCTGCCACGCTTTTACCCCTCACCCAAATCTGCTATTTACATATCTGTCAAGACAGACAAGAAGTCAACTCTATAACATGCTAAAGAGACTCCCTTTAAAGTTGAACCCTCTAGATACTACCGACCTTGAACACTTAAAGCTTGCTCTTTTTCCATTTACCCTTGCAGATTCTGCAGCAAATGAACTGAACTTGTGGTCAATGGGATCAAAATAAAACCAAGAGGAACTTCTAATCTTTCTCTTTTACGGAGAGATGAAATCAGTGCAGGCTCCATCAAATAAGAGTAATGGGAACTGTTCACGGTTATGAGTATCTGCAACAACAAAGTGCCTCTCATTAAGTGACGCAGTGAACCTGTGCAGATGAAGTTATGCTCCAGTGTCACAACAAGGTACAAGTCAACCCAAAAGGAGTATTTTTTTCCTAGCTTTTGAGAGATGTCTTCATGCCCCATGTCTTTGAAAGTGCCAAAGTATCTCCTCTTTTCCACAGATATCCCATGAAAAGCTCAAACTGGATGAGGAACAGAGTGTTTGCCCTGCTTGGAGAAGAGCTTCTTTCCTAGTTTTCCTACTGCAACATGTCTGAATTCCTCTTTTTTATTTTGCTTGGATGCTGCTTGGGGCAGACAATCCTACCTTCCTCCCCAGTCACCACTGGATCGACCCCGTTGTCCTGATTGAGGCAATAAAAAATGGAGTAGTCCCTGGGAGGGTGGCAATATGTTCATGCACTCTTGCTGTTAATCGTTACTATGGTATTTCTGACTGGAGATTATCGGGCTTCTGAAGGGCTGAGACTGCAGCAACTAGCTCTGTCTCATGAGAAGGAGAAATTTACATTTAAAAATGTAAACAAATAACCTTACCCACACAATCTCTCATTCAGACATATTTCAAGATGGGAAAAAATCTTTAGGGAAACAAACATCAAAATGCTAAAAAATTCTTGTAATTCTAAAAAAAGAAATTCCTCATAATTACAATACAAACTCTAATGGTCTCTTTTACATACAATTTTGAATTACTGTCCAGTGATAGCAGTCTTCTAAGGATGAACAAGCTCTGAAGATACCTAGGAACACAATTTTCTTGCAAACTTTGGTTTCAAATATATTTTCCTCTGGCTCCACATTTCGACAGTAGTGACAGTATATCAAGCCAAGCATTTTTCTCCATCAGTGAGGCAGACTTTTGTCATGGATTTTAATCCCAATCACTTCCATATTCATCTGTACATAGAATAAATAGTTAAATGGCCTTCACCTTTATTGACTTAAACTCACAACTATTCTGAAAGAATTGCATTTTATTTGCTTAAAAATATTTGATACATTCACAAACAGAATCATTGCCTAAATTTATAATCATAACAAAATTATAAGAAAAATAGTAGAAAATAAACAGTACTGAAAGACTGGTATTTTGATGAAACATCCAGACTATTACACTAGGCAGACAAACGCACCAATGACAAAATCTGCAGACAGTGACTGTCATAAAAAGCCATAAGTTTTAAAACGTATCTGTCCCTGAAGAGTCTGAATCGCCATGTATACTACTCATACTTTGTGTTTGGTTATCTATGTCCATGGAAGGCAGCTTCACTGACACCTTTGCTGCAGAAACATGTGAATTTAAATGTGGGGCAGCATCCTCTCCTAAAAAAATAAAAAAAGCAGAACAAAACACATTATTTGCTGTCTATGACAAACTACTAAACTGTACTGAAGTCATCTCTATATTGCATTGCTCCATGGAAATACAAAGACACAGACGCCCTTACTGTCCACAGTTTTGAGGCATTTGAAAGCATGCTGTTTAAGCCATAAGAGTTCTCTTTATCAGGTAATAAAGGGATGAATTCCTGTGCATATATAGCCTGGGTTGTATTTACATACAGATACATGGTACATACACACACACGTACCTATATAATCTCCAGTAGGCCCAGAACAATTTCAAATATGTATACTGGTGTTTTCCACAGAAATGAATTGAGATCCGTAGACACTAACAGTATTTCTAAACTCCATCTATATGTGTATGTCTGTTTGCATGAAACCCTTAGAAAACATTCAGGTTATTCAGTACCACATATATATATATATATATATACACACAATCATAAAAAGCAAAGCAATCCAAGTTGAAGCCATTGGCTGCAAGTCCTACGGAGAAAAACACCCTATCAATGCTTCAGCTGCCCAAAACACAAGTGAGAAGTTGTTTTAGCTCTTCCCTGTCTCCAACCCATTTACCTGACTCATTAAGGGCCCTTCTTGCTACTCCTTTGTGGTTTATTTCCCTTCTTTCATCCTCTGACAGACTCCAGAGAAAAGTACACAGCCTCCCCCTGGAGATGTGGCTTGCAGGACTTTACAAGCCACGTTCATCTTCCAGCAAGTCTGAGATGGCACCTTGCCACTTCCCATTCTTGCGATCTGACCCTGCAAAATGTGGGACATCCTGGGAGAGGGACAAGCCCCTGCACAGCCCAGCCACTGCCATGCCAGCAGCCCCTGCAAGGGAGAGGGACACGTCCCACAGAGTTTCCAGCAGCACTGGCTGCTGAACATCTGTGAACGATCACTGCAGCACTGAAAAGCCCCCCTGTCTGGGAAGCACTGGAGGGGTAGAAAACAACCTGTAGCCAGATACCAGAGATGAGAAGGGAGAAGGGTCATGGGCAAGAGTTACTATATTTAGCCAGAGGAAGGAGACAAGATGAATCAAGTCATGGAGCAGGGGGAGCACGACATGAATCAGATTACAGACACAGAATGAAGGTGGACAGGAGAAATGGCATTGGATGAATGGTACAACATTCATGAAACTACAGAAAGAGCATTTTGAGATTTCAGTTGTCCTTGGGACATTTATTTTAAGTGCAGCAGCTACAAGCAAAACAAACATATGAGTCTGTGTACAACAGCAAAGGCTCTCTTGGAGTCTGTTCTTATTCCAATAAGCTGCAACAATTCTCCCTTCCTCTGTGATAGACTAGGTAATTAAAACACTATTTTCTCAATAAACCCAAGAAGTTAAGTTTTCTTTCACCTCAGTTAATTATCTACTATGTCACTGTAGTAATAATCTGCTTTCATCTGACTTATAGCAAAGCACGCTTCAAATGGCTAATTAAAACAACAAAAACCCACTGCTAAAATAAAATTTCATCCAGTGTTTTTCATGCTAGAACAGCAGCCAACAGCCTAGGAAGTCAAACAGAAATGAGGCCAAAGACAGTAAAGCCAGTACATGGAGGAACCTGTGCCAGCCAAGCCTCCTGCCCCTCAGGAAGGCAGGGCTCTGGAGAGGTAGCAAGAGCACAAGAGCATTTTTTGTCTCCCCAGGGAATCAACACATCACCTGCCCGCCACAGCCGCTTACGCATTTTGCAAGAAGCAATGTCCATAGTTTCACTAGACTATCCTCACTAGTTGGACAGCCTTCATCACCCCCAGGCCAAATCCCTCTACAAAGCACAGCTGCCAAAGTTTGGGTTGGCATGGGCCTGAGCAAACCTAACACACGAGCAGTAAGAAGACATGAGAAATTCTACATCTTCTGAACATGATTCAAAAGCAAATTTATGGTAACACCACAAAGATGTGCAGGCAGCATACGTGTTTTGTTTTTCCAGAAGTACTTCCACGAGCTTAGTCTGGAGCCATGTTTGCGTGATAAAAATAGGTTATTCAGAAGGCGAACTGAAGAAAAGCAAAGTATTTATTTGGTTAGACGTGAAGCTGACACACAGTAAAGATGTGAACGTGTAATGCCCGAGGAAACTTTGTAAATCATTCTAGACGCTAAAGCAACCCTCCAACACTATATGTAGTTTGATGCTTTCAAAGCTTGACTTTGTTAATAATTTCCAGTCATGTCACATTCCATTATGTCATTGTTTCAACAGCTGTTTTCAGGTTTGTTAAAAAAAAGAAAAAAAGAAAAAAGAAAAATTAAAGGTGAAAAAAAAAAAGAATATTCCCTTATCCCAAGGCTCTATAGTAACTTCCCAAGTATTTGATTCTGGGCTGCTGAAAGAAAGTATCATATTAGTCTACATTCTTTCTAACACATAGTCTAATATATTTTACAGACATACTGTAATTCAATTTTATGATAGATATAAAATGCTAAAAGGACAGAAAAATTAAAAGAATAATTCCATCTACTTGCTCAACAGAAAAGTTACCAGGTCCCAAGTTATCTAAATAACCTTAAAGAGAAGCTTAAAAATACCCAAAGTAACCATTTCCCTTTTTTTAAAGACAGAAATCTGAAGTCTTTGGCTTTGTTAGATGCACGCAGAAAATACAGAACCTGGATTTTTAGCATTTTAACGGTAAAAAACCTATGGATATCCTATTTCAGCTACATGGGAGATTCTGCTCCAAGACTGTGACTTTCCAGGACAGAAAGCTGCCAGTCCTGAAACTCTACGCTGGCCCAAACATACAACTACTATGTTACTCTCACATGTGCTTTATCATTATTACCTTTTGCTTAATTGAACCTTGTGCATGCACAGTGCATAAAACACATTCATATATACTTATAGGGATGGGTATGTGAATAAATACACAAATACAAGCACACAGGCTTCAATGCTTGTATTCCTGCTCACATATATGTGGTTTACTGATGTCTGTATCTGCCCTTCACTGTACACCAGTGATAGTACTTGTATAGTCTCTGGCCAGCTCCTTCTTTAACAATGTGATACTCCATTTTATTTCTTCCCCCCCATCAGAGAACAGCTCATGACCAATACTAAGATGGTTTCCTCTTAAACACTGAGCTCTTCTCTGCCACAAATATGCAAATTGCAATGGTGCTTATAATCTTCTGATATGCCATAAAAATGGAATGGAAAATTGCTCCATTTACAAAGCAGTGCAGGGCAGGAAGGCAGGTAATCTTCACAGCTTTTTTCCCCTCTTTAGAGGCTCTGGAAGTTCTCAGTACAATTTTGTAATCATGCACTTAGATGTATTTATAAAAATTTTCCTTGTTAAAATCCAATACATGGAACACGTGACCTGAGGTGACCTCCAGTTCTCCAAATTCATTGTCACCATCTAAGAGAATACATTCATATAAACTGTGAAAACTGACACTCTTAATAAGTGTGTAAGGGTCCTTGACTGGTAGAAACTCAACAGTGACTGAAAACATCTTGGTGACCCACTGATGGAAAAGGTCAGATTTCAGATTAGAGATTTTTCCTGTTCTTGGCAATCTGTAACAAATTCATGCACAGTACTAAATTTCCAGATCTTTGTTTAACAGAAACGTAAAAATTAATGGTGTGTCAACCATCCGGTGACCTGTGAAGGGAGTTTTTCTCTAAGAGGTACTGTCACACACAGAGTATGCTATATACAAGTGTATCGTGAATGTATGCCAAATGGAAAAGGAATTAAATATGCTGAAGGGAGGTTTGGTTACTAATACCATATGGCAACAATAAGAACAAAGAAAAATGTTTAAATCCTTCTTTTTAAATTTTTCTATTTGGCAAAATAAAAAGACTAAACAAGTCTGACTTTTAAGCCAAACAAAAACCATGTGCTTTAACTCCTTCAAGTCGGTGTCCATACATTAAATAAAACTTCTATTTTTTAATCTATCCAGAGGTAAACCAGACCCTATCTTATAAGTGAAAAGAGCTATCTTCAAGACAATAAATAGGGAGGGGTTTGAAGGATCAGGACCCAGGTTATTGTTTCAGTATAAAACCAGAACCATAATTACTCTATCTACACATTACTTCCTAAAATCTAAAAACAACCATCACCCCCCAGCAATCCTCCCTCTACTCTCTAAAGTAACAACTGAAGCAGCTCACTTCTAGAGCAAGAATAAACTTCCAAGCATATCTAAAAACAACTCCTGTGCAGTGCTCTCATTCCTTTAATAGCACGGGTTGATATGAACGGCTTGTTTCTTCTTCTGCCAGATTCCAGCTGCTTCACTTTGTTTATTACTGACTTCAAAGTTTAAAACACTGTCCTGTCCCAACAAATAACTTCCTCCAGATGGCATTATCTCAAGTGTTCAGAGCACTGCAGACAGCACAGCACCTGCAGATCTGTAACTCAGCATCTTAAATTCTTCAATGAAAGTGCCTTTTTTTTTTTTTCTTCCTGTGTCATTCCCCCATTTTGCTTTTTCCCTACAAAAAAGGTTTACATCTGGGATACAGTGACAAAGACTGTTCACAGGGAAACAGAGTTGTCAGAAATTCTTTATGATAATGACTGTAAAGTAGAAGAATACCTACAAGCCCAAAGGTAACAGAAGCACTATCAGTAGAAACACTTTATCTGCTCCTCTTACCTGTAAGAAAAGACGTGAGATACGTATTTGTGCCAACGTGTGTCTGATCCATGTCTCCATGGATATCTGTAGGGTACCAAAGAAAAATTCACTCATTTTCATATGTGGTTATACAGGCAAGTTACCAAGTATAGCAACCCAAGAAGCAGCATTTTTGGCAAAATCAAAATTATTCCAGACTTGCTAGGCTAACATATACTGATAAGAAACATCCATATTTTGATGTAAGCAATTCTGAAGGCTACGCTGAAAGGAGAAAATACACTCCAATGTCACTAATTGTAAACAGTGTTACTAATTATAATTATATACAGTACTGCCAGTTCAGACTCATGTCTAGCTATACCCTGCATATCAGCTACATAATTCAATGCTTCTGGAATTTAATGGCTTATACAGTTGAAAGCGGGTATGGTAAGGAACTAGTCACATGGCCTCGGGACGGTAAAGAATACAACATTCTCAGGAATAAGCAGAACCATCAACAGTTTCTCAAATAATCCAATTTGTAAATCAAATAATCAAATTTGTAAAAAATTATTCTCCATTCATTAGAAATGATAGCTCCTCCACGTTTCTAGCCCTGGCCACCCTGAATCCATATGCATATTTATGTTATTGTGGAAAAGGTGTCCTTTCTCAGCTCTGCCAGAAATGAAGCATTGAATGCTTAAGCATGTGTGTTTTCTAGGGCAGGGACTCTCTTCTCATCGTGTAAATGCTTTGCTAAGCATAGGGCCCCTGGCTGCAGGTCAGACCGCTGCCTTCCACTAGGACAGAAATACAGAAATCAAGAACAAGATGCTCTGCAAATGCATGCAGTTCTGTTTTCGTAACTCAAAAACAGATTGCCCCGAACTTAGCCGGTTTCATGACAAACAGAAAAGACTCTAGGCAAACTTAGGCCAAATTTCTAGGGCTGAGTTACATGAGAAGGATAGATTTACAATTAAAACACTTCAGTTGTTTTACAGAAATGGACTGACATCTGTAGGACTTGAGCCAAAAATGTCTGGATTTAAAAGCATGAGTCTACTGCTTGAGCTGAAAAAACACAGTTTCATTCTCAAAGGCTTCAGCCAACTCATAAACCTCCATAAGTGGGCCACAGACACCAGCGGAGACAGAAAACTATATAGCATGAGTTCAGTTCAAGTTTTGACCTAAACTTGGCAAATTCCACCTTCCCATGGTGTAATGTACTTACAGAAACTCTGCATACGAGCACACAGAAAATAAACATGCATACACACACGCGCTTTTCTTTTTTTATTTGTTTGTTTAAATCCTAATGTATATCCTAGCTATAAATATTTCTGAAAAGAAAATAAATTCAAGTCCCGAGTCAGTAAAGGAGGGTGGGACACAGGCTGAGCAGCTAACAAATTTTTCAAAGCAGAATATTTGAAAATGATTGTTCCTCCTCTCAAGTCTGAGTTCAAGGTTTAGTGGTTTTCCAAAACATGCTATATTCCCACCAATAGCAACACTAAACAGAACAAAAACTAGAAATACATAAAATAAACTAGAACCAGATTTTTCAAAATCCTAACACAGAGACCGGTAGGGAAGGGCAGACAGAAAGCAGCTCCAAAAACATCTAGGAATGAGATTGCAGAGTTTGCTAAATAAATATTTCCTTTTGGTGCCTAAAATCTACTCTGCTCCTTTAGGTCTGGCATATTTTGCTCTGTAGAATATCTTATTGCTTAACAAGTTTGTTCCCTGGCCACAATTCTTGCTGTTGTTTTCCAGCAAATCACTTCCAAAAGATGTGTAATGAACTCTTCCAAATAACTACAATAATTATGAATACTACGAAGAAATATTAAAAGTCAATTTGATTTTTTCCATACAGATGCCTGTGATCTTTGGATGTGCAATTGGCTAGAAACAAATAGTCTTTTCTTAACTTTTAGGCACTGCTGTTTCTTGACTGCAACCATTTTCTTGAGGAGAACTGAGATGAGGGGTCTGTGGCAAACCTTGAAGCAGCAGCTTTTATTTCAAAATAAAAAAGGAGAAGGAGTTGGTTCGTTACTGGTCCGGAGTCTCTGAAAAACACTAGGAAAACGTGTATCTTGTGCAAGGGCTGGGGGAGGAGTGATCTCTAAATCCACAAGAGACAACCTAGGTAAACAGCTGGTGGGATCAGGAGAATCTGACAAGTGATAATTAAAAACCTGCATATCCAATTGTGTAATTAATATTTTATTTATTCAGTAGAACTAAATATCACATACATACCAATCTTTTTCTCATTTTCTGCAAAATCTAACAGGCAAGTGGACAGGAAGGTAATTTTAAAAGTATGCTTGTATAATATATTCAGCTCTGTTATTCACACCTTCATGTGATCCAAAATACATTTTAATGCCAGCATCTGAAGCAAAATAAAGAAGCGCAAAAAGAAAATGGATTCGAATGATCGATAGCGGGAATTCACACTAAATTTTAAGATAAAGTTATGCAGACTTCCCTCAGGATGCAGAATCATTCACTGCAATCCTAGCAGTAGGACTGGCTCTGCTGAGACCTTGTATCTTAACAATATTAATTGCAGTAATACTGCCTCCAGCTTATCTACATTGTACCACAGTGCTAGACATAATAGCATTCATAGCCTACATGGGGAGTGGCAAGTAAAAAAAAAAAAAAAATCAAAGCATCTTTTTAATTCTTAAAAGTTACATGGGCTGTTTTTATTTAATAATAATTTTAAAATAATTTACACAAGTAATTAAAGTTGAATGATCAAATTAAATCATGGTTCATCATAAATTAGGGTTGCAGTGAGTTTGAAAATGACCATCTTTCCAATTCACGCTTAAAATGAAGATGCATGTCCCAGTGAGGGGATCCCCTAAGCAAATCATGTTCTTTTGTAAGTTAACATACTGGCTAGGATACACACTGGGTTACTCTAGAGTCCCTTACTGCCTCACAATTTTTGTTCAGATCAGTTTGGCCCACACAGTTAAATTACCAACAATTACTCCAACATGCTGCTCTTACGCAGTCTTTGATGTGTGGTTGTCCGTATCACTTGGGATGCACATAATTCGGGGCAAATTACAATCTCTACTTATCAGACAGGTTCAGTATGTTGCAGGTCAAGACTGAGCATGTTATCTGCAGCGATGCTTGCACTGCATATGCTTACTAAGCATGGCACGCTATCCAGCCCTATTAACTCCTCAGCTACGTGGCTATTAAAAAAATTGTTAGGAATGTAAGAGGACAACTTTCAGCGAATCAGTGTGAGAAGTCACAAGCTACTTTCTGTCACTTAAAAGTGTCATGGGGGACCTTGATGAGCTCTCCCTCAAACATCCATTGTGGATTTCCTGGGCAAGGAGGTTTCATCCCCTCCAGCCATGGCAGCAATCGGCACCCAGATTTGAATGAAGGCTAGGGGATGGGCATCATCAGGAAGAAAACAGAAACCTTTCTGTACTGCACAGCTCTTCAGGCAGCGCTGCAGGGCAGAATTTTCTCAGTGCAAGTCATTCTTCACATATAATGGAGTCACTAAATCCATTTTTATGATAAAAATTTATATAAGATATACTAAAAATAAAAACCTATTCAAATAACAAGTGTTTTTCTAGATGACCACAAACAAAATAGCTATATTTCTCTATTCTGAATACTTCTAAATTCTAAATATTCACATGACCCTATGCATTTGTTTTGATGATTTTCACTTACAAAGTCATGGGATTCTCCATATGGAAACAGTTTGCCAAGACTCCTATTACTGTACTACCATTACAAAGATCTGGCATATTAAAATGCTTATACCTCCAGCACAATTACTTAATTTCTGTAATTACACCTTTTAAAAAGGAGATTGTGAATGTTTTTCCCAGGAAAAAAACAAAACAAGACAGAACAAAACCAGCCCTATGCAGTTAGCATTTTCCAGTGGTACGTTCTAATAACCACTAGGACGTTTCTACACACATTTCTAGTGTACACGCTGACAAACTTGTTAAAAAGACCTCCTTTCAAGCCATTTGTTTAACAGCAGAAGATGGCCACTAAAGGTCTTACCATTTGTTCACATCTATTAACTTGGAAAAATGTATAAGAAATTCTAGGAAGTTTAGAGAGGCAAGCAATTTTTCTACTAGCTCAGAAAGAATACTGTTGTAATCTACATAAGTAAGCATGTGTTAAAATAAGGAAAACATTAAATGTATTTACTGGAAGATCTGCCGGAAGACAGCCATTAAGTAAGTGTCCAGACCCTATTCTGCCAAGACTGTCTAAACCTTCTCTTGAAATGAGTACGCAGTGTGCTAACAAGTAACACTGCCTCTACAATTTAATGCCCTGGACCAGAGACTTGGAAAGGTCTGAGAGTAAACGTATGTTTTTATCCTGTGCTATTTTAAAGTTTGTTAAAATCTAAAATGTTTAAACTTTGTGCAACAGAGATAAACATTCGTCCTTGTAAAAAAAAAAAAAACAAACNTGTTACATGGGAAAGAGTAAAACAGAATTCCTTTGCAATACTCGGGTGAATCTGAGCTCTAAATCAGCAGAATAAATGAACTGCAGAAACTTATTGCTCTACATCTATGCTACATATTCAGCACACTACACCACCTTCTTAACTGTCTCTTACGCACATTGCTACCGATTTTAAATATGACACACACGTCCATCTCTGCTAATTGCTATAAAAAGCAGGGAAAACACTACAGACTGCTCCCAGCAACACTGTGCCTCTTGAAGATTTCAATACCAACCAACGGTTCCCCAGCAGCAACAGTGAAACCAACAACTGTTGTTAGCAACCCAGGAGCTGCTCTGCGCAAATCTTCAAGCAGCAGTCAAGCAATGCCTTCTGAGACGCTGAACATACTTGTTTACATTAGGTTCTCATTTGGGCAGATGTTTTTTACCTCTGATGCTGCGCATACACATGCTAGTTGAAACTTTGAACATGCTGGCTGCATTAACCGATGCTGACAACTCCTGGTATCTAGTGCCAACTGATTTTAGAAAGCATTGCAGCACTCTGACATTCACTCTTCCCAGTTCAAACTGCTGGTGCCAAACCTGGTTGCACTCAGTTCATCAATAGCTTTCTTCATTGCTCTGGGCCACAAGCATGATTAATATAGCTTGTAAGCAGCCTGAATGAAATTCATTTATCAGTTGTCTGGGTTTAAATATTCCTGGCCACAGTACAAGGAAATCTGCACTGGAAAGGAGCATGCACGGAAAGCCAGTCGGCGTGTGTGGGAGCAGCTTCCTTGCAGAGGTGTGGGCTACTGCATGCTGATGGGACACGACTTGTGCAGGTGAATGGCACAGACACCTGGGTCTGTCCACCACTCTAGAGCACACACTGCAACTCCTGAATTTATATAGGCTTCATAGGAAGAGCAATTATGGAAAGCTCCTTAAGAAAGCAGCTTTTGTCAGGTGTAGGGAGAGTTTGCAATGACATAAACCCCATTATTTAGCACAATCCTAATCTGCCACAATGACATCCAGTGTGTACCAGTATGAAAAGCACAAAGGCAAAAAAAACTTATCTCATGTGCCTCATGGAATTTTAATGGCTCCCCAGTATTTTACTTGAAGCGAATTCATTCCCATTATATACACACACATGCACTCCCAAGTTCAGGAACACTGACTCTGCAAGTATTAGATAAATCAATCTGCTTTCTAGCAGTTTCTTGCACACGCTCACAGTAAGACCAGAAATTTTGAAGGCATTATCCATTATTTTCTTTCTCTTCCTCTCTTAAATATAATGAAAAATTGAGTCCAGAATATACTTAAAATTCAACACATATACAAGTTGGGGAATATGTTTCCCCTCATCATTACTCTGTCACTGAGTTACATGGCTACACGGCCTACACAAGAGCAGAAGAGAACAAATGCTTAAAGATCATCTTTCTTTATACAAGACAACATTTGCATGTGACTGTTATTTGATGCAATGCTGGGTTCTTTTAAATCTTGGAGGGAGAGAATGCACATGTTGCAAGGTCTCTCAGAACAGGACTGTCTCCTACCACGTCGGAAGCCTGGCAGAAAGGGGCCTGGATCATGCCTGGGGCCTCTAAATGATTCTGCAATGCAAACCGTAATATAGTTTTACTGCCCAGGTTACACAGTTATCCAATCCTTCCCTATTCCTTCAGAGAAGAAATAAACAGGTTAATGCAGACTCGTTGTCCATTGCTTTGTATTTTTAGATAGCTACTTGGAAAGTGAGTAGTGTAGTAGCCAAGGTGTAGCGTTATTCACACAACCTATGCTTATCACGCACAGAAAGTTTCCTGGAAATGTATTGTAAATCTGATAAGAAAAATCCTCATTAAGAATCATTTGTTTGTTTAATTTTCACTTATTGAGCTTTAATGTACCATAAAAGTAAGTAATAACAACAGTGCCTTAAATAGATATGGCTTGTCTTGTACTCATTAATGTTTTAGAAGAACACAAAACTGCCTCTAGATACAGGAAGCTGCTGGAAAATAAAAACTAACCAATCATATAAACTAAAATGAGACCTTTAAAGAATTTTTTGTTGAACACCGAGTTCAACAAAAATGTATTCTGTTCACTGTACACACGACACCAATGGGAATAAGAGCCAGTTCAAGTTCTAAGTTACCATTACTTGGGTAATAGTTTCAAGCTGCAAGGCACAGCTGTATGGGCCCAGCCAGACAGGCTATCACAGCAATGCTTTGATAGCATGGGGCCCTTAAGTGTCAGGATATAGAAAAGGCAGCAGTTGTTGGCTGTGAAAACAGTCTGATACAAACCAGATGGGGACTTACTTGATGGGCAACACAAAGGAAAACAATTGGCTCATTCAACAAAGTCAGGCCACTGCCCCAGAGAATTAACAGAAGACAATAACAGTCAACCAGAGTTGATGCAAACAAGAAACAGCCATGTGGTTACGGTTTAAGGAATTGTTTCTCCTCAGACTAAACATAAAGTTTTGATTTCTAATTCTTATATTCATTAATTTCAGTCTCGTTTACAAGCCCCCTCTTCCTCCAGAGTCTTCTGTATAATTCATTTCTGTAGCACCAGCCTTCACACACCTACTTAAACAAGAAAAAAATATGACAAAGGCAGCTATATTAATCTAATGTTTCCTGAAGAATGCCAAGACCACAGACAACTTTCTGAACCGTGTCAGAACAACATTACAGACACACAGCACACAGTGTGTTATTAGACACATTTGCATGCATATGGCAGTATATTTACTGATTCTTTTTGATTTGAAATGCATAAAGCCCAGTAGGTCACATGCTGGGTTACCAGAGTACAATGTCTTCCAGTTTTGTAGACAGTTCTTCTGGTTTCTTACTTAACTTTTTTCAGAAGTAAACTTCAGATCAATTATGTTACCACATAACAGTTTAGGTTGTCAGGCTACAGTTAAAAATCTATTAAAATAGCTATTACCAAACTTTTTTTGAAGGAATCAAAAATTTAAAAATCAGCTATTTCAGCCATAACCCAAAAAATCCCCAACCCATTCATTTTTAGAAGCTTGTAGAAGATTATGGTCCAAAATCTTAATTGCTCTTGCTGTTTTATTACAGGAAATATAAGTGACATGTGCAAAGGTATTTTGATTACAAATTACTTACAGAGATTGCACAATAAGTCAGACCTCTAAGGGCCTTCTGCAATTTCACTCTCAGACTAAAAACATCTGAACTTTCTTTTCATATACTTCAAAATATTCCCTCTGGCAGGCTCTGCACTGCAGTGCTCTACACGAGTGTGAACGGTTGGATGGCACATTCTGAAAGACAGTCACATACTTGGGACACCCAAGCAAGTATGTCTACAAAATGCACTGACACATAGATGTCCTGGATGCCTTATGAAATCACATCGTCCTGGGACCCATCAGCTTCAGCACACCACCACACATCCCCTGAGCTTCACTGCTTCTAGAGATTGTGTGATGGCTACTTCATGGATTTCTGAGCTAGCAGCGTTGCATGATATAAACATCTCCTAAACACATCACTCAGACATACGACGAGTACATATGAACTCTATTCTTCTTTATAAGAGCTTCACTTTCCATGCAGACTTGCAAAAAGCAGCTGGGTTAAAGAACTGAATGTACGGCTCTCATTTAACAGCCCACACTGGACAGACAGAGCAAGGGAGTTTCTCCTTACAGAAAGAAAAAGACCCACTGAATTAATAAAGTATAGAGTCAGGTCCTAATTGTCATCTTAAGTGGTTCTAGCTTTTAGCTGCTGGGGTGCTGAAGCCTGTGAGTATGGTTTTACTTCAAAACAAAGTCTAAAACACTGCCTTGGCCACATTCAAAACAACCACCACATATTGTAGGTAGAAAAGTAAGGTTTTTACTGCAGTTTCCTGCCATAAGCACAGAGCCAACACTCCAACAAAGCCGTTGTGTGCTGCACTCTGAGCTAAAACATCTCTCCGGCAGAATCATGCAGCTTATTTCCAAAAGCACAGCCAAATTCTTGAAACCTCCAATGAAGGGGTGGGTTGCCACATCGTAGCAGAGAAGATTTTGCCTGCAGTGCTGCTATTATTCATTTTTCACATCATATATATTGAGGTCAGAACATACTTTTTGCATGCAGCTGAAATTTTGGGTTGAGTCTCTTTGTGAGGCCATTTCTAGAAGATTACGAATCTTAGGAAGAGAACAGCCTTTATCTAGCCTTAACCTCAGAGATACTGGCTGTCGCAGCCTTGCATTTAAAAGCAGATGAGAGAGGAGCAAAAAGCTCTTTAAATCCCAGGTCTGCTTGTACAGGCAAACCCCAATTGCTCTTGTAAAAATGGTTTTGGACATCGTTCGTCAGAGAACGCCTCCACAAAGGACGGCATGTAAAGGCCAGCTGGAGCAGGGGGAGGCACGACTGCCTGGCCTCCGTTAAAGTGAGGACTCCAACAGGAAACTGCACCCCTCTTTCTTTTCTCTTTTTTTTTTTTTTAATCAGGAAGGAAGCTTCATCTTCAGAAACAAGCATTCCCTGTGTAATCTCCCTGCTTGCCTGTCTCTAGGAGCTGGTCCAATTACAGAAATAAGCAACATGCACTTCTAAGAAGTTAATGGTGTATTTACACTGTAACTCAAACTAGTAAATATTTTCCATTTATAAATTTGATTTATGTAACAGGGCACAATGGCAGCTGTTAAGTAAATAAAACAATTTTCTCAAGATCTGTAATTATGGTTTTAGGATTATAAAAACAAACTAAAAAAACCCCAGAAATTAAGCAACTGCCAGCAAATTCCATGCTTTTTACTTCTACTGAAGATACAATGGCCTGACAAGGACAGAAACTGCAGCTGTTATACTGTCTTTAAATAAACATAGCCCTGCCCAAGTCTTGCAATACGTACATTGCATAAAATGAGGCCATGATATGCAACCCTGAAATTATTACTTTGCTGTAACAACCTGAGTTAGGATGGAGGTCTGCAGGTGGACCCATATTCAGTATAACCTGCTTTGATTGCATAGTTTTGAGCCAAAACATAAAGGTAATTCTACCAGACCCAGAAAATGTGAGATACACATTTTCATTGTTCGCATATGGTTGATGATTTATTATTTTGTATTAAAACTACGTGCTTATCTGACATTAAAAAAGGAAGAGTTAATGAAAGTCAAAGTTGTGCCATACACAAAAAGAAACAGTTACCTCCCTGTGGCCAAAGCACTGGGGAAAAAAAAACGCATTTTACAGAACTGCTACAGATTTTGTGTCACACTCAACAACTTTCACTCAGGTTGTTTAGAATTGTGCTTAGAAACAGTTCTTCCTTCTTCAAAAGCAAAACATAAGTTTTAGACTAGAGAAGAATGACAACACAGATACAAAGGTTCTAAATCTAAATTAAGTTTTTCTAGGTGTACGATTTTTTTTCCTGAATGACAGCATTCATGATAAAAAACAGAACACAGTAGTCCACAGACAAAATTTAACCCATCTCCATCATTTAGTACAATTCCTTGCAAATGCAGTCACCAAAAGCACATTTGCAACTGGTATTTCAGAGGTGAGGATTTGTTGTATTTTACTTTCAAAATTAGTTTTATGGAAGATGAAAAGTGTTTTGACCAAGTTTTACATTGGCACGTGTTATCCAACACTATTACAAAATGCAGTCCCATATGCAACCTCAGCAGTGAGCAACAGGTCACGCATGACAACTTTAATCTTCACTCACCAGTCCTTACCCTATTTTTAAGAAGAAAGCTACTTTGGCAGACTGCATTTCTCAAAATCAGCATGTTATCAAAGAGTAGCATGACCATTATTTATATAGTATTCTTCATTTGGAAGACATCATAGATAACATTTACTCCATGCTGTTGCCTTATTTGAAAGTTTCCTGGGCTTCTAGTCTTAAGAAATGAATCACATGGGCACTGGAAACATATATTTTTATTTAATTATAGGCAGTCTTTGTATCGCTGTATGGAGAAGCTGGTGCTGGAAAACCCTGGCCTCTCTTCAGTGCATAAGGTAGGTCTGTTTACTCCTAAAGTATCTAGGAAAATAAGCAAATAAAGTGCTTAGGTAATGACACTGTTCAAGAGCATGGAAACTGCCGGTAAGTCAAGCCCTCTGACAATATAATAAGCAGTAAAATTAAAAAAATAACATTATAATTTGACTGTGGACACCAATCATCTAAATATCTGTCTTTATTGGCTAGTTAGGTTCTATTAATAACTTTACAGCTATGCCTTGCCTCTGCTAGCAGTGCAAAAATTTACAAAGCATTAAAAAAGAAAAAGAAGAAAGTTTAATGGCTGAGAATGACAGCTTTTGTAAATCCCCCATCTCCTTTATAAAAGAGGTTTGGAGGCAGACAGGCAGAATCTGTGGGTTATTCATCGCTACCTCCGCTCGGCATATACACTCTTGTCCTAGTAATTTCTCTTCTACCCAGCCACTCCCCACACAAACAGCTGGCTCCTTCCAGTTTTTATGTAGTGCTTTAAAAAGCTGAATTGAGAGCTCTTAACAACAGGTAAAGCTGAAGGGTGTCCAGCTGCCTCTGCCCAAAGATCACCAAAACCAACAGTGGGGAAAGCAGAAGCTGTTCCTTCTGTTGCATTGCTCGGAGAGATACACAAGCCACTGAATTATAAAGCACAACATCTGCCTTCCCTGCCAACCAGAAAAATAAAACAAACCCAATGCATACTGAAGACAGAAAGCCTACATTTCTCTTATTGCAGTGCTATAAATGTTTCTCCAAGTTGAAATATGTGTTTGTAATACTCCTTGTCTTCACCTGTCACGATACAGTATCCATGTAATGTGTTGCATTGAGACTTCCTGGTCTGATACTGATGCCTTTCACAAAAGAAATGTAACTTTCACCCTAAAAAAGAAATGTGAGATAAGAGGTCTACTTAAATGACTGTTAATCCAAGAAAGGATGATCATCCTAAAAGATCCTATAGTGCATCTGCCAACTGAACTAACACAGAATCGGCAGCAGGTCTACCCGAGACAGCTGGAATGGTTCCTGACTCCAGCTTAGCTGGCATTGAGGTACCAGGCTGAAAACAATAGGGACTGAGGAGTGGAAATACATCTTATTTAGGAAATTGTCTTTGCAGGCTCTAATCTCTGGCAGAGGCTGTAGCATACTCCTGGAGGTAGTAACTCCAACCAAATGCTCTGCTGAATAAGAAAAAGACAATGCTATTTCTTACAACACATTTTGTTATAGTCACATACTGAGGCACATCGTTTAGAACAACGAGGAATCTCAATTTAAATTCATTTGCCATCACTGCTAACGAATACGCATGTGAATTAAAGTAGTACAAGACCATAAAAATCAAATGCCTCTTTACAACATTATGACAGAAGATGATGTGTAAAGGGACTTCAGACTCAATTATATGCATATAAATGAGTAGCAGGTTCAGGAGAGACTATTCTGATCATTTTCCATGACCTACCACAACACACAGGCCACAGAACAGCTAAGCACGCTTACTTTCTAGATGCACATCAGTTCTTTCTTATTAAACCATGGGCTCAGAGCTGTGGAACCACTAATTTGTGAGAAACTTCTCCCTCCAGAGAAGAGCTAACTGGAAACAGCCCTCAGGCTGATGTAAGCATTAAGTACATGGGGAGTCTCTGTCCTTAGGTGGCTTGCCCAAGCCCATTAATTTTTTGTGTGCGTCCCCCATTTATATAAGCGATGTTTGCATGAAAGGGGAAAGCAGGTCAGCCCAGTCAGCTTGCTACCATCTGCTTTTATTCAGAGTTACTCAAGATCAGTGCCAGTGGGATCAGTGCCCATTAAGGGGGTTTATTGTGTGTGTTTATTTTTTGCTCTTTACAATGAAGGCAACAGCAATTACTGTAAGTTTGTAAAAGTGCATACAAATCATAATACACAATACAAAGCTGCTTCAGTCAGATCCTAGCGTGTTTACAAATCCTACACAGGCTGTGAGAAAGACGGCTTTGGCACAGCAATTTGGATAGCTGAGGAGTGTGTTAGTGTCCGGGAGATTTGAGACTGTATTTAATACTTGCTGTCAAGACCATACCCTGCTTGCAATGCACAGCAACTCCAGGTGATTCACCACCACATGAGAACCTTACACTAAAGAAAAAACATCACGTTCTAGCTTGGCCCCCAGATGGGCAGACAATAGGTGGATTTATACAACTGGAAACTGGAACTGGTGAAAGCTCAAAGGTAGACTGCCAAAGTGGAAATAGCAATTTAGGGCTCTCAGCTTGTACATTCCAACTCTTAAGAGTGGATATGCAGCAGCAAGAGGTACTCTCCTCTTAATGAGAATTCTGCTTAGAATATGCCTGGCCACTAGAGACACAAGCTACAAAAAAACCCCACAACCCCCACCCCTCTCCACCAAAACCCGGGAAAAAGTTAAAAATGGAAAAATACGGAGGGTAGAAAGGCTCTACAGAGGGATCCGGACAGGCTGGATCAATAGGCCGAGGCCAACTGTATGAGGTTCAACAAGGCTCAGTGTCGGGTCCTGCACTTGGGTCACAACAACCCCATGCAANTGGAGCGCATCCAGAGAAGGGCAACGAAGCTGGTGAAGGGTCTGGGGAACAAGTCTTATGAGGAGCGGCTGAGGGAACTGGGGTTGTTTAGCCTGGAGGAAAGGAGGCTGAGGGGAGACCTTATCGCTCTCTACAGCTACCTGACAGGAGGTTGTAGCGAGGTGGATGTTGGTCTCTTCTCCCAAGTAACTAGTGATAGGATGAGAGGAAATGGCCTCAAGTTGCGCCAGGGGAGGTTTAGATTGTATATTAGGAAAAATTTCTTCACGGAAAGGGTTGTCAAGCATTGGAACAGGCTACCCAGGGGTGTGGTTGAGTCACCATGCCTGGAGGTATTGAAAAGACGTGTAGATGTGGTGCTTAGGGACATGGTTGAGTGGTGGACTTGGCAGTGCTAGGTTTACGGTTGGACTCGATAATCTTAAAGGTCTTTTCCAACCTAAATGATTCTATGATTCTATGACATCCGCAATACAGAGATGAGGCAGTGGTGCCGCATGCAGTTTAGCAGAACTGCCTGGCAGTCTGGATTGCTTTGGTTCCAGCAGGTAGTCACAAGTGTTTGAAAAGCAAATGTAATTATGAATCGAAATTTTTTAAAGAAATTCTAATAAACTTGAAAGTAAAATCCTTTACATTATTAAGATATACTTAAGAACAGAAGATCCTCAGAAGCCTCTGGTGTCTGTGTCATGCGATACAGACAGCTGATGCTCAGAAGGCACCCATACTGGGTACCACGTGATATTTTGAGGCAAAAAGGACATACAGACTCCAGAATGTACATTGGATGCTTTATGCAGCAGTACCACGGGTTTTCAGCTTACCAGTATGAAAAAGGGACTGGTCCCTCATTAGTTGCACATTACAACCCCCATGTATGAGTGAAATACCAGGCTTAATTTTGTCATTGCCCTGAACTTTAGTTTATGATATACAAAATGCACTTTGGGGGATGCCACAGGTCACTGGATTAGATCACCTGCAACCCTTTAAAATCTAGGCCTGAAGAGGGAATCAGATGAGATTTCTGGATATTTACCTTGAGCCCCAGTAAATCTGAAAAAAGACAAGTAAAAATCCAAGTATTTGACAGTCTCCATAGGAAGTAATCCTTTAAGTAGTGATCACATCAGTTTGAGTAAGTTTTTCTTTTCCTTTCCACAGAAAAAAACAAACTGGTGCTGGAATTTCAGTGAAAATCCCTGCTGCTGTGTACAGACCAGAGGAGGGACTTGGTACACCCTGAACCTCAGCAAAATACGTGTACTTTAAACATAAAGATCTGATCAAAAGGGAGAAAGGAGCAACTGTAACTGCTTTCACCTGCTCAAGTAATGGGGCTACAGATGCCAGCCTCACCTCCTGAACTTAAAACTTCTGAGCAGAAACACTCCTTAAGCCTACACTGGAAGGTTTCCTGCTTTGTTCTTTTTACTCTATCAAAAGTGCAAAATGCCTTCCCTCCAAAGATTAACCATACCCACATCCAGCACAGAGCAGAAGTTGATTCTCATGAGGACTGTACAAGGGAAACTTGAAGATATAAAAGGTGTGCAGATTTCACAATGGGTGTAAAACATCATCTGTATAGGCACCAAGGGAAGACTAAAAGGGGAAGTTTTCTGCCTTTGCACATACCTCCCACAGCAAAAGCCTTAGCACAAGGTCAGAGAAATGTCTTGACAGTACTGCAGCAGTGAGAGAGCACTGTATCCCTCTGTGCCATTTAAGGAGGCATGCAGTAAGAGAAGAACTAACTCTCAACCTCTTAGAAGTTGAAGAAAATTGCCAAGTGAACAAAAACCTAATGCGTGTAGGTCCATAAGAAAAGGGCCAGGTGATACGTAGTGTGGAACTGGACTCCAGCGGAGAATGAGTTCTACCTGAGCATACCAGTCAGTAGGAAATCCTGAGACTGCAAGACAGTATGAGCTGGCTTGGTACAGTTTTCTTTAAGTATAAACTGGTTTTGTGAGCTGGCTTGGTACAGTTTTCTTTAAGTATAAAGTGGGGTTTTTTGTTTTTTCCTTTCTCCATCTGATTACTTGGATTTCAATTAATTTAGATGCCTCAAAAATCAAATTACATTCTAGGATTCTAAAAAAAATACCAGGGAGATTCTTGCTTCACCTGCTAGAAGTTCCTGTTGTTCACGCCTTTTGCAGAAATAAGTGAGGGGAAGAAGTGACAGGTCTAGGATACTGGAGGATCATTTCCCAGAAAGAGATCTTTTGAGAATGGGTGCAAAGACGTGCACAGTCACATAAAACCCACAGCAGTTCTTGGTGCTTGGTTTCCCAGGACCCTAACTTGAAGCAGCAGAACACACCCACAGCAGAAAGACATCATTGTCTACAATAACAATTCTACACAAGACTTTGCCTTAAGCTATGAAAAATCAAAATTCTGTTTTAACATTTTGTCTGAAAAATAACTGAAGTAACTCAGTGGGAAAAGAAGCAACCATAGATATAAATGGCACTTCTTAACAGATAAATAATATTTACAAAAGCCAAGAAATTCAAAACTCCTGTTCCAAATGTACTGTAACACAGCTAAATATTGACTTACAGTAATTCCAACTAGAAACTCTCAAGTGTGGCTACTGAGGATTTTGTGCAGGGATAATATGCAAAATACATTATTACTCAGATGCATGTTTTCAAATGCATGAGCTATCACGTAACTGCTATGGTCACATGCGCAGCAAAAGCAAATGAAAACTCTTTGAGAACTGGTGTTCTAAACCACTTGGAGCACCTAAAACCTAATGACTACTTATAGAAAAGACAGTGTCCGTGGGAAACACAGCTTTGCATTTCCTGACTTGCCTGAATGTAAAATATATTAACTAAATTATGTCAATGAGCCTTCTGATAGCGCAGGAAGGTAACTGTACAGGAAAACCAGAGTCAAAATAGACCAGAAATAAGAGTTCTGAAGAAGCACTGAAAAACTTACATAAACTTCTAACAGGACATTTTCTTGAAAAATACCATAACTATAGCTAATCGATTTCATGACTTCAATTTCCAAGATCTTCTCTCAGAAATTAGTCAAATTCAAGGAGCAATGTAGGCTATGCAAACTATTACTACCTCTCAGGTTGTGGTAGTACTGTCTACAGCATGAAAGAATAGCTCCATTTTGCTTCACTAGCTGCTATTTTCAGGGTGGTATGGATGGTCTTTAGCAAAAGCCTTTAGTGAAATTCAGTCCAAAAAAAGAAACAGCAGGATGTTAAGGAGAAAGTAAACTTTCAGTAGAATAGTTGTTAAGAGTTTGACCAGAACAGTTCCAGTTCCAAGAAAAAAAAATAAAGACCTTTAGCCTTATCCTAATCTTCTTCCTTCCTTGAAGCATCTGTTAGAGATTTGCCTCATGCCACAATAGCTTTAAGAAAAAATAACCCAAAACTTAACTCAGAGCAATGTCTGGCTGAAGAAGAGAGGCAAAGAAGTATTTAGTTATATCCATATTTTCAATATTACAGTTTTCAATACAGCATAATGTCAGTGTTAACACAGAACTAGCCCATTTTCAATACTGAACAGGGACTCCGGAAGCTTTATTTTTTATACAGATTGTTTTAAGGGCTTCTTGCCCTCTTATTCATTTATTGCACAGATCACATCCTCCCACAAGCAATTGTGCAATCTCTCTGTGGCAACAAAGCCAATTGCTTAGTGTCCCAATATTACTTTCGCATGTACTTATGGCTGCCTGAATATTATTCACTAGCTGGAGATAAAAAAGAATTACTACCATGAAGTTGTGCTCTCTAGGTCACATTTTGAGAGTCTGGGCTGTAGAAAAATAATTAAGTGAAGATACATCTACCTCTTGGTTTTGGGCTGCTCATATTAAAGTTTAAAAACGCTCTGCAGTCAAGCATTGCCACCTGTTCTTTCATTTTAACTTAAAAATTCTGAATCATGTTAATGTAAGCCTGAAAATGCTTATATTCTGGAAATATGTGCATTCACCAACCACAACAATTATTATCATATTAAATTTATGAAGATATATGAAAGAATGGTACAAAGATTAAAGGGTATTATAAAGCCAAAAATATATATGCATGTATATTACATACTACAAATATATGTTTTCAAACCACTGTCTCCACTATGTCTAGAGAAGGCACACATTTCAATTAATAATACATTCAGGCTTTATTTTCAGTTGTAACTTTCAGGAGACATTACCCTTTCAGGCATGATATTGTAACAGTCCTACTGAACTTCAACTTTCATTAGAAGACATCAATCAACTTACTTTCAGTAAAAACACATGTTCACTGTAGACCACAAAAATTTTTTAAACAACAAAAGAAAGCTCTATCATATACATATTTATGACTGTAGACAAAAGATGAAACAAATCTTGTCATGTATTTATCAATTAAATAAAAAAGCCTTTTTTTACACCCAACTCAAAGTCCAAAACAATTTCCCTTTTCTCCCAACATCCTGAATTCACACTTCATTTCAGGGCTCCAGATTTTCTAAGCTTTAATACCAAAACAACCACTTACCCTTTAAACTCTGAAAAAATACCTAAATGGTCCTGCCTCTGAAATGCTTCTCCATTTTCACGCAAGTACTCATTGTCCCTTGCTATCTCAGTAAAGGCAACCGTTTGACATGAAGTTTTTATAAACAGGGTGCTTTGAACTTACATTAACAGATGTGCTTAATTTTAAAATGTTGTATTTACTTAAATCCATGTATACTTATCATGTTGCAAGTTTTCATTTTTCTTTCAAATGATTCTTATTAATTTTTACCCTCAACTTTTTGACTGATTAAGTTGCTGTGGTGAAGCTTACAGGGACAAGACCTTCTGGTTAAAACTGACAGTTGTTTCCATTTGCAAATCCTCTAGATTTTTATTGGCTCATTAAATATGTATACTTTGAATGAGATTTAAATTATCCTGGTATATAAATCATCTTTTTTTTTTGTTCCTCTCACAGAAAATTGACTACTGCCATCTCGTGGTCAAACATTTTCATCTGACACACAGACATAATTGGACTGTGCCTAAACACCTTGTATTTCAGTATAGGTAAATTTTTTTTTTGGAAGATAAATATTCCAGAAAACAAGAGATTTGATAAAAAAACCCTTTTACTCCATTTCCAGCCCTCCCTAACACCGTACTCAATAATACAGGATGGAAGTGCTGTCTTGTTAACAGTTTGAGACAAAGTTGAGGTGTAAAAGCACAAAGTACAGTGTTAGGAAGACTATTCCCCCTTTCCTTCTCTCTGATGCTTAACAGCAAGTGTTGGAAAGAAGAAAAAAAAAGGAAGATTCCTATAAATGCTACTAAGGAAAACTGCTTTTAAAGTTCGGAATGGGTCGATCCTGCAAGGCAGACCTGCCACATAATTTCCTTTTTGGTCAATTTGGATTTTCTGAACACCAGAGGAAAAATACAGTTCTTCTTATTAGAGTCATTGCAATATTTTCCACCAATGTTAAATAAAGAGTTAACCCTCTTTTTTTAATAAATTAAGTCTTTATTTACCCACTTTAAAAACACTGGTTGATAAATGTCCCTACAAAAAAACATATACATGCACTACGGTGTGCCACTTCAGTTCTGTAAGCTTTTCCATTAATTGTCCATAGAAGCTAAGTTTTACATTATTCATAACTTTCTTCATATGTAAACCATGGTTTTGAAATTAGGTTCCAAGTCCCACAGCCAATAACACTGGCCTAGGGCTTTTCTTCCCACCTTATAAATATTTGAAGCAAAATAATTCTATCGGAATTATAATTCGATTAGATGTTTTAAAAAAATTAAATGGAAGAAGTTCAAAGAATTATTTTTAAAGGGGCTTGAAGGAAGAATTTCTCTATACTAGGGTGGAGCAATTATAGTTGCATATATTGTAGACATGCAGGTTTTTAGATTCCAGTTCTTAGCACGTAAGATTAAAACTGCTACGTATCTCACTCTACCACCTCCACAAACTTATGATCTCCTAAAACAATTAAATAAGGCAGTAATATGCACAGTTTACGTTATTCCTACACTGATTTGAACTACAGTAAACAAAAATATTCCCTCCTTCTCATGCAACATCCTTAACTCTTTTAACAAACAATCTCCAAAAATAGCATGGTTATGCATAGATAATACATAGTGTCCTTCACAAAAGAAAATCACTGTTACACACTCAAACCAGGCCATTCTAACATTGAAAATCTCTATTTTTTTTTTTCCATATTTGCATGATCTTAACTTTGTATTGTCTTTCAGTTCTCCTCTAGTACCCTTGCATTTTCTCATGCGTATGAACCACTGCCATCTATCACAACATTCTGAATATTTTGTTTGCTGAACAGCGTTAATGCTGAAGCAATTAAGATTCAGTTGACTACATAATATGCACATTGTAATGCTCTTGGCAAATAAAAGTTTAAATAAATACTTAATTGCAAGGATTCTGATGACTTACATACAGATAAATTTCCAATCCTTTCAGTGCACCCCAACAATACCATAACTATGTACACAGATTTATACACACTACATATAAATGTTTGGAAATTTGGGGAATTTGGTAGTAATGAAAACCAAATTTAAAAAAAATCAGTACTTTATTATACATCAATATACAGCATTTAAAAGTGATGTGCTTAACTGAAAGAACTATGTTTGCATATTGATTTACCTTCTTGTTGCATCCCTTCAGACTTCCTTCTCACATGAATAACCAGGGGTCTCACAGTTTCAACTTGTGCAGCTCCTCGGCTTTCCTCCTATATATCATACATTAAAATCATATTACTAATCTGACTTTTGAGGTAAAAGCACAGTAAAATTATGTGGAGCTTCAAGAAACATCCAAAGAGGTTTTTAAAGATTCATTAAAGGATATGCACTTCTCCTTCCTTTTGACTTCAAAAGAATTCAGATCTGAATTAACCTATTGCCATGCTATTTCCTCTAGACGAACATCCTGGGAGCAGTAGGTATGGCAAAGTGCCATTTAGACCTGAAGACACAGGAGACCCTCAATTTCTACTCAAAGCATATGGCGGAAAGAACATAAGATTTCTCCGGCTTTCTTCAATACCCAGCACTTTTCTCCCTAGGTATTATCCTCCTGAGTAAAAAGAGAAAGTTGAAAGGGAAAAGAAAAATAAAAATTTCAGCACACAGGTTGGAAAGCCCATGCCACGTATAAAATTTATTTCCTTGATTGTGTTTTTAAAACCATTTTCTGCTCTTCCTGAAAGGCTCTTCAGGACCTAGGTCTGCAACAATGCCTTTAGGAAAACAGTTTCTTAGAAGCAACAAATGCTTTGCATGTTAACAAGGGAGACAACATATTTGTCAAGTATGCTTGTTACTTATGTGTTAACTGGAACAGCAATTGTGGCCCAAGGACATTCCACTACATGTAGACAGGAAACATGAGAAGTGCAAAACATAGAGTCATGAAGTCCTAGAAGACTTAAGCATTCTCTAAGACAGACAATTTTGATTTCATCACTTATTCTGTTGATTCCATAGATGAATATAAGTTTTTTAATGAAGATTCTTCAAGAAGGAGGAACATGAGAAAGATCACAAATGTTTGCATATCACACAGCACTTGGAGCCTATGGACAGAATTGCTGTATGACTTCTGGGAAAATTATATGCCCCGAGAAGCCATGGCATGGGTATTCTCT
>WAAD01024730.1:261089-293178 GCA_013389945.1 Fregata magnificens
AGACCTGATGACAAAGTACCAGTGGTATTTTGCTTCCCAAAAGCTAAAAAGGAAGAAAAGGAAAGTATGCTTCAGTTCTGTAAGAGAAACCCTCCACTATTGTGGAGGCCACAAGTGAAACAAACAGCCAAAAATATAGATGAAAAGAAGAAAATTTTTACGTCTGGCAAACAATAAGCATGGTGCCACCTACGCAATCAGGGCTTCCCATTTCTTTCAGCTATCAACTGTCTCCTATGATAACAGGAATCTCAACAGTAATGATATTGTTTCTCATGCACTTAATGATCATTTAAGTCAGTGTTGCAAAAATCAGGAGGAACAAAAAGATAAGCCATTCAGTCACTGTCTTTTCCTCAATGGCTGCATGGACTTGTTTACACCTCCCAGTAAACAAAGTGTACAGGGCTACACTAGTAGATAGCATGTCATCTCTAACAAGTACCAACACAACCTCACCAGCACAGCGATGAGCGTAAGCTGACAAAAGTGAATATGCATGCACCTGAGATCAAGCTAGCATCTCCACAAGGCACTACGTGTATGGATAGACCAGTTAGCATTGGCACTAACTTGGGCACCTCTACACACCGTAATGTTGACCAACTCTGTTCATCATTTAAAGCTGACAAGATAAGAAAGAGTTGAGATGATTTTCTGAAAGCAGGAAGGCCTTGTGGAAATGTGATTGAAGGCCACCAGTGTTACAGAATATTAAAAGTAAGCAGCATAACAGTATACTTATGAGTCCATTTGAAGTGTTTTTTTGTTTTGTTTCAGATTTTTAATACGACAAACCAAAAACCAGTTTAAACTGAACTGAGGTGCAAACAGAAGCTGAAAGATAACACAGATACATAACCTACAATTATGCATTCCTGAAGATTAAAACATGTCTTTTGAAATACTAAAAATGAAAGCTAATGAGAATACCAAAGTGACAATCCCACTTAAAAAATGTTGATTGTATAAAAACATTCATACTTACATAAGAACATTATGAAAATATTTTGCAACTAACTGATTTTCTAAGATTTTAACAATGCATTTGGGACTTCAAATGATTTAGATTTACCATCTTTGAAATGTTTAGCCACACAAATATGACTTCAGTGTTCATGTCCCTCCCATGACCAAAATGCTTTACCCAGAATAGGAAGAGCCCAGCTTCCTCCTAGTCATTCTCTTGCTTCTTAGAGCTAAGAGCACAGGGGCAAAGTGCCCACAAATAACAGTAAATTCCTGTATCATTGCACAAGAATGGACAGAAGGGGTCAAACCGAAGATGCATTTAGTCTGGCATTCTGTCTAACAGTGGCTAAAAGCATATATAAATCTCAAAAAAATCCAATGCCAGAAATGGAAGAGCAGCCAAGGAATTTGGGTAGATAAGAAAATTCCTGTATGACTTAAGCCATTTGTTTTGGAGTGAGTGACCACACTGACTTCACTCTTCATGACTAAAAGGCATTTACTCCTGCCCTACAAGAAAAGACAATGCTCTTTCTGTTGGTCAAAATCTGATCTACACACCGGTGCCAGGGAGCAAACAAGTGGTACGTATATGGCAGCTCCACATCACTGCCCACAACCTCCCTAAAATGAGGATCCTGTTCAGACAGATTATAGAAACCACCCAAGCTTTGCCATAACAAACCCTAACATCCTGAAGGATCGTTCCCAGTTAAATCAGAACAAAGCTCTACCAAGCCCAAGGCCCAGCTGGACACCATCTGAAATACAGTGTATTTTCTCAGGTCTCTCAGCAAACACCATGAAAAGCCTAGTTTTGCTCCTAAATAGATTTGTCTTCTTGCTTTGTATGTAGCTGATACAGTTTCATTTCAATGAAGGCAAACACTGCCTAGAGATGAAAAACAAGATGTGAAACAACTGATGCGGGAGTCTGTGACTAACTTAGGAGGAAATCTTTTAAGAAGTTTAAAGCAATTATTGCCTTAAACATTGCGTAGAATGAATAATTCTGAAAGCCTGAGTATCTCTTGCTCTCTTAGCTGATATTATTTTACCAGAAAATCCGTTTCCTACAGACAGGTGACAAAGCAGATCCAGCCGCACATCTGAATACAGATGCCATCCCTAATTGAAACTAAGGGAAAGGTTCATCATTGTTACATGGCAGATAGATGCTGTCAAAACAAACTTTCAAATCATCTGGTACAGGGAGTTTTTTTTTTTTTTTTCCAGAGAAGGATGTACAGATCTAGTAAAGGATCTTATGGAGCATGGCTTTGCCACATCCTGGGCAGATATTTACAGTGGTTATCGCTTATAGGCATGGTCACATCACAGAAAAGCAAAAAATTTAGGCCATGAGAAACAGTGATTTAGATTCTTATGTCAGGAACACCCACGTACAGGAAGAGATAATTTTGTTTGGGGAAAAAACCCAAACCAAACAAAACCACACATACAAAGTTCGGGGGTTTGGTTGGTTGGTTTGGAGGGAGGGTGAGTTTTATATTCCAGCAGGCAAAAACCCCCACACTAAGGGTTCAGATGCAAGAAAAAGTTTCTAAAGATAGCATAATATATAACTATCTGTATATTTTCTACGAAAGACACTATGTCAGATCACCTTACATTTCTTGCACAGGTAAGACTACGTACATGGATAATGTTATACCTGGTACATTATCATTTGCCTGCACCCAGGCAACCAAAAATCAGTCCTAACCCCATCAGCTAATTGTCCAGAGCATGAGATGCAGATATCACTGGGTTCTTTATCACAGCTAATGATGCTAAAAGAAGGAAACATGTTTTACCCTCTCTGTCCCTTTTACAATTGTCTGCTGAAACAATAACAAGGCTATGAGCTTCACCCCAACAGACACAGTGGTTTAACAGAATCCAGCCTTGCCTGTGAACAACCGTTCCAACAAATAATATGTTCCAGTGATCTTAAAGGGAAAGAGGTACAACATTTAAAATCCTCTTTGAAGATGCAACACGTCACTTCAGATGACATGTTTAAGAACTGCTCAGACACCAATGGCATGATACAGATCAAGGCTCAAAAATATAAAACCAAAGACAGGTCAATATAAGATACTTCAGGTTATTTTTAATATAGAACATCAGGGAAGGACAGAATGTCTCCAGGAACATAGTAACCATGGTAAGTATATTATTACTTTCAAAAACACTGTGAAGCTTAACATATTAAAGAGCAATCTGCCACCTCATTTTTAGCTTTTGCCACTCGCTGTTTGAATTTATCTTTAGTTAGCAAGTAAACCATCATCTCTAGGAAACAGCACATACTAATAAAGTAGCAATGGATTAACTCTATAGGTTTCAAGCAGGGATCAATAGGATCTTCCTCTACCTTCAAGTATTCTGAGTATTCA
This sequence comes from Fregata magnificens, assembly GCA_013389945.1. Classification (NCBI taxonomy): domain Eukaryota; kingdom Metazoa; phylum Chordata; class Aves; order Suliformes; family Fregatidae; genus Fregata; species Fregata magnificens. The sequence continues at coordinate 264,464 of WAAD01024730.1, forward strand.
TTACCGCCTTTCCAACCCTGACCCTACAAGGACAACTGAAGCTCCTGAAATGACAAATCAGTGGGTTACAATTGGTGAGGCCAAACCTCTATCTGTTGCTTCCTCTCCCATATATCCATCATGTTATTCTTCTGTATTTGAGGCACTGTGCCCCTAAAACATTGGAATGCTCCATCTGAACTGAGTATATATAGTATTAGATCCTGTGAGACCAGTGAAGTTGCGAGGAAGTGCAGAAAAGGTAAAAGAGAAGGTCTGACCCTAACAGAAAGCATACTGTAAGGATTCCGTCACAGTAAACACAATCATTTTTATTACACACATGTACTTGTGACTTCAGTTTCTCAGCTGAATGTGTCACTTTAAATGCACCAGTTCTGTGATGCCAGTCACCACAGCGAAACAGGAAATTTTATTTTCCTAGGTTTCAGTTTGCACTTTCTGACTGGTCATAGAAAAGATCCTTTGAGTTTACCTGGGACAGACTATCTGAGAGAGATGTCACTCTGCAGTTTGGTTGGGTTGCTTGCAGAACAGGATTTGAAACTGGTTGCGATTCCAGTTCGGCCATTAGCATTGGACCACAACTTGTATCTGCATCTCCAAGAATTTCTGCTGAGAGAGAAAAATAAAGAGAAAAAAATTCCTTGATGAATTGGAGCAATAATCTCCCACAGAATCACAGAATGGTAGGGGTTGGAAGGGACCTCTGGAGATCATCTTGTCCAACCCCCCTGCTTGAGCAGGTTCACCTAGAGCAGGGTGCACAGGACCATGTCCAGGCAGGTTTTGAATATTTCCAGAGAAGAGATTCCACAACCTCTCTGGGCAGCCTGTTCCAGTGCTCTGTCATCCTCACAGTAAAGAAGTTTTTTCTCATATCTAGGTGGAACTTCCTGCATTCCAATTTGTGCCCATTGCCCCTTGTCCTGTCGTTGGGCACCACTGAACAGAGTCTGGCCCCATCCTCTTGACACCTACCCTTTAGGTATTTGTAAGCCCTCAGTCTTCTCTTCTCCAGGCTAAACAAACCCAGGTCTTTCCTCATAAAAGAGGTGCTCCAGTCCCCTGATCATCTTCATAGCTGTCCGCTGGACTCGCTCCAGCAGTTCCCTGTCTTTCTTCAACTGGGGAGCCCAGAACTGGACACAGTACTCCAGATGTGGCCTCAGTAGGGCAGACTAGAGGGGGAGGATAACCTCCCTTGACCTGCTGGCCACACTCCTTTTGATGCATGCCAGGATCCCATTGGCCTTCTTGGCCACAAGGGCACAGTGCTGGCTCATGGTCAACTTGCTGTCCACCAGCACTCCCAGGTCCTTCTCAGCAGAGCTACTTCCCAGCAGGTCAACCCCCAACCTGTACTGGTGCATGGGATTGTTCCTCCCCAGGTGCAGGACCTTACACTTGCTCTTGTTGAATTTCATTTGGTTCCCCTCGGCCCAGCTCTCCAGCCAGTCCAGGTCTCACTTGGATGGCAGCACAGCCTTCTGGCATATCAGCCACTCCTCCCAGTTTGGTATCGTCGGCAAACTTGCTGAGGGTGCACTCTATCCCTTCATCCAGGTCACTGATGAATACCTTGAACAGAACTGGACCAGTACAGACCCCTGGGGAACACCGCTAGTTACAGGCCTCCAACCAGACTCTGCGCCATTGATCACAACCCTCTGAGCTCTGCCGTTCAGCCAGTTCTCGATCCACCTCACTGTCCCCTCATCTAACCCACACTTCCTAAGCTTACCTATGAGGGTGTTATGGGAGACAGTGTCAAAAGGCTTGCTGAGGTCAAGGTAAACAACATCCACTGCTCTCCCTTCACCTACCCAGCCAGTCACACCATCATAGAAGACTATCAGGTTGGTCAAGCATGATCTCCCCTTGGTGAATCCATGTTGACTACTTCTGATAACCTTCTTTTCCTCTACATGCCTGGAGATGACCTCCAGAATGAACTGCTCCGTCACCTTTCTGGGGATGGAGGTGAGGCTGACTGGCCTATAGTTTCCCAGGTCCTCCTTCTTGCGCTTTTTGAAGATTGGAGTGACATTGGCTTTCCTTCAGTCCTCGGGCACCTCTCCTGTCCTCTATGACCTTTCAAAGATGATGGAGAGTGGCTTAGCAACAGCATCTGCCAGCTCCCTCAGCACTCGTGGGTGCATCCCGTCAGGGCCCATGGATTTGTGAGGATCCAGTTTGCCTAGATGATCCCTAATCCAATCCTCCTCAACCAAGGGGAAGTCCTCCTTTCTCCAGATGTTCTCTCTCACCTGTGGGGGCTGGGATGCCTGAGGGCCAGCCTTAGTAGTAAAGACTGAAGCAAAGAAGGCATTCAGTAACTCTGCCCCCGGTCAACTCATGTGGCAGGATGTGGAGCCTTTCAAGATTCAACAATGGGAAATGCAATGCTAAAGAGAATTATTTCCTCCTTACACGGCTCAATGTATATCCTTTAAATTGTTCTTGTGGGGAAATAAGAAATACATGTCTGTGGAAACTGAAAAAAAAAATCAGTTTTATCATCTGTATATTTCTAACATGGCAAGCATTTGTGATAGCTTCAAAGCTGTATAGTTCATCATACCATTACATGCTTAATGAGCTTTATCCCACATATTGGAAAGAGATTGGAAAGGCTTCTTCATGAAAATGTTTCACTGTTGTGTGAGTGAAAAGAAACCTGTATATAGTCTTTTTTAAAGGCATAATTTGCTATATAATCCGGCATTTATCATGCTTTTGCAGCCTGCAAGTGTGTAAAGCATCTTTATGAAAAAGGTACTGATAGCTCATGAACTAACTTTAGCCTTCTGCTATCATACAGAGCCAAAGAATGAATTTTAAGCCTAATTAACTATAATCATTGCTTAATTAACTGTAATTATTGTTCACTTTAAGACTACATGTGTCACATTTCATTTGTATGTTGGTTTTTAGATCCATGACTTTAAGCACTGAAAAGAAGGATTTATAAATGAAAGACTGATCATCAAGATGCTGTTATATACCTACATAAGCAACACCTGCGCCATCCTACAAATATGTAGGATGTTTCCATAATAGAAATAAAAACTGGTCACAAAACTAAAGATACTCATAGACACACAATCCCCAGAATTCTTACAGATGTATCTGTGAGTGACTCATTCTGACAGAGAAACTGAGTATCCACTGCAAGGTTATATGTACAGAGATATACACCCTGAAATATATGAACTTTTACACCCATTGGTGTAACAATTACTTAATTTTACCCCTAAAAATAATTATCAAATAAAATGATGGACCTGCATTGTAATTGTTGTGGCTATCAGGAAATAGCTCTTAGTCCTGACTCATATTAGACTGAAGGACATGCAATCTCACATACCAGTGGACGGATACAAAAGATTTGGAAGAAAATTGGAAATAATCAGAGATCGTTCCTACTTCCCCTCCAACCCCCCGCCACCCAGAACAGATTGTTTCCTATTCAGTGTTAACTTCACTATCAAAGGGACTTGGAACCAAGATTTTCTGCTCCTCCCTGATATGAAAACACTCTTGTCTTAAAAGTAGATCCTAGCTTTTATACAACGCTGTTTCCTTAGCAATGTCAATGAATACGGTGCTGTGTGTTCAGAGGTGTGGAGGGAGGGAAGCTAAATTAAAAATCATTAGAATGCAACAAAACTCAGTCTGGGATTATTACAGATTATGTAAAAGCACAGGGCATTCCCCTATGGTAGTTAGTCCAGGGCACTCGCCTCCTCTAAAAACAATACTACAACAGAAAAAATACTACAAGATTTAGAGAGATGAGCATAAAAAATTACTAGAGAAACACGCTGCTTCTAGATTATCATCACATGCAGGAGCTGGTTTTGAAAAGTGTTAGATATTTACAGGACAGACAAAGGGCATCCTAAATTAAATTAAACAAATCTAACAAATAGATATAGAGGAGATACAAACATGTTATGCCAGACACAGTTATGGACAGTCTGGGTAAGAAAGAAATATCCCTAGTAGACAGGTCCTCCCATTAACTTGCATCTTCTAACTCTCTATATGGTCCTGAGCACTATCAGAGACTTAGAGCAGATTGATCACCAGTTTATTCCCACATCAGAGTGTTCTTAATGCTGACTGTACTCTAACAACGCAGTGTTAAAAAAGTGACTTGGAGAAAGGGATAGTAGGATTACCTAGTCCTTTGCCAGGAAGCCTAACGTAACAAATCTCCAAACAACATTCAACAAACTACTTTCAAGTAAAAGTTTGATAATATGTAATGTATGTAGTATATTTATATATACAAATAATACGTAAATACCAGAATGTATTTTCAAGGCTGACAGTGGTGTAGCTGGTCCAAAATGTTAGGTAACAGCTACCTTAAAAAGCTTACTCTCTGTATAACCAGCTCAAAACTAAACAAATACTCATTTCTTCGAGTTAATTTTTGCCACATGTTGAACACATTCAATTTCAATCCACTTCCTACTGGTCAAGGGCTGATAATGTGAGATATGTTCTCTTGTCAAATTCATAAATGTGAAAATTAAAAGGACGGAAAAACAGCTGTTTGATCACTTTAGTTTACACAACTTTTGATGAATCACTGCAACCACATTTGTGTTGTAGCAGCTTAATAATTATTTCAGTTTAGTTTAATCATATTTAAAACCACACTCAACAAAACTTAAGAGTTTCTACAAGCCTGCCGCAGTTTAATTGCGAACAGAGAAGGACTTGTGGGTGATGTGATGGTTGGAGGCTGTCTTGGCCATAGCGATCATGAAATTATAGTTCTCGATTCTCAGAGCAGCAAGGGTGAGGGTCAGCAGAACTGCCACCTTGGACTTCCATAGGGCAGACTTTGGCCTGTTTAGGAAGACTGATCGACAGAGTCCCCTGGGAGGCAGCCCTGAAGGTCAAACGAGTCCAGGAAGGCTGGACATTCTTCAAGGAGGAAGTCTTAAAGGTGCAGGCACAGGCTGTCCCCATGTGCCGAAAGACAAGCCAGTGGCGAAGATGACCGGCCTGGCTGAACAGAGCACTTTGGCTGGAACTCAGAAAAAAAAAAGAGAGTTTGACCTTTGGAAGAAGGGGCAGGCAAGTCAGGAGGACAACAAAGGTGTAGCAAGGTTACACATGGAGAAAATTAGAAGGGCCAAAGCCCAGCTAGAGCTTAATCTGGCTGCTGCCATAAAAGACAATAAAAAATACTTCTACAAATACATTAGCAGCAAAAGGAGGCCTAAGGAGAATCTCCAGCCTTTATGAGATGTGGGAGGAAACATAGTGACAAAGGATGAGGAAAACGCTGAGCTACTTAATGCCTTCTTTGCCTCGGTCTTCAATAATAAGACCAGTTGTTCTCTGGGTACCCAGCCCCCTGAGCTGGAAGACAGGGATGGTGAGCAGAATGGAGCCCCCATAATCCAAGGGGAAATGGTTAGCGACCAGCTACACCACCTAGACACTCACAAGTCTATGCGGCCGGATGAGATCCACCCGAGAGTACTGAAGGAGCTGGCAGAAGTGCTCACCAAGCCGCTTTCCATCATTTATCAGCAGTCCTGGCTAACTGGGGAGGTCCCAGTTGACTGGAGATTAGCAAATGTGACGCCCATCTACAAAAAGGGCCAGAAGGAGGATCTGGGGAACTACAGGCCTGTCAGCCTGATCTCAAAGCCGGGAAAGATTATGGAGCAGATCATCCTGAGTGCCATCATGCAGCACGTACAGGATAACCAAGTGATCAGGCCCAGTCAGCATGGGTTTAGGAAAGGCAGGTCCTGCTTAACTAACCTGATCTCCTTCTACGACAAGCTGACCTGCTTAGTAGATGAGGGAAAGGCTGTGGATGTTGTCTACCTCGACTTTAGTAAAGCCTTTCACACCGTTTCCCACAGCATTCTCCTGGAGAAACCAGCTGCTCATGGCTTGGACAGGTGTACTCTTTGCTGGCTAAAACGCTGGCTGGCTAGCCAGGCCCAAAGAGTTGTGGTGAATGGAGTGAAATCCAGTTGGTGGCTGGTGACAAGTGGTGTTCCCAGGGCTCAGTTCTGGGGCTGGTTTTGTTTAATATCTTTATCAATGATCTGGACGAGGGGATCGAGTGCACCCTCAGCAAGTTTGCAGATGGCACCAAGTTGGGTGGGAGTGTTGATCTGCTTGTGGGAAGGAAGGCTCTACAGANTGAAACTGGTGAAGGGTCTAGAGCACAAGTCTTATGAGGAGCAGCTGAGGGAACTGGGGTTGTTTAGCCTGGAGAAAAGGAGGCTGAGGGGAGACCTTATCGCTCTCTACAGCTACCTGAAAGGAGGCTGTAGCGAGGTGGGTGTTGGTCACTTCTCCCAAGTAACAAGTGATAGGATGAGAGGAAATGGCCTCAAGTTGTGCCAGGGGCAGTTTAGACTGGGTATTAGGAAATACTACTTCACTGAATGGGTTGTCAGGGATTGGAACAGGCTGCCCAAGGAAGTGGTTGAGTCACCATCCCTGGAGGTATTTAAAAGGCATTTGGATGTGGTGCTTAGGGACATGGTTTAGTGATGAACTGGCAGTGTTAGGTTTGCGGTTGGACTCGATGCTCTTAAAGGTCTTTTCCAACCTGTATAGGTTGGAAATTCTGTGCGATTCTGTGTAATTAAGCAAGTATAGAAGTACATTTTCGGATAACAATAGAGAAACTGGGATAGAAAGATAAGGGAGAGGAAGGATGGGCCAGTGGTTACAGCACTAGTTTCAACTGAAAAGAAATAAATTAATTGCCCTGCTTTACCACAGCAACATATTCCTGAACTACTTCGTACAAGCCATTATGTGTGTGCCTCAGCTACCCGTTTGGGAAAAAAAGAACTTCCATATTGTTACAGGAACATATGAAGCTAAAATATATTACCATTTATGAGACACTGCAGTATCACCTTGATGGAATGATAAAAACAATGAGTAGGAGTGCTGTGTAAGTGGACAGAGAGAAGTTGCTTGAACTGCTGGTGTTAATACCTGTCCTATGGAAACTGACTTCAAGAATGGTCAAACTAAGTGTTTTTGAGAACTGAATTTGACTTAAAAGAATAAAATACCTACTTTACAATCAACTTCTCTATAGGCAAGTGGGTACTTGGCACGGTTTTTGTTCAAATTGTAGAATATTACAAAGAAGAATGAAGACACAGCTTGAATTAAATCCAGTTCTCAGAATAGGAATGCTAATCGTTTCACTGCAGCAATTGCCTGTAAATTTTTAATACTGGATTTTGAACATACTCTCTGAAATGATTTTAGATAGTGTTATAGAAAATCAGAATCCACATAAATATCACAGAGAAGAAGTAACAGTCTAATTGTACCTCCAGTTTGGGCAAGCTGCCCTGGCGATGGAGAACGGAAATCCTGGTGCGGTCTGTTCTCAGAAGTCGGAGCAGTTGGATGGTTCACATAAACTGAATGTCCCATTAGCATTCTCTCTGCTGCTCTGGTCAGCCTTGGTCTTTGACCTTCACTGAGCTCCCCAACACTACCATCAGAATCCTACACAGAACAGCAACATCGGAACAGCAGGTATAAAAAACCGGAATGTATTTCTTCCAAACCCAGGCAGTGTTATCTAATTACATTAACCCTTACAGCATACATAAACTTAAGTCTATACTATTAGCATTGAATACAGAAAACTGAAACTGAAGAGATATCATATAACTGGGTTTGAAAGCAAGATCTACATTTATCAGTACTGGACAGAAAAGAATCACTTACAGCCAAAGAACATCCCTTATTTTGTTAGTGGTATCCCAACATGATCAGAACCTAAGTTATATTTTTAGCACATGAAGTCTTTAATGTTACACATATGGCCATTGTTGACTGCCTCACCTTGTAACATTGGAAGCATCTAAAAGCTATTGACTCTCTGTTGTACAGCATGTCAGATAAAAAGTTCAATTTTTAAGTAGGTTTGGATGGCACTTAAAATAGGGATGGTTCTCTGGATTCTGACTTCCAAAGCTGCACGGAAAAAACAACTTGCTTCTATGCGGGAAAACAGACTGAATACACATACACACACGTGCACAGTATAATTCTAAGGCATTACTAGTAACATCTAGGTGAATATTCTTTCTCTTATAGACAAGAAGGTATGCTTGCACANTTAGTGTCTTGTATGGGCAGACTGCACGGTCCGTGACTATGGGAAAGGGAAAAAGCAAATTAGAGATGCATTTGTAATTGGCAGTGCTGATGAGAAAATGTCACTACAATTACAGGCAGACTCCAAGCTGACACTGTAGAAAGCTTTTCACTAAGTCCACCCACCAGAGCTCATTAAGTAAGATAAAGACAGACAAAGGACCAGCTAAGGAGGTGCGTGAAGTTAGTAATTATTAGACTAAACTGACCACGACAGAAGGAAGAAACTGTATATGCATCAATTAGATCACAAAAAGCAAGATATGCCATAAATAAAGGTGTTCATGAACCATATTGTAGTACTCACAGTTCACTTCCTTTAAACATTCCTCCAGCTATGTCAGTTAGAATAAACGCCCAGTCCAAACTACTATTTTCCACATAGAAAATACTTAGAAATGTGACAAAAAATTACTTTTGTCCTTTGTGATGCAGATAGTTACATTTTTCTGTCAGTCTGATTTTTCTGCCAACTGAATATTTTCAGGTTTTGTTCCAAGATCAGTATCAACAGCATGTGCAAAAGTGCATGTAAACATTTGCTGAGTTATTCTTCATACCTCCCTAAAACACTCATATGGCTGTTAAGTGCAGTGAATTTGTACTGCTAAACATACCACCTATATGCTGTAGTGACAGAAAACTTCCCTGGTGTTCAAAAGGACAGGACAAATCTGGTACACTGCAACAGTCACATACACCCCTTGAAAACTAGGTACGTGTGATACTATGGACAGCTAGCTTGTTTATAACAACACTTAACCTTCAGTGTTTTTAAAAAGTTTTACATGAGAACACAGCCAACAGGGGTCACTTCCAGCAGGGAATGAAGTATATGAACCTGTTCTATAGCCAACAGGAAGGATAAGCTTGAAATATTTTATCTACTTTTGAGTAAGGAAGTGTCACTTCAAAACTACTGTATTGGAAAGAAAAGGACTGTAAGTTACCTCCAAATGGTACATTCCTTCTTGTGCAGCAACAGGTGCTTGATTTAATTTGGCTAAAAGAGTCAGGACAGGATCCCTGTGATAGCCTTTATCCAGTCTTCTCACCACTTGCCCTTCACTGGGAGGATCATAATCCTAAAATAAACAAAATCCATATAATACATGATCCAAAACCTGTTTTTTGTAGGAACTTGAATCATTCTTACTTTAGTTCACAATTAAGCTTTTTTTCTTTTGTAAAGGAAGTTGTTACAGTTTCCACATTGAGAACGTGTGTCATAAAAGTCTAGGCATTTAAAAATAAGCAAACCGATGCACTGTTTTCTCCTTTTACCCACAGACATGCACAGTCTTTATCTGATACATAAGACTGCAATACTTGGAGAAGAACAAGGTCCTTTATGCCTTCAAAGTTCACAGAAACAGTTAAATCCTCACACATACTGCTTGCTAGCAACCATCTGGCTGCCGAGCTGCTCTCACCAGCAAGTGTTTAGCTTCCTCAGCCAGAGAGCCTAGTTTGAGGATGGAGGATTATTGGAAGGAGTTACGATCCAGCTGACAAAGAGAGGGAAGAACATCTTAGCAAGCAAGCTTTCTAACCTGATGAAGAGAACTTTAATGTAGGTTCAGCATATAACAGAGTTTAAGAGAGGAAGTACAGCAGACAGAGGAGGTATCCAAAGGAAAGCCCACAAAGGGAACCTTTACCACCTTGATCAAGAGGGAAGGCATTCTCCTCAGGTGCCTATACACTTACATGGCAAAGTCTGGACAGCAGACAGAAAGATCTGCACAGATATTAGATGGGAAAGTATGCACAGGTGAAGTATGGCCATGTATGGGTAGAAATGTTTAGCAAGGATAGGCAGGGAGAAGAAAAGAGGACTCTTACTCTAGGACATTTAAACTTTGCATTATTGAGGTTGGAAGGGACCTCTGGAGATTGTCTAGTCCAGCCCGACTGCACAAGGCAGCACCTACTCCAGTGTTTGGCCACCCCCACAGTAAAAACATTTCTTATATTTAAACAGAATTTCCTGAATTTCAAGCTGTGCCTACTACTTCCTGTCTTTTCACTGGGCACCACGCAGAAGAGTCCAGCTCTGTCTTCCTTACTCCTTCCCACCAAGCATTTATACACATTGATAAGATCCCCTTGCCTGAGACTTCTCTTCTCCAGGCTAAATGATCCAAGGTCTCTCAGTCCTTCCTCATGATAGATGCACCAATCCCTTGATCATTTTTGTAGCCTTTTGCTGGACTCACTCGAGTAAATCCTTATCTTTCTTGTACTGGAGAGCCCATAACTGGACACAATGCTCCAAATGCTATCTCACCAGTACCACCTCCCACCACCACTACCACCTCACCAGGACCACGTCCTTTGACCTGCTGGCAATGCTCTTCCCAATGCAGCAAAGGATGACGGTGGCCTTCTTTGCCACAAGGGCATATGGCTGGTCCGTGTTGAACTTGTCCACCAGGATCCCCAGGTTCTTTCCTGCAATGCTGCTTTCCAGCTGGTCAGCCCCCAGCATGCACTGGTGCATGGAGTTGCTCCTCCTTGGGTGCAAGACATGGCATTTGCCCTTATTGAACTTAATGAGATTCCTGTCAGTCCACTTCTCCAGCCCAGTAAGGTCCCTCTGAATGGTGGCACAACCCTCTGGTGTATCAACCAGTTTTGTATCATCTGCAAACTTGCTGATTATGCAGTCTGTCCCATCCTCTAAGTCATTACTGAATATGTTAAGCAGCACTGGCGCTAGTATTGACCCCTGGCACACACCACTAGTGACTGGTCTCCAGGTGGACTTTGTGCCACCGACCACAACCCTTTCAGGCCAGTAGCTCAGCCAGTTTTCAGTCCCAGGTCAAATCATTCCTTGAATTCACAGACTTCCATGTGCCTATTGATGGTCTGAGTCAGGATGAGAGGGGAAAGGAACACTGGGGATGTTGGGGACAGGGTCTGCTTCAGAGCACCTGACCAACAGAAAGTAAGAGGAAACTTTCTAAAAAACATTAACAGGGGTCTGATGATTGCAGGTCTTCATCCTCATGGCAGATTTCAACTATCTGGACATCTTCCAGAAGAGCCATACAGCATTGTGAAAGCAGTCTAGGAAGATTTTAGAAATCCCTCTGAACGTCCCTTCCAACCAACACTATTACAATTTCATTATCAATTTTTTTATTCTTTCATAAAGAAAACATTTTGGTTTAAGCATCAGGCTATCATTTATATGACAGCTATGTCCTACCAAGAGGCATTACACAAAGTCAGAGAGGGAAAGTCCAGGCATTTGAGGAAAAGTGTTAGAAGAGAAAGGGAATGGAGAATACCTTGACTTGGGAGGCTTCCAGGAAAACCGACTAAAGCAGACTGTCAGATAAAAAACTATACTGGTTTTAAGCAACTAACTCCAGCCTCAGCTAACCTACTTTAATCATTTAAGCACACAAGCAATTAAAAGATGGCTCAAAGCTGAAACAGTTCAGAGCATAACAATGTTCTATTCTGTTTAAGATGTCTTAAAACTAAAAACAATAAAGAGATGAAAATGCGTATTAGCTATCTCTCACCTACAGAAGTATATAAATCACTCAATTTTTTTTTTAATATAAATTAGTTCGTATAATGTGGTTTTTTTCTTTGGAGCTCTGAAATTCTAACATTCTTCATAAGCATACAGTTTAAAAGCGTAAATTTAAAAAGTTTATAAGTGAAAATGCTTACAGCACATCCAATTTATCAAGATGCTCAAGGTAGAATACCTCACTAACGCCGTTTCCTTGTGAAACGTTTCCTTACCATTTCATTGGCATCTCGTAAAGTACTCGTTAAGCTCTCAGCAAGGTTTGGAAGAGACAGTCCTCCTTCTGCTAATGCTGAAAAATATTTTAAGTTATAAATACTAAAAACCATGCAAGTTATATGAAAGAAAGCCAAGGCCACATTCTTTAATAATTGCAACACAGTCCTTTAGCAAAGTTGGAAATTCCTACTGCCGGATGCATATTATAAAGACATATTTTCAGCATCCAAGAAAATCGCTCTTATACTTTGCTTTCAATAAAAACTTAGTACTTCCTACCACACGGTACTTGCGCAAGACAGTCCCAATGATATGACAAAAGAGCAGATTTAATCTGTTTTCATTAGTAAGTGGAAGCGTTTTGTTCAGAAACAAGAAAAAGAGCAATGAGGTCTCTTAAATCCAAAACCATGAACTGAAAGTTAGACACCAGGTTAATGCTTGCAATTTTACCAGAAAATGTATGAAATGTAACTTCAGTAGACTGGAAGATAATTTGATAAAGAAAAAAAAATTAATCCAAATTCTAAGTTCCACAAATTTGTCTAGTTAAGTTACCTCTTGCAGCCAGCATCTGTCCATAGCTGAAGAGTACCTCCCCTTCTGAGATGGGTCTGTCCACAGTTTCTGTTTCTGTTTCTGTCAGGGTAAGGCTGCTTTCCTGCGTGGACTGCCCAGAACTAACTGTAGGCACAGGGGATGGAACCTGTGGATTGCAAGGAAGCGATTCAAAGGGCCTTGCTGACGACTGCTGAGATGGTAAAATGAAGGCCTCTGGTTCCTCATCATTAGCCACTGACATCTCACTAAAATGTAAGAATATGCATTGTGAATACAACAAAATGCATTGAACAATATAGACTAAAGTCTTAAATCAATACTGAAAATAAATTAATTTGCAATTATTTTTTCAAATGAAAGAGCACAGCATTTTACAGAACAGTCCAAGAATCAACATGGTTAAATAACATTATTAATTTCTGGTTATAACTAAAAATTATCACGTGTATTCCCACTGAAGTAATAGAAAAAAATAAAATGCTACTAATACAATATTTCACTGTCGCTACTTTTGTTACTGGCAGGTGTAACAATAACAGTTTACTAAGTACAATGTTCAACAGGACAATGAATAAGGACCAATAAATTCTGAGAAAGGTCCTGATTTCACATTTTTCTCCAAAATATAAATCAAGCAATTCAAAAAAAGAATCCTGGCCTATCTCAATGCCTCCTGACATACACATTAATCATTACTGACTTTTTGAGGATATATGTAGAAATAATATATTCATTTTTTTAAGAAATGAGAAAACCGTGCAGCCTGTTCAACTCACACAGCCTTGGGATGGAATGATTCTTCAGTTAAAGGACTGGGTTTCTCTTCTTCCAGAGGAAGTTCTGCATCATCCCATGGATTTGGAGGCTTTGGACTTTCCATTTTTGCAGCTTCAGAGACCCATTCTGAGGCAGGAGGGCTTGGTGTGGTTGTTCTAGGAGGCGTATTGACAGGGGTAACCACAGGTGTGCCAACACGACTAGTGGCAGCTGGAATCTCAGCTCCTGCATGTGTGAAGCCAAATTTCAGATCAGAAAGGAAAGCAGGAAGTAAATCTCAGACAGAGAGTCAGTCAGTTCCACTAAGCCCTTGTAATATTTGTGACACCTTTTGATAGTTATGGAGACAAGACTAGATTAAGACTAGTTTCTTTTAAGTACAGTGTTGGCATCTGAAGGAGCTAGAATAAAACCTCAGTTGCTTATTTCCTTCAATAAGGAAGGCAGTTCTGCATTTTAAACACTAACCTGCTTTACTTGGAGAATGTAAATTTGGCTTAATTAACATTAAAAACACAGGAAGGAGCAAAAGACAGCTATTTTTCTGATGTGAAAAAGTGGTGGGGGGGGGAGGCGGGAGGGGTAGAAATCACACAGACCATAAAAATGTGCATTAAGTTTGAAAATAGAACTGTTACCAAATAGATGTTTGCTTTTTATATGAGATAGCCCATAATTTTTGTACTACATGAGTTCCCACTTGAATTATAGCCTCAAGAGTATTTATCCTGAGAGATAACGTGTCTTTGAAGAAGAAAATTAAAGGCAGTAGATTAAAGCATATTTGGTGCTTCTAAACTTCAATTATTATTTTCACTACCTGTTTCTTTAATTTTTTCATGTTCGCAAACATCCCCACTCATTTCTGTAAGAGACAGAGAAGACTCTGGAGTTTTGACCAGAGGCGATTCTTTTTCTGAAGGTGGTGTTTGTGGTGGTGTGGCCTGGGGTGTTGGCAATGGAGTAGGCACAAGAGGCTCCTGAGGGAAAAAAAAATCATAACCACAGTTATTTTCTCAGCGCAAAATTCCTATCTTCCAAGCATCCCCAGAGTTAGCTGAGGAAGAGAGAGAAAGGCACGTTATCACAGAACAGGAACAGCTGTTGCTTAGATACATGCTTCATGTATCTCCATCCATCTAAACATAAAGTTGCACCAGGCTAAATGATATGCCTGAACAAAATAAATTAAAACACAGTAAATTATGCATTAGAATGATTACATATGGAAATCATTATGCATAGAATAGAATAGACTATTTCAGTTGGAAGGGACCTACAACGATCATCTAGTCAAACTGCCTGACCAATTCAGGGCTGACCAAAAGTTGAAGCATGTTGTTAAGGGCATTGTCCAAATGCCTCTTAAACTTGGCTTGGGGCATCGATCACCTCTCTAGGAAGCCTGTTCCAGTGTTTGACCACCCTCTCAGTAAAGAAATGCTTCCTAATGTCCAGTCTAAATATGAATTATATGATTATATAAATTTTAATAAAGCATTTGAGACAATGTTAAGCAAGAAAATATTTCGTGACATGGATAAAATTGTGTCAGTATGATAATTTTATTACCATAAAGCATCAGAGAATCAGCTAAAGAAAAGATTACAAACAAAGCAATAGCCGAGACAGTAAAGCACTAAAATAAGCACATAGTTGTGGTGTTCCTTAAAAAAATGACAGCGATGGAGATAAATCTGACAAGCAAGTACGATGGTTGTCATTCAGCCTGCTATGGAGGAATATGATGGACCTTTCCAGGTGTTTTCCAGCCCTGTTCTCTGACATTTATAAAGAAAACAAGATAATGGGGCTAAAGGAAGGCTTCCAGGCTAGTTTCTGAAGAATAAATCCTCAGACTGATGATTTTTATTGACAACTCTTAGGGGAAGTGGAACACGCTAACACATTTGGCCGTTCCCATACAACTGCATGACATCGTGAACACCAAAGAACTTGGTAACTGGGCAGCTGAAGTTCTAGATAGGAAACTTCACAGTAAGAAAGGGTAGATCAAGAACGCATAAACTACATATTCAAGAACTCCTGCTGTATGCTGAGCAGAAAAGGAAAAAGGAGAAGAAAAAAAGCTTATAAATGTACAAGTTATCCAAAGGATAACTATTAGCCACCCATGTGGAAAGACTTTAAAAAAACCAATTGGCTACCTGAGATTTCAGTAAAGGCTGGAGAGTATCACTACTATAGCACAAGGCACTGAGGAAACCCCATTTACATACTACATTACTATTAAAAATGTGCATTAGCATATTAGTGTTACCTGTAGCCAAGACCAATCTAATTTGGAAAACGTAAAAGCGCTCCCCATCACTAAGAGTCAAAAAATGGTATGCGTACAGATGATTGCTTTATTTAGCCTAATCAAACAAAGGCCAAAAAGGGCAAAACTAATCTCTAGAAGTGCACAAATGAATATATATATAGTAAGGAGAAAACAACCATTTCAGCCTAAGGACATTTCAGTTTAAGTTGGTACAGAAACAAGAAGGCTTAAGAGTGCCATTAGTAAATGTAGAATGGTTATTAGAAGAGGTTTCTAAGTATCAGAACAAGCTACAAAGAACAGTCCTCTTCAACATCATACCCTCCTTAATCTATAATGGAGTGGGGAAGAGCTCTTTAGATGCAGGAAGGCTGTATTTAAGCCTACAGCAGTGAAATGATTACTTTTGACTACAGAATAATCTGTTGGTCACTTACAGCAGGCACTAGCTGGTATTTCAGTCTATATGGACTGCAGCAAAATAGAATAATTGATCTCACTTTCAACAAAGCTTTGTATAGTTTGATTTCTAAGCGCAGCGATTTCCACATTCATCCCAAAGACATTATACAACACCAGATTGTAGCACAGCCATGTTGTTATCAAAATAAGAGCCAGCTGTCATTTGATAATCACAGGGAACAGAGAAAATTATCCTGTATTACAGGAAGTTCTACTAATCATTTAAGCATTTACTGAAACTACTGAACTCAAAACTTAGAAAGAATTAATACTCATCTTTACAGATATTAAAGAACGGCTGCAAGCCCATGAGACCAAAAATATTCTTCTACTTCTTATATGAAGAAATTAGTTTCTTCACATTTCATTTCTTTGCAAGAAAGTAGCACAGCTATTTTTGTTGAAATAACATGAGCTATCTTTTGACAATGTGAACTTAAGTACCAAGTCTTTCCCTTAGAAATCAGTTTTGTGCTCAGCCTTAAAGTAAATAAATAAATATAGCATGTTGCATGCAGCACAAAGGAATTAATTTTGTTTTCTTTTCAAAATTTTTTTAAAGTGAAATAGGTTTAATCTTGTTGCTTGCTGGGGTATAATAAGGAATAATCAAAAATGCAAATCATGCACATTCAGTTCATCAGTCTTTTTCTGTCATCTTTGTCTTGCACATAGTTGAACCATCATGCCATGAAGAAATTATCCCTTAGAACTTCAGTAGGAAAGCTTAAATAAAACAGACTCTTACCATCATAATCGCTGTACTCGGAAGAACATTTGTAGCAGGAACTGCTCTCTGAGCCTGCTTGTTACCCAGCATGGTTGCAATTGTCTCACTGAGAGCTTCATTTACGAAATGACTTATCATTTCTGAGTCCACAGGCATGCCAGCATTGATAAAGAGTTGAAATCCTCCACCACCTGCAACTTCAACTGAAAATGAAGAAACATAAAGCACACATCCAGGTCTCACTTCTTAAAATGCATGTACTGTACTGCAGCCACTCATTTTATTCTCCGTGAACTTCTAAACATTTCTTTGCAAAAAGTGATTTTTTTATTTTACAGATAAAGAAACAACAGTAGAGAAGCAATTCAGAAACACAAAAGAAGGCAGCAGCGAAGGGCAGTGACATCACAGGAGAAATGCATTTGTCTCCCATTCTCACACATTTATAAGGGAGATAATTTTTGACATATCTATTAACAAAATAAAGGCAAATAAACATTGCAGGCTTAGCAAAATGCCAAATCTTATTTAGATGGCCAATAACAGAAGTTGATTTGTACAGTGGCAGGTTTTATGTGTTCTTTTTCTTTTTTTAGATAATTTATTTCAATGGCCTTATAATGCTTGCTCTGTCTCAACATAAATTAAAGCATGCACTTTTGCATTTTATAGTTTCACTGGTTCAGCATTATCCACTCTTAGGCTCAGGCAACAGGTACCTACACAGCTTGTTAAAATTAGCCAAAAATTGAGATAATCTATCTGCTGAGAACAATAACTCCTACTTACCAATGTCAGAGGTTACAGTCTCACTGTCTTCACTCCCTGAGCTGCTAATGCTGGGCACTGTTTCTTTCTGAACTGGGTACATCCCACTGATAATTTTTGCCATTATTTCTTGTTCCACCCTAGCAGAATAAAACCCGTTTAACTATCAGCGAACACCAAGACACCTAAAAGTGTATAAAAGAGCATTCTTGACATAAAATGTAAGGCACCTCAAAGGAAAGAGAAGGGAAGGGAGGGGAAGAGAAGAAAGCAAAGGTATGCTTATAGAGTCATTCCTTCTTCCACATATATTCTCTCGCCACTTTGTTATATTGCAACTCACCAATTTATCAACCTGTTTTCTATAGTTTCTCTCCTTTGAATCAGTTCATCCAAAACATCAGAAGACTGCTGAGGAGCAGAAGCCACTGGAGGAAACAAAGGACCATTGTATTTTGGCGAGGCAACTTTAAACTGTCCATTAAGCTCCAGAAGAGGCTCAAAGAATTCTGGAATTTCATCCCTCTCCTCTTCCTGATCCTAATAAATAAGTAGTAAATTAAGTTATGGTGCGTTTCTGGAAGGCAATGTCATTGAGGTAACTGTCAGTTTTTCTTTGAGAAACATTTGTAGATGTGTCACAGCATACAAACCACATTCTCCCTTCTTAGTATGTTGTAGTTAATTGATACAATTCTAAACTTAGCAAATCATAAATCTGTATAAGTATAAGGCTATAGGAACTGCTAAGTAAAACATGATTTGGCTCATATTTCCTGCCTGTGCTGCACAGGGCAAGGAGCCAATGGTAATGCTAATCCTTGAGAAATTTACTTGTGACATAAGTCAGGTTTATTTAATATATACTCCAGAAATGCTCCTCCTTTAAACAAAGAAGTTTAGGAAACTTTCTACAGTCACTTGTTTGGTTAGGTTTTTTTGTTTGGGTTTTTTTTTTTTTTCAGAAATTAAACTTTTACTTTGAAGTCTCCTGTCTGAAAAGATACTTTCCCAGAAGTTAACGAGCAGTCAGTCAGTCAAAACTCTAATAAAGTTGCCAGCACTGAAGACTAGACATTAATAGCTTACACATGTTACATGTATGCTTACACTTTCACTACCTTCAGCTGCTGAAAGTTAAAAGGTATTTCTGGGTAATCAATTCACAAGATCCTCACAGACACTTTGAATTTAAACTTAATGTGCTATTTGTAAAAGTTATGAGAGTTACTCAGTGTGCGTTATAATGTTTGACTGTTTCCAAAGATGCCACCCTCCTTTTCCCCCCTGAGCACATACACAGCATTAAGTCCCAAAAAGCAGTCACCAACTCATCATATCGTAACGTTTTAGAATTGTCTTGTGATGGATGAGAACCTGCATCCTTCACTCATAATATTAAAAACAAATGTCTCTAATAGTAATATGATTCTCTAAGAAGAAAATCTGGCATGCCAGAAAGATATGAAGAGCTGAGCCCTAAATTACCAGTGAGAAGTATGTGATGTTGCATATACTAGGATTGATCTCCAACACACTGAAAGGAGAAAAAAAAATTATTCTTCTCCCTCATATAAATTAAATTTACTTTTAACCCATAAAATAATAATAAAAAAGCTATATATTTCCAATGAATAAAAGAACAAATCACTAAAAACAGAAAGAACAGAGAAGGGGAGGAAAAAAAAAAAAAAAAGTAACATTTTCCTGTCTCCTTCCCCAACCCAGCATTAATACTTCTCTCCTACCTTAATATAATTTAAAACTGAAAAGTCAGATAGGTCCATGATGGGTATTACAACAAATAGCTATTGGGCAGTGGGATCTTTCTGGACCTTTAAATAGTAATAATTCTTCAAAGAAAAGCTGTAACTTACAAAGCAGGCAAAACAGAATATGTATATTTGGGTGACAAACAAAGATCTCTAAACCATTCTAGGCATAGAAATAAGACAGTAAAGTTAAACTCAGAATGGCACTGGATGCCTTGCAAGCTGATAAGTAGTTCATTCTGTCAGGATATATGTATTCATAACCATAATTCATTCTGACAGCAAATGTAAAGATGTCTTTGTCCAGTGCTCCATTATGCATTTTCTTCTGACTGCACTACTCCATATATTTTCTTTGATGTTGCCTATTTAATATAATCTTTTCTGAAAGTATGCAAAATACAAACATCTGGATTAAATAAACCAAGTACATACAAGAAATCTTACATATCTTTAGTAACCTGACAAACTTTTGCAGTTCTCCTGCATTTCTAAAGTATATGCAAAAATATTTTATACTTAATAGTGCACAAATCCAAAAGAAAATTATATTCATTTTGGGGTGATATATTATCTCTGCTGAAATAAAAAAATAATATAAGAAGTCAGTATTTAATTGTACAGATTGAACTTGCACATATATCACCTTGTAGACCAATCCTGAATAATCTGCACTCAATTCTGCATTTTACCTCCCTGGAGACTGTTGAAAATATCTATCATGACTCCCAATCAAAATACAGCATAAATTAGAAAGTCTTTCAGATATGACTGGAATATTAATCACTGTACTTTATTATAAAGTATCAAGCCGAAATTCTATTTCCCAAATTACATTCAGATAATTAAAAAATGTCTGAAATGATTAGGTGGTATAGATTAATTTTTTTGCATTACCAAACATGTATATTCATAGTCTTTTATTAAAGCCATCCAAAACTGAGTCATGGATTTCTTCCCGACAGATTTCTAAAGCAATTTTCACAAGCAAGGTCAGGCTGCATTGCAGGTGCCACCTGTGATCTTTTGTCTGAAGAGTTATACATGTAAAAAAATCAGTGCCCCAAAGAGCATCTACGGGAAACCAGAGTTGAGGAAAACACATTTACTCTGATCTCTGCAGGTTATATACTTTGCAGTGGTGTTCAAGATGGAAGCAAAAATTCTGAGAAACAAGTCCCCACCTTGCAATTAGGGCATGTTCAGAGAGAGCAAAAAGTGCCTGTAATCTTAAATCCTTAGTAAGTTTGCTAAAGGTACCACAGGATGTGGCTGCTCGTAAGAGTTGGAGAGTAGACCCAATAAATCTGAGAGTCCATTCTGGGCTCACAGTAGCTGAGCAAATTTCTCACCCTGGAATAACGCAGGGTCCATGCAAGGGCTGGCCTTACAAAACCTCTTCTGTGCAGAAAGTCTCAACCTACTTTGTTAGAGGTGCAACCTTTGATCAAAAATAAAGAAGTGTGTAAATCAAAGCTGTAACAGCTTTTTCTGCTTTCTTCCACATGTGAATTTTTGTATTGTGAAATAAGAGCACCTAATTCAACTATTTTGGAAGATGGTTGCAATGGCAAGGTTGCAATGGGAGAACAAGGCACATCACCTCTTCCCACGGCAGTGCTTGTGTTTTACAAGTTGGGGCACGTTGCATTAGTCCTCAAAACTGTTAAAACAAATTACTGTTAGGTTATGGGACAAAAGGCTTGTCTCCACCCACACAAAGGAGCACAGAGGAACGACAACAGGTGGGAGAACAACCTAACACAACAACCAAGCACCCCAACCCAGCTACTCCCAGGGCTATCACAGGAGAGGGCTCAGCCCCAGTGTCCAGGAGTCAAACCCAGCAAGATGAGCCCATGGAAAGACTCTCCATAGCCCCTTTCCTAAAGTTGGGCAGGTGCATTTGGATGAGGTAATGACATGATGACTTATTATGGGATGCAGGGAAGAGTATTTTGGGATGGTACCACACTTTTTATGTGGTGTTTATGTGGAGGAACCAGAGGTGTAGAAAGGGAAGGACCAAGGTGGTTTAGAGAGGTACAGGTGTGGGAAAATAGAGGAATAAGGGGAAAAAAGTGGCTGGCTGAATGTAAACAAGTGGCTGGTCAGCATGCTTGCCTGGCCTTGCCCTATGCCTGATCAGCGCAGTCTGTCCTGTCTCCTTGCTAAATGCCATTTCCAACTATTTTCCTGAGCAAGGGGCTTTCAGGGGATTGCACATCCAGGTGCCAGAGCTGCAGAGGGCAAGGACCCAGGACCAGCTAGGGTGGACTGAGCGTCTAATGCCAGATACTAGAGGGATCCACACTACATACGTGTATACACACACACACACATATATATGTACATACACACAAGCACACATATATCTCAGACCTCCATCCTGAACTGCCAGAGAGGGGAACAGGATCAGCACATTGGTGCTGTTTCAGTGCTGATCTGTGCACCCACTCGTGTGCACGTACGTATATGTGTATTGCATACATGTGTTTGTATGTGTCCCTATTGGCAATACATGCTCAGCCTCACTGAGCTGGACCTGGGAGAAGGCAGCTGTGGCAGCCTTGCCTCTATTGGGCTATCAATGCTAACAACCAGCATTTCAACTCCTAAGTATCTCTTAAATAAGTATCTTCTAGTAGAAAAGGTAAAACAAATCCTAGGAAAAGGAAATTCCTGGGCCAGGGTCCTGAGGCCTTTCTGCAATATCCACAAGGGACAAAAAAAAACAGAAAAAAAGGGGGGGGGGGGGAAGGATATTTCACACAAATACTTACCCTCTTCAGTTCCAACAGAACTAAGTTTTCGTAATAAAAGGGGTGTGGGGGGAAGACAATAATAAGCTATTTTCCTGTATAGCATTTTATGCACATTTTTTCATGAATCTGAAGCCTCTTTTATAACAATTACTTTGCTTTCTTCTGATGTCTTAAATACCCCTGCCACTCTAGACGTTGATTTTATGCTTCCACATTGTGTTTGCCTTGCACATTTTTAAGAACATTGTCTGTGTGGTCATAGGCCAAACATATGTTTCACTTGGAACATTTTTTGGTATTGTGGTTAAAATATATCCCATTGCCAAAAATAAAAGATAAAAGC
This sequence comes from Fregata magnificens, assembly GCA_013389945.1. NCBI lineage: Eukaryota > Metazoa > Chordata > Aves > Suliformes > Fregatidae > Fregata > Fregata magnificens. The sequence goes on from WAAD01024730.1 coordinate 286,882, forward strand.
AATCCAGGAAAAAAATGAAAAAAGAAAAAATGAATAACTATTATTCACATAAAAAAAAATTTAACATTGCAGCATTTTTTTTGTTAGTTCATAAACTGATTTCTTAAATAGCTTTCCTATTTATTTTTATAAAATAAAGGGGTTTTGTGCAAACAGAAGAAAGTTGTCCGAATAGATTTAACTCCTCCCCTCCAATAGCATAAGGTAATTTTGAAACGAAAAATGAATAAAGCATTTCCCCACTTTTGATAGGTAAACCACCCCTTCAGGACTGTTTTAACTAAGATAATGTTAAATGATTAATTAATTTTAAAAATAAATCTACCATACTGACCTGTAGGCTATAGAGTTAATATTTGATATACACTCTAATCCTGGGATCAGGAGCACACAGAACAGGTAAACAGAATACATTTTTGGGTAGATTTTGATATGCACACAGCAAGTCTAGCTCACTGGAAAGAAGCTTGAGGAAAAAGAGAAATACTAGCCAGCAACAGCAATTTCAAGCTCCTGGTATTTACTGAGTCCTAAATGCAGCAGGAGGTGGAAGCTGCCATCTTCCACAGAGGCAAGATACTCCACAACAGCTGGGTGGCAGCATCTTGCTTCCTTCAGAGGCAGCCTTTCCCAGATACCATTGCGTTTCTGTGTCTGCTCTTAACTGGAGAAGGGAAATACAGGCTGGTTCATCAACCTTGAGCATTTGTCAGCCCCCACTCTGACTGACAAGAGGTCAGCTAACTAAAAAAAGGACTTGCTACCCAAAAAAATTAAACTGTAAGAGAGTACCTCAAATAAACCCATGTTATCATAATCCAGAAACAACAATCTTGTTAAACGTGCACAGACACACTAACAAGGCAGCCAGCAAAACCAGAATTTTGTAAACTCTTAATGGGACCCATGAGATGAGTAGTACATGTACACATATACTCACGTCCACTGCTTGTCTTTTTTTTTTTTAAAGTTACATAATGTTCAACTGAAATGAGATATTATGCTAAAGCATTTTAGGACCTCAAAAACATATGCAAATTGCTCTATTCCAAAATTTTCTAAAAGGGAACCCTGAGAAAATACTTTCACATTTCAAAATATAGGTCACCTTACTTAAAATCCGTAAGAGCATCTTATATATGCTTGGCATTTAGAGTTTGAAATTGTGAAATCTAAGTGCTATAATCACCGCTGATTTTAGAGGACTACTTTTATTTCTAGTGGATTCTAACACATCAAAATAAAAGCTAATTTTAGTTTTTTATTGTAATTCTTCAAAGGTCCTTTACTTACTAACACATAGTAGTTTCTAATATAGTTTATAGCACTGTGAACAGTTCAGTATTGCTCACAATGTGTATTTTTAAAGTTGCTAGTAAAACAAACTAATTTTCTACATTGTGTTTTCAGTTATGACAGAATAATATAAAACAAATATAAAAACATTTAAAAGGAAAGGACAGCTTTGCAATATAATTACCTGCATGACATCAGTAACATCAATGAAATTAGTTCCCGGAAACTTTGTGTCTTCCTCCTCACTATGTATATCTTCTGGAGTCTTATAAAGACAGATTGAAATTGTTAGGTATTTCATATTGGGGGGAAAAGACGCATTAGCAGAAAAACTTCACGACAAGAATGCAATTAAATCACCACTCACTGTCAATAGCCTGAATCCAGAAAAAATGCTTTATCCACCTTAAAAGTTAGGAGGAATTTCTTTGCATAGCATAAAGAGAGATTATTAGAACTTTTTCTTGTATGCTGACAACTAAAACCTGCTGTTACCAAATCTAATGGAATATCTCAACACCAAAAGTTCTACGGCAATACCTGTAATTCTTATTAAAAACAACAGTAAGACAAAATATTGTAAAACAGAGCACACAAGAGTCTAGCAGTGTCTTAAGCAATTTACTTATGTGCAATTTCTACAGTGTTATTTAATAATATAATTTCAAAATAATAGTCACTATTTTAGTCCACAGCCTCTGTCTTATTCAGTGAATACCTTGACCACAGGACTCTGGAGGACCTAAATCCTTAAGTCAGAATAGCAGCCAACACACAGGGAAAATAGAAGGTAAAATAACTATACAAAAATAATCACTGCATCATTGTGCCTTCACACTGTCCAGTCCGTGCAATGCACAAGACAGAAGCCCACTGGAAGAAACAAAATGCTATCCTGTAAACATGTGTCCTAGTTTACAACGTTATCATTCAGCATGCAGCAGTTAACCTTTTAGTTGCACAAACCCCTTCATTACTGCTTAGATTAGATCAAAAACACTTCTGAAAAGTTATATGGAAAGAGAATAGAGTAGACCGGCCAGCTCCACACACAACAGCCTACCAGTGAACAGGCTACGCATACATGCCACTAACCACTCAAGTACAGCCAAGGAGCAGATGGAGGAATGAAGAACATCCTCAGTCTTCACGCCAGAACACTGAAGCCAGTATAAGTAAGACAGACATGGGCCAATAAGGGATTACAACTCTTAACAGGACAGAGAAACGCTGTTTTTCTTAGAGTTTTGCTATGGTGATTATTTAATCTTGGAAGAACAGTGTCTTGCTGCAATTTTTCATTTTCTTAAACAAATACCTCATATTATAAATTCTTCAGAACAATTACTCCATTTTTCCTGGAACTGTCTAATTTCTCTAACTAAAACAAGAAAATGAGATAACTTTGTAGTAATTTAACATATTCTCTTTTTTAACAAATTTGAATTCACAGGCATTTAGGCCAATCAATACCTGTATTACAGCATCAACAGGAGGAAGTGCAGGTTCGGAGCCTGGAAGAACGTGGTTTACACTCACACTGTCGCTTGAAATACTGTCAATATCTACATTTGGTAACACCTAGGACAGAAAAAAGCACTAGTCTGAAAATCTATGTATTAGCTCGGCTACTATCGTTGAACTTTTTAGATTCTCTTCCACTTGCTACTGAGCCACTAAACTTCAGTGACCTCCTTTCCTCATACCTGTATCTGATAATAACTTGGTTTTGAAAAACAAAATACTGTAATGTACAAGAACCAACCCCAGAAATATTCACCTCTTTTCTTGCAGTACCTGATTTCTCCTGTTCTCTAATTCCCCGATGCTTTGTCTTGCATGTGACAAAAGGTGAGTATACCTATAACTATTTATATAGCAGATGTGTGTTTGACTTGCAATTCATTTATACTATGCTGGCCTACAAGCCACTGTGTAGGCTGGTTATTGGCTTCACATTGGCATACATCTGGTATGGTAAAATAAAGGGCTAATTGTATTACAATATAGTCTGTAATAAAGGCACGTCCATTACAGCAACAAAACATTTTTGGTTTTGTTTTAAGAACAAAAACTTAAATGCTTGCTTAATTCTTTGGGGGAAAAAATAACAAAAAAATCACCTTAAACATTTAAGAACTGGGTGAAATAACATCAAAATGCATGTGGGTGGAAAACAGCAATATACCAAGGGAACAAGCCACATACTCTACCTCTATTTAACTTTGAGTTCCGTGAATCATTTGTATCTGAAAGGTATGTGTAGGAGAGCATTTATTCTCAACAATTTGAATCCAAAATAATGAACATGTAAGAAACGTTAACTTCCTTGACAACAGACTCACGTAAGAAATAAATAAAAAACCCCCAACTCACTAAGTAAGGACTGCAGTGGTTGATTAATCAGGAAATTCTGAAATTCTTGGGTTACTATCATGCTTGAAACAGAAATCTTAAAGGCTAAAGCATTCATCCAAGAAAACTGACATTTATTTTAATACTTTTTTTAATTCAAAGTTTGTTCTGGCTCAAAAATCTCATTAAAAAGAAGAAAACGTGACATAGAACTATTTTACAAACACCCTGCATAGGTGATTTACGGAAGAAATAGTTTTCTTTTTTGGTTAAATAATAAAGATAATTGTTAAAATACAAATAAACATATTAGCATAGTATGACAACTTTTTGGTCCCTCCATTCTACATGTTTCTAATGCTTACTGAAAACCATCTACTGATGTCAAAGTCAGTTACTGATGGATGACACTGTCTTTAATTAGCATTTATTAAAATAAACAAACAAATAATCATCATTCTTGACATGTACCTGCACAGACAGTTGAGGCGGATCCTTTTTCTCCGATCTCATCTCTATTACAGCTATGTTTGGTTTTTTTATCTCAACCGGTGGTTTTGTTGGCACTTGAGGAAGAGAGGTTGTAACTGTAACAGGGTGCAGTTTACCTATAACTACTCCAGCAGGCTGCAGTGAGATGTCGCTAATTCGGGTTTGACCTAAGGACAGTTTAAAAATAATTAAAGATATATATAAACCTCCAAAGTAAATCAATAAATTAATTAAAATTAAATTCTGGGTGTCTGTGTTTCACATGAGACAGGCTGAGATCTTGTGCGCAATTACAGACCAATTAAGAATCCCCCTATTAACACTAGCTAGGGTACAGTGCTTCACCAGGTAATTTGAAGGCTTTCCCAGCAGAAACTGTAAACTCAACACTGCCATTTTAAAAAATTACTCACTTTTCTTGACTGCGGTGACACCTACTGCTGAAAATGAGAATAACTACGTTGTGTTTGCTGTTCGAAAATTACATACCATGCTTCCCCCATCTCACGTTTTCTTAATCATATTCAAAATACTATTACGCTTAGTATAGCACCCCACAAATTTTTGTTTGACACCCTTTTTTTAAATAATTATCTTCTTTAAATGCCAATATAATATTAACTCTTCCTGAAACAAGGCCTATATAAAGGTTCTATTGAAGGTCCAAAAATACAGAAGCCATGACAATGAATTTAGTGTGTCTGGCACAATCCTACTGAAATAGTTGGGCTGAAGTCATGGTAAATGTTGAATCCAAGAGCCAATGATTCAGTTCCCGCTTACATGGATACCAAACTTAAAGCCAGAGCAAGAACGCTAGAAATGTAAAGTGTACTAAAGAAGGTATGTACCGATAAGCAAATAATTGCTCTGTCAGGGTGTCGCCAGACATCCAGCATGAAGAATGAGGAGAACCAGAACATTTTAAACTGTTCCCCCATGTAGACTTCCCACGAAAGGGCAGCTGCAAATCTCATGGGCCAGGGCAAATCACTGACTTAAAAAGATATAAGTTGTGTTTCCATGAAGTAGCAGTAATTAACCTTCACACATCCCTTCTACAGGTTATTTGCTCCTACCTAGTGGAATAGCCATAGGAATTAGGTGACCTTCCAGTGGACCGCAGACTCCAGGTACATCTTGACTTGGACTAAAGAGATACTGATTTTCTTGGGTAAGTGCATATAAAGGATGCTGTTTCCTAGGGCTGGTTACTACCTTCTGTGTGCGAGAAGTCTGTGTTCTTGCTGACTTTACCTTTGTACCTGAAACAAGAGCAGATAAACCACGCGTCATCAATGCATGTATAAACAGAATAATACCACACACTACTAATTCAAGCCCTTCAACTGAAACAGTTATAAATTTTTGCTGTGGGATGGAGGGAGCAAGGGAGTGAGACAGGAAGGGCGGAACCTAAAAGTGCTAAGTTAGATGTCACAGTATTGACAGCAACAAAGGAATTAAAATTACAATTTTTGAACATCTGAGTCTAGCAAATAAAGGCACAGAAATGTGAAGAAAAGGACACAAGGATGGTAGTGGGTTGGAATGAAACGTGCGATTTAGCAGGTAAGAAGAAACCTGTGATTTAGGTTTGAAATACAGCATTAGAACAGCATACAAGCCTGGCATAAAAAATAGACAGGATATAGAATATAGCCAAACTGATCTCTTGTTCATCTGATTAACTGCCTCAATTTTATAAAAATGCAGTTTGTCTCCAGCCACAATATTGACAGGTAGTCAAAGGAACAGGTATAATCTACAAATTCTTGGTTTAACAACTCACTGCTACTAGAAAATAGAGTCATAACTAATACCCATAAGTCTTGACTTGCAACATCGAGGAACCACTGATTTTTTGGTCCAATTCTGAAAATGTATTGTTAAATAGCCAACCAGAAGTCATTTGTATGTAACAATGCCTAAGCATATAGCAGAGAAGAATGTTTATTGCAATGTTGCATTTCTCACTATACAGTCACGCAAGGTCTTATTCAACCTATATTCTTTGCAAACAGTGGATATTATTAGGGAAATTATTAACTTTAATCTAAACAGATAAATACTGCCTGAAACATCCCCAAAAAAAGGAGTCAACAATCGTGAATCAAACAGAAGTGCTTCTACTGCTATTTTGTAGGCATTAGG
>WAAD01024731.1:0-22736 GCA_013389945.1 Fregata magnificens
TTATTGTAATATTTCTATTATCATTACTATTTTTATTATTTTATTATTATTTAATTTTGTTGAGGAGGGTTGTGGGAGGAAGAGAGAGAGAGGTTTACTCAGGACAGAAAAGTTGTTCCTGAAATAACTTTTCAAAAACTGAACAGAAAAACACAGGGTTCCCCAGATGGGGCGGGACAGGTAGTATCCAACTAAATTCTGGAAATGTGGGCCTTTTTTTTGGGTTGGTTGCTCAATGGTGTGGCTTATTTGGTTGTGCAGAACTACTGTCTTTTTATCGATGCTTGTTGAGTAATGCTGAAAAAATATGTTTATTATCTCATTAATAAAAGCAGATTCCTCATCATCATTCCCTTTACTAATTTTACTTAGTTGCTGACACTCACGTGTCTGCATCTTCTGTTATGTATGGGCATGCTTAAGCTGCTCCTTGAGGATAATTTTATTTAGGGTACTATGTCTGTGTACACATGTCTTGAACCAGTCTAACTGGTAGCACTGACATTTACGAAGTAATTTCTTTTCCGGTTTATTTTATGTCACTGTGGAAGTAGTTTAGCATTTTAATTTTTTGTTCTAACTTACTATGGCGGAAGTTTCCTGTGTGATCAAACTTTTTTAGATGCTTCTTCTAAGGATTTGGTTTTTTTCCTTTTTTGTTAACATATTGAAATGGCAGTAGAAGTTAGAGAATTTCAGATAGTATATGGCCTCCATAATCTTATTAAAGTCCTCTTACAGTTCAGTTTTACTAAATCTCCACGCATTTCACTCTTCATGTTCTTGTCAGGGATGCAAGCGACCTTACTGTTAATTTTACTTGCTTAGACGACACTTCTGCTTCTCTTAAACAGTAGATTTTTTTTTTTTAAACAAAAAAATCAATAATGAAACTAAGTCTAGACAATGCAATTTGTGGTGTATGCACTGAAACCACTCTTATTTTTGATTAGTCTATCTTTACTTTCCTAAGCAACTAGTACAATTCTATGGGAAGCTCAACCCCAGTAATTCTCAATCTTTCTAGACGATTATGTGACGTTATCACTGCACTGTTAATAAAAATAGTATAGGAAAATTTGCAGACTAGCTCAGCAATGTTTAAGATGATCTTGCATTCTAACAATGGTCTGCAAATCATAGACTGAGAACCACCATCAGGATAAGAGAAAAATTCAAGGTCTGTATTGTCTGAAGAGGGACAATGAAAAAGACTGGAGTTATTTGACTTCCCGGTAAGTTTACAGAAGCAGCAACCCTCCTCCCATCACCAGACATCTGTGGTGTGGGATTTTTCTTCTCTAAATTTAAAGGGCAGCAGCAGAGCAATCTGTTGTTTGTATAGAAAAGACTGATGGTAAAGAAAGAAAATACACTCAAGGGAATATCTACTCTGCTCTAAGAAGCCACTTGAAAAATAAGCACAAGGAAACATTTGCACAGCACGCAGCACAGAAGCAGAGGAAAATCAGGAGGCAGTAGGTAGGTCTCCAATATAGAACATGCACATGGAGCATGCTCTTTCCTAAGAAGAGATCCATCTTTAAAATTCTTGTAAATTTGAAATCCACTGAAGAATTAGATCTGACAGGAGGACTTGACAGTATTCTGAGCTATGAATATGGTTTTGAGGTGATGGGAATAGGTTTTCCCTGTCAACCTGAGCCCAGAGGTCCAGGCTAGGTCAAATCAAGCAGATGTTACACAGAATAAGGCAGTGTATCAGATTGATGAAGAGGACATATGTGAAGGTCATTTGACTTCAGACCAATTATATTCACAGTACTTGAGATAACAATGTTCTGGCTATAATTTTTTCTTTATGGTAGCCTGCCCATAAAGTCTAATATTATCTGCACCTATTTTAATACAGTTCTGCTAGGTATTTCTAGAAAATATCCTCACAACTTTGAATTCTATTGAAGTTGTGATGGGTGGAAGGATTTAGAAAAAAAATTTTAGCTAATCACTGGTTGAAAACAAATTAAGCTAAATCATGTGAATGTTGAGAAAATTTTACTATTTGAAAAATGATTTGTGTTTTTCCCATGGAAAGTATGCTAATTGATTCTAAATGATTTTTTGGCTATGTTAAGCGTTTTGTGGTATCTATGTGTGCAGATGGACTACTTGCTAGTCTTATTGTAAGTAAACAGGGCCAAATGAAGGCAATTTGGGGTGAGGCCAAAAGTCAAGAAGTAATGGTTCATTTCTCTGGCATAAGTTTTGTGTGTATGTATGGGGAGCATATGAGGAACAGGCTTGGTGATATAGCAGTGAATCTCTACAATGGCAATGAAATGAAACTCTTGTTTGTTTTTAAAATCAAAGGAATGCACTGAGGTTTTTTTTTTCTTAATGTGCTGTTCATCTCTCATGTTATTAGAAAAGTCTTGCTCTTACAACTTGTCATATCTACTACTCTCTTTAGGGTTCTTGTATGCTATTTCCACACAATCTGGCCTTGTTTTTTGTGAAAGGATAGAATTAAACCATGCATCGCCAAAGTCACAGAAGTATTGTTTGTTATATCCAGTACCTGATTTTAGAAATTGTGATAACATGCCTGGAGGGTGACGTGTTTTATTATCATGTTCTAAAGTCTGTGTCCAAACCCACCGCAGACTTAAACCCAAATGGGGTGATGGTACCTGTATTGGAGAGAATCGGTTATAAAACTGCACACTATGCTGCTCAAGAAAGGCAGCTGCTTTTACAGCACATTCTGTTGAATAATTAGCTAACAACAGTTTGTGCTGGTGATGTGATACCTACTTTGAAAGTCAAGGGAAAATGAGTTTTTGTTGAACTATGCAAAACTGGTAATTACACTCAGTAAACATTAATGTTCTATTTCTCCAGATGCTTCCAGACAAGCACTCTTTGTGCCCTAGACAGAGCACAGCAGGCCTGTACTGTAAAAATGGGCCACAGAAATCTGGATTGCTTGCACTCCCTATTAAAGTGCTTTTAGGCAGTGTTGAATGATAAATTTCTGTTGGAGCTTGCGATTGTGACAAGTGACTGATAACAAGAAGTAAAATAATAAACATTAATTGGTAAGAGCTCACTAGAAAGGGAAGGAATCATGTCAAACTGCTAACAAGTGATTCAGATGTGTTTAACTCCGTTTACAGCTAATTTTAAATTTCTTACAGGGTGTGCTGGGTTTGGCTGGGATAGAGTTAATTTTCTTCGTAGTAGCTAATATGGGGCTATGTTTTGGATTTGTGCTAAAAAGAGTGTTGATAATGTGGAGATGTTTTAGTTGTTGCTAAGCAGTGCTGACACTAGTCAAGGACTTTTTCAGTTTCCTATGCTCTGCCAGGTGCACAAGAAGCTGGGAGGGGACACAGCCAGGACAGCTGACACCAACTGACCAAAGGGATATTCCATACCATATAACATCATGCTCAGCATATAAAGCTGGGGGAAGAAGGAGGAAGGGTGGGACGTTCTGAGTGATGGCATTTCACAGAATCACAGAATGGTTGGGGTTGGAAGGGATCTCTGGAGATCATCTTGTCCAACCCCCCTGCTTGAGCAGGTACACCTACAGCAGGGTGCACAGGACTGCGTCCAGGTGGCGTTTGAATATTTCCAGAGAAGGAGACTCCACAACCTCCCTGGGCAGCCTCTTCCAGTGCTCTGTCACCCTCACAGTAAAGAAGGTTTTTCTCATGTTCAGCTGGAACTTCCTGTGTTCTAATTTGTGCCCATTGCCCCTTGTCCTGTCATTGGGCACCACTGAAAAGAGTCTGGCCCCATCCTCTTGACACCCACCCTTCAGATATTCATAAGCGTTGACAAGATCCCCCTCAGTCTTCTCTTCTCCAGGCTGAACAAACCCAGATCTCTCAGCCTTTCCTCATAAGAGAGGTGCTCCAGTCCCCTGATCATCTTTGCGGCTCTCCACTGGACTTTTGTCTTCCCAAGTAACCGTTACACGTGATGGAGCCCTGCTTTCCTGGAGATGGCTGAACACCTGCCTGCCAATGGGAAGCAGCGAATGAATTCCTTGTTTTGCTTTGCTTGCGCGTGCAGCTTTTGCTTTGCCTATTAAACTGTCTTTATCTCAACCCACAAGTTTTCTCACTTTTACCCTTCTGATTCTCTCCCCCGTCCCACCTGGGGGGACTGAGCAAGTGGCTGTGTGGTGCTTAGTTGTCGGCTGGGGTTAAACCATGACACAGGGCCTTACACTAACTCTGCTATTAAGTGCTGAGGTATTTCCCAGATTCCCATTCTGGCAATCTTAGCCTTCTGAAGGACTTGTTGGCTGAATTGCTTCTATATAGTGTAAAATAATAAGCTGCTGGAAGGTTTACGCTTTGCCATTTCTGCTTATGCATATAGAAAGTGAGAAAATACTCTAACCCTCTTTCAAAGCAAGTGTAACTTCTGAGTTTAAATCAAATCTTCTCAATTATATGCAATTTCCTTAGTGCATTTTTATTCCTAATAGAAACAATGTCTCAGTAACTTTCATTGTTGCTGTCTGATTTTTCCCAAGCTGCAAAATTGTCAGTTACTTCTAGCAGGTTTAAATTATAGCAGAAAGTACCCTATGTGCTCCCTTGAGTTATGTTTAGAGGGCCAAATTCTGGTGTTTAAAGATGATGATCAAAATGAAACCATGAATTCAAATGAAAGTTCTTAGATTCTTAGACTTTTTTCCCTCTTTTTAGATTAGAAAGTACTGGTTTCAATAAAGATATGAATCTATAGATTTTCAAAAGTCATGTTTACTTCAAATTTTTCAGGTCTACCATCACTTTTCCCTGATGTTAATGTCTCAAAAGTGCTCTGGAAATATAAGAATCCGTATTGTCTAGTCAGTTCATTGCAACTGTTGAATTAGTTTTCAGTCAGTGCTTGCTCTAATTTTGGACAAATAGTTTCCTTATGTCAATCATAAATTAGCGTGGAATACGACTTCTGGACTAAAACCTGGTAGGATTTTTTCCAAAGCTATGGAATATTTCCTTGGTCTTTTGGTGAGAAGGTCTGTTGGTTGGTTTGTTGGTCTTATTGCTGATCTCTCATTTATTTTACAGACCAGTTTTAATATTTTACCTGAAGTTTTAGGGATTGAGTGGAATGTAAGCAGTGCTCTGTTAAGACCCAGGAAGACTGTGGTCTTCGTGATGAAAATCAGTTAGTTTTGTCCTATTTCTATTTACTAAAGTGTTCATATTGGAAAATGAGTAGCTGATTGCATTTCAGTAAAAAGTTCATAGACATTAAACAAATGTAATGTCTCTGGTTACTTTTGTTCTTCTCAGGGATCCAGTACAAAAGCTGTGAGCACTTATTTTTGTAGTATAGCCAGTGTTTTGTGCTTGTATGTTCCCAAATTTTCTCTCTTCCAGAGTCTTAGAAGTAGATGCACAAATGTTCACATATCAGACATTTGAATATCAAAACCCACTTTCTAAAATGCTGCTAGTCGATAAATTATAATAATTCTGAAGTTGACATGTTTGCCACTTGGGAATGGATTTCTTCAATTATTAGCTAGGCTAGCAAAATAATTTGTACAAACTACTTATCACATTGTAAACATCCATCCCACCCCACAGAAAAAAGCCCAAAAGAAATGAACACACACAAAAAAAAAAATCCCCAACCAATAAAAATACACCAAACCCCACCAACAAAAACCCTCAACAATCTGAAAACCTTACACTAAAATATACTAGACTTTCAGGTTCCGGATATACTCAAGCTTCAGTGTAAAGAATAACTGGAAAAATCTTTGTGCATCTTTTCACAATTGCATATCAAATAACATGAAAATGTCAGCTTCCCAGGAGATTTCTCCCACGGTGACAATTTGCTCATAGGTTTAGAAATAGTACCTCCAATTTTATTTATATTTAGGAAAAAATTGATTAAGCTGGAATCTGCAAATAAGGATTTTTTTTTTTTTGTCAGATTAGATTCATTAGTATTCACTGCCCAAGTTACCAGGCCAAGAACCATAATCAGCATATTTTGCTGAGACATTAAACTACTTATCCATAATTTTTATGTCTTCTCTGTCGCTATCTTTTTTTCACTGAAAAAAAGGTAAAGTATTAAATAGCTGCTCTTCATGAAATATGAATATTGATTGGAGAGGGTAACCATACCCTTATTTGTGATTTGAAAGCATCATCTTGCAACTATCTGGGAGATGAGTTGCTGTTCACTGTTTTTGCCGTCAGTGTTTTCCTGGCATTGAGAATGTCAGTGATAGACTATGGTCTTTCTCTGTCAGGTCCCGTTTGAACAGGAATTGCATAACAGGCTAACAAGAATAAAATAATGGAACAGAACAGAACATAATTAGGAATGAGATAACAGATAAAACCCCACCACAAACAGTCACGCAGTTTGCTTATAGAATAGGAACTTAAAAGCTCATAAACATAAGGAAGTACAAGGAAACACTGAGTCAATATTGGACATTGGAACAGACATTGGCATCAAAACTCTAATAGTCTGATTGGTGCCAGACTCCAAAACTGACCTCAGAAATACTTTGTTCATACTAGCCAGCTTTTCACAAGGTAGCCTCCATTATATCAAGGGCCAAATGGTGCAGTTAAGAATGGAGACTGTTATCAAGTTGAACAAGTTGAGGGGCTTCCTCTTGAAGGCATCCTGTCCTTGTAATCAGAGCAGGACAATACTCATTCTAAAAAGATGCACCTGTACAGTAGGTCAATCTCTGGATACTTAATCATCCTCTTGGAATTGGTTTCATTTCAGATAATAAGACCCTGATTATGTATTGTGTTCTCAAAAGCTTGAATCTGCATCAGAATCTTGCACTGAAATGCCCTCTTTCTTTTGAACTTTAGAGGTTAATATCAACACCAGGAGCACAACTCTTTTACTTGTCAGGTTATTTCATGCTTGGGTCAGGAAGTCCCAGAAGTACTTGAGGGATTCTGGTTCAATTCCTTTTTGCTCTTGTTCATATTTATCTTCTTCAGTGAGGACAGAGCTTGTATATCCTTATCGGGACTCCCTGGACAATAGCTAGGAGGGCAAAAAATCCCTGAAGTGCATGCACATCAAATGCAGGACATAGCAGACGTAGTGTTCATGTGCTTAGTCTTACACACATCTTTGTGACTGCTGGCCTGGGACTTCCATATGTTTGAGTTTTTCTTTAGAACTACTGTTTGCTTAATGTCTGGAAATTCTAGGAAAATGAAGACTTATTTCCAACAAAATAGAACAGAACAAAACTTCTGGTTAGAAAATGGAGAAACTGAACATACAATAGTCTGAGATGAAAATGTGTAATTTGGACCTCTTGTTGGACAGGTCTTTTAGACTTCTTTGAAGAACAAAAAAGGGATTGTTCTTGTATTTTTCTTGGGTGTCAACAAGGCACTCATGAATAGAAGTGCTAGAACTGATAATTAGATCACTCGATGGATATCACATTGTGATGAATATAGTTTCCCATTGTCTTGTAGAGATCTCCCATTGTCTTGTAGAGCAGCCACAGTACGAACATTCTTCCTTTTGTATTTTGGTAAAACCTGTAAAAAGCCCAGTCTCCATCGGCCTATGAAGAAAAAGAGACCCCATTTCATAACGCACTACTTGACACTCTGATATGATTGTCTACATTTAATTTGCTGCCTTTTCTCACTGGACTATCAGCCTACAGAAGAAACAACGCATGTAATTCTCTGGAATGTAGCTTCTTGTGGTGGGCTGACCTTGGCTGGGGGTCTAGGAAATGGGGGGCTGCAGACCCTACAGACTGCAGTCCTTCAGCACAAACCTGCTCCTGCGTGGGTCCTTCATGGGCCACAGGTCCTGTTAGCAGAACCTGCCCCTATCTGGGCTCCTCCACAGTCCGTAGTTCCTTCAGGAAATACCCACCTGCTCCCCCGTGGTCTCCGCACCGGCTGCAGGGGAATCCCTGCTCCGGGGCCCGGAGCACCTCCTCCCCTCCTCTTCGCTGGCCCTGGTGCTCCCGGGGCTGTTTCTCACACGTTTCCCCCTCACTCCTCCCTGCCGGGCAGCGTTTTTCCCTGTCTCCAACACGCTTTCCCAGAGGCGCCGCCAGCGTCGCTGCTGGGCTCGGCTGTGCCCTGCCCTGGGGCTGTTGGGGAACTGGCTGGAACCGGCCGGAACCGGCTGAGTCCAGCTTGGGGCAGTCCTGGCCCTGCCTCACAGGGGCCCCTGCAGCCCCCTGCTGCCAACACTGGGCACAGACACTCAGCAGAGTGCTGGAAAAAGTAAGGAGCAAAGATAAACATTAAAGTAGTGAGGGAATAAAATAAAATAGATTTTTCTGAGAGAGATTTAAGAAAATCACCTCAACATTTTAATAATTGATATGGTAATTCCTATGGGCAGGGGAAACAATTTGGAGAGGCGTTTGAAGGCCTGCTCCTCCCAGCCAAAGCGGGTCTGTGAAGCTGAGAACACGGAGCAAAATGTTACTGGCTCTTTTGGAGATGACAAAAAGGAGTTGCAAATATCCTTGGAAAGACTGGGCATCATGACAAACCAGGCCTAAAGGACCAAACACCTAAGTATCATTTTTAAAACAAGCCAATGGTTTTTAAAGGAATACCTTCACAACTTCCAAGCCCCAAGACATAATGGCGGATTAGTGCAGTCTATTCAAAATGACTGTGTGTTCTACACTCTGTGATTAACTTTGCTGCCCTTACTGTCAGCCAGCCCCAGGTAAGATGCTGGTAAGATTGCAGTGAGCATTTCTGGTGACCTTACAACAAGCCAGAGTACATGGAATTTCGAGTTCAAAGTGCCAACATGCCTACCCTGAAGCTTTAATTTGCTATCTGAAATTACTTTGTCCTATTAGTACCCATCTCAGTGACCTCTAGCAGGGTCACATTACGTTTACCAATATTAAGAAAATATCTTCACTATTTAACTCAAAGTTAGGATCTTTTGGAACATAATTTTGTTGCAATGTGGTTTTTCTTCTAGCTCCTCAAAATGCTTCTAATCAGTATGCTGAAAAAAGTTTGAGGTGAGATTATTCTACCGTTAAAAGTGTGAGAGCTTGAAAAAGCAAATGTAGTGTGTAAATATTCTGTTGCTGGTGCACTTCCTATAGGCTGTGCAAACTTTGGGCAAATAAAATCACTGGGAAATTCTAAGATGGGAGGGAAGAGAAGGAGATGAAACAAGTAACAGGACAGAAAATAAAAATAATGATCAAAACAGTTGCTAGCGTGCTCCTATCAGTAGATGAAAAATAATTAAATGTATCTGAACAGGCTTGCCCATTGTTGTATGATTCTAACTGTTTCAGCTTGTATGTGATTCAGAAAATGGAAGGAATCTCAGATTATAGCAAAATCTGTTCAGTGAAGCTAGTGCTCCTTGATAACATCTTAAGTGGATATAATTTAAATGCATGTCAACTGGGCCAGGTGGAGTTGCATGACTTTCTCAAGCTGATCTCAAATTCTGTTTCCAGCTAGTGATATTTTAGCCTACTGTTGTCATCAGTGAAGAGTAGCTAGAGGATGAAATGCATTCTGCTTTCTTTCACTAAAGGAAAAGTTTTGCATCCTGTCAGGTTTATTGCTCATGTTTGTAGTTACACAGTAGTTCGCTTGTTGTTCTTTCTGTAATGGATGTGGTGCTCTGTTACTCTCCTGGAATGCAGGATAGTCCTAGGAAAATTGGGCTTATCAGGTCTGTGGAGGCTTATCCTGGGCGCAAGCCAGCTTTTGTTTACAGAAACGCCTTGCTGTTAGAGGCAAAGGTATAAGAATGTCCAGTGGGTTTCTGTGATCTATGCTGTAGTAACAAATGTGGCATAAATATATCAGATGGGCCTTGGCTGTCTCCTTTTTAAATAGAAGGAATACCACTATATACTGGGTAAACTTGAACCACAATTTACATTTCCTATTTCTATGCATGTGAACTGTATTTTGCAGAAGAATAATTATTTTTCAAGTAAGTAACAGTGGGGAAGAATAGTTATTGTACTATAATTCTAGAATTCTGAATGGAAGATTTTGCTTGGGTGGGGTTTTCTGAGGGTTTCTTTTCGGTTGTTTTTATTTACTTATTTTTATAGAATTAACCTGTATTAAAAAAAGCTTTCAAAATAACTCACTGAAGGTAGAAAGGAACTCAAAATTGACATCTCCCCTAACTGCAAAACTGTCTTATTGATTTGTTCATAAAATATGGATAACGTACTTAATGCCAGTTTTATCCGATTTTTTTGAAGTTCTGCCTTTTGGCCCTTACTCACTCTGGCCTTCTGTTCAACTGTATAATCTCAGAACTTCTCCTGACTTGTCTAATTCATCAGTTTCTAGAACACTTACTTTTAGAAGTAGATCCTATAAACCTATGATATTATTTTGCTGTCGAAACCTGCTGGCTGAATTACTATTAAAGGTGTATGTGGTACAATTATTATGGACATAGTCTGTTTTATGACTTTGCATGTTCTAGCGTTCTTTAAAAGGCTGTGGCTGGACAGAGAGAAAACTCTTGTTTTCCTGTCCTGACTTAGGGTCAGATGGAGCCACCTGGCACTAGATTGCTCCTTCTCATGAACACATGCAAGAAGAAATAAACTCCTGATGTGCAACCTGGGGCAAGAAGAAAATAGAAGTGAGCATGCAGGAAACCTATGGTGCAGCAGGGGCTGCGACTTCTGAGGAAGCACATGAAATGTTTTACCTAGAGATGTAATGGAGCATATGCTACAGTTTACTGCAGCCTAGGAAGCCCTGAAGAATAGCTTGATTGAGAGTAAGGGAAAACCCTGCAAGGATGCAATAGGAAGACATTTGTTTACAAATCTCCTTTATTTCTGATTTCTCTCAGTCATTCTCAATTCTTTCCGTACCAAAAATTACTTGTTCTGTTGTGTATTCTCAAAAAAACCTGGCATTTGAGCTTAAAAGCCGTTCTGATCTTTTTAGATGTGCTTGTTTTTAAGAAAAGGTCTAGACAGATTTTTGTCAAAGCTCCGACCAATTTGAGCTCCTGTCATTGTGATAGGTGCTGACTTGTTTATGTATACTCTCAGTGAATATTGCTATTTTAAATGCTATTTGTGCTTGCTGATATTTTTCTGGAATTATGGGACTAAACAAATTAGACTTGCAAAAGTTGTGGGTTTGTATGTGCATTTGTATTTTCAAACGCATAAAGCATAAAGAAAAATGGATGGATATTGTATGCATATGGGTGTTTTCTTGTCACCTGAACTGACCTCGCTTAAAATTTTGACCATTTTTCATGCTGCAAGATTATATTCAAGTGGAAATTTGTATATTGAATATTTGGGAATGCAACTGAGTATTTTGAACTTCTGTGAGGTTTTTTTCTAGTGTACAGCATTGTTATATGAAGTAAGGAAGGCAAGATATTGTTTGTAAAGATCTCTTTGGCTAGTAGAATTCTTCATTACATTAAAAAATTTTTAGTTAATACAAAAAGGGCTCTCTATGAAGCTTTACTTTATTTTCCGCCCACAAAAATTGCCGCTTGTACTACGGGAAGACTTGTTCATAGGGAACTATGTCTCCTCAACACAACAAGTAACTGTTAGGAAAATACATTTGTCTGTCTGTTCCCTTTTGGTCTAGAATGTAGTAGTCCAGGATTTAAATTTTCCTGTTTATCAGTGTTAAATGAATGATGGGTAGATATCTAACACTGTTGTACTTGGAGTAAAAAGAAAAAGAGAGCCAAAGAGTTTTTGTGACAGTATTGTGAATGCCTTTCTCACTTGTTCTGTACCAAGTGGTCTTGAAGTCTATAGGTCTCCCTTACTCCACTGTTAATACCGCATTGAAAGCTCAAGTCTGCACAAGACTTTTACATCACTGTTTTCATTGTGTCCCTAAGCAGTAAACTCTGAATTGTATTAGCTAATTCTTTTCTCAAAGAGGGATCGACTGCTGAGCAAACAACTGATTTAAACCTTTGAAGAATTGCAGGCATTGCCGGGTAGGCCTGTCCCATTGCTTCAAAGGAACCAACCAAACAAGGTGTATATTGTTGATTTTACTGTTTTGGTTGCATTTATTGATGATATTGATGATAAACATCGTCAACTATCTTCTATTGTAGCTAGTATCCAGCAGTGTGTTGGTTCAGTCCATTCAGTAGTTAGTCTGTTTTGAGAGCATGAGGATTAAGAAATGTCTGTCTCTTTCACACTTTCAAATACAGGAATATTCTGTAGCTTCTGGCCTCTGTGGTTTGTCTTTTTATTTCAGTATGTACAGTTTCTGTTGGAGGTAGACTTTAAAGGTGGAATTTCCCTCAAGATGAGGGTAAGGTCGTTGCTCTGTCCCAGCAGCTGGAAAGCAAACCTGCTCTTTAACATAGATGGATGTGAATTGTTCAATGAAATATATTTTCTGTTGGAAAAATGCCAGTTATTAGGTTTTTCCAGATCCTTGATAAGTGCTTTAATCACTGGACCAAAGCTAGTCTCTCATGCTCTGCCTTAGGGGAAGTGTTAGTAATTACACTAAGTAGAATGCTTCCTAAAGAGAATAAGAGCTCTTTAGCTTGGGGCTTAAGGCACACTCCTGATACATCAAATAGCTTGAGATATTTGGCCCTACATTGAAAATAATGAGCTGGAGAGTGGACCTGAGGCAGACAGTTGGGTGCCTTTTTTAGTAAAAGCCTTGGAACTCCTTGCCACGGGATGCTCTAGGTGTGAAGAGTTTGCATAGGTTCAGAGACAAGAAAAATAAATCATTAAGGTCTGCTAAATACAGAAATATTTAAGAAGCTCCTGAGCTGCAGCTTGTTGTATTATAGGTGAAGATATCTAATATATAATATTATCAGTGAGGAGGCAGTGGGCTAAATAGGTCAATATGGCTGTTCTTGTATTCTTTGTGTGTTTATTGGGAAGAATAGTGATATGAATGTGAGTCTGCCATATCGCAGGTGAGAGCCTTATCTACAAGTCTTACTGTCTGTTTGCGTGGGATGTAAGAGTGGTGCCTGTTTTGCAAAACATTTCTAAGCTATCCAGCTCTTTGTTTCTCATTAAATTGAATTCCTGTTTTCTAGTCAACCTTTCCCTTAAGCAAAAAAAGTAGGAAAGGAAACTCATGGATGATAAGTAATGGTTTGATGGTGAGGCTCAGGGAATGTGCGGTAGAGCGAGTTTATAAACTGGGAAATAAATTCGATTTTGTTACATTTTTAAGTAGGAGGGGCAAGGAAAATGTAAGAGTGACAATGAAGAGAAGCAGGCAATTGTTTCTTAGCAAGAGGCAGAACCCTCAAACAGGAAATACTCTAATAGGAGTATTCTAATAGGAGCTGAGAATTTCTTTCCCTGCTAAAGCGTCTTACTCGCCTGGTGTAGCATTTCTAGTGCGCCCACATCTGAGAAGTTCTCTATACATTTTTTTGTTTTATCAGCACTTTAGTATTTGGAGACCAAACAATTACAGTTCTAGCACAATTACAATTCTAACTGGAGTCAGTGCTCCCATTAACAATAATGGAGGTTGGGTCTCTGCTCCTGAACACAGCATGCAACATTCACCCATAATTGTCTATAAAATCAAATCATGTCCCCTTTATTATTTGACATTGCTCCCTCTGACAGTCCTGTAAACACATCAGAATTGCTTTCTTGGATGTTTAGTACATAACCCTTTGTACCCTTTGAGCCATTTCTGCTAATTTAAGACGTTCTAACGTGTTGCATTAGGAAATAACTACTGAAGATGGCTAACCTATTGATCTGTTACCCCTTCCCCTGTGTATTGGGTTTGTGTGGCAAGGCTTGGGGGCGGGGGGGGACATGGGACGGACGACAGCTACAGGGGTGGCTTCTGTGAGAAGCTCCAAGATGGACCTGCCACTGGCCAAGGCTGAGCCCAGCAGTAACGGTGGTAGCACCTCTGGGATAATGTATTTAAGAAGGGGGGAACAAAAAAAACCTCCTGTGCAGCTGCAGCTGGAGAGAGGAGTGTGAACATGTGAGAGAAACAACCCTGCAGACACCAAGGCCAGTGAAGAAGAAGGGGGAGGAGGTGCTCCAGGCACCAGAGCAGAGATTCCCCTGCAGCCCGTGGTGAAGACCATGGTGAGGCAGGCTGTCCCCCTGCAGCCCATGGAGGTCTGTGGTGGAGCAGATATCCACCTGCAGCCCATGCAGGACCCCACGCCGGAGCAGGTGGATACCCAAAGGAGGCTGTGACCCCGTGGGAAGCCCGCGCTGCAGCAGGCTCCTGGCAGGACCTGCGGACCCGTGGGGAGAGGAGCCCACGCTGGAGCAGATTTGCTGGGAGGGCTTGTGACCCCGCAGGGGACCCACGCTGGAGCAGTCTGTTCCTGAAGGACTGCAACCCCATGGAAAGGACCCATGCTGGAGGAGTTCGTGAAGAACTGTAGCCTGTGGGAAGGACTCATGTAGAAGTTCATGGAGGACCGTCTCCCATGGGAGGGACCCCACGCTGGACCAGGGGAAGAGTGTGAGGAGTCCTCTGCCTGAGGAGGAAGGAGGGGCAGAAGCAATGTGTGATGAACTGACTGCAACCCCCATTCCCCGTCCCCCTGTGCCGCTTGCCAGGAGGAGGTAGAGAAATCGGGAGTGAAGTTAAGCCCGGGAAGAAGGGAAGGGTGGGGGAAAGGTGTTTTAAGACTTGGTTTTATTTCTCATTATCTTACTCTGATTGGATTGGTAATAAATTAAGCTAATTTCCCCAAGTTGAGTCTGTTTTGCCTGTGATGGTAATTGGTGAGTGATCTCCCTGTCCTTATCTCAACCCATGAGCCTTTTGTGTTTTCTCTCCCCTGTCCTGCTGAGGAGGGGGAGTGACAGAGCGGCTTTGGTGGGCACCTGGCGTCCAGCCAGGGTCAACCCACCACACCTTGCATTGCTTTTCCCCTCCCATTTCTCTTCTATGCTTTCTCATTATTTATAGCTCTCATGTTAATGTTAGTCTTCTAGATGAAATCATACATACATTCCAAAAGCGAGTTTTTTATGTGGAGTTTTGTAGTGTTTTGTAGTAGTAACATCGTAATTTGTTTGTAAGGAATGTAATGTTTGATTGTATTGTTTCTGTTGGTTTAACATATACATTTATGAATGTTAGTCATGAAAACAGACTGATTTATCTTTATGAAAAAAAGGAAATAAAATCTTGATAAAACCTTTTAACTTTCAAAGCTCCTTCTGTTCATTGTTTATGTATGGTTCTGCAGCATGGATATTTTTAGACCGGTACTCCCAATGAAACCATGAGTTTTGAATGTTTAAAGAATGCGTGAATACATCTTTATTGAGATCATCTTTGCTCCTCTATTGTTCCAGTTTCTTTGCATCTACTCATACACAAACTTGATGGAAGCTTTTTTCTCCTTTGCTCAACTTAGCATACTTTCTTCTGTCTTCAGAGATATAAATGTTGTAATAGCAGAGTTTGTGCAAAAAAAGAACAATCTGTTGACTTGGAGTAAGTACCTTGCTGTTTGCTTGGCTAAACTACGTCTCATCACAAGAAAGTATTTTTATTTATTTTTAATTACCATTTCACTGTGCTATTTGCTCAGAATGCTTTTCTTAAACTTGAACAGGAGTTTCTTCTTTTATCACCTTATCTTTGTTTTCCCCAAGAGCATTGCTGGCCTACCAGGCCATGATAATTTCCATGAAATGTCATGATCAGTGAAAAATGACACTGTCCAAGTCTCAAGGTGATATCAGAAACATTGCATGCATTCCCTGACCAAGATCAGTTAAAAGAAGTGCTATGTATATGTGAAACCCACACAGGTGGGCATTTATTTGGTTATCCTAGCCACTAAGGAATAAGGACAGTCAAATTTAGTAATATAATGAGACTCTATCAAAATACATATGTTAAAGCTTTTTCATCTGTGCTTAAGTCTTTGCAATGTTAGTAAGTGTTTGCAATGTAAATGCTACAGGCTTTTCTAGGTCATTTAGCATTATATGAGAAATCGCTGCTCTGACCCCATATGGTAAAGCGTCAGAAGCTAAACAGATTGGCAGGGCAGGGTCATAATGCACTATAATCCTTGAGGACATCAGATGCTGTTTAGCCAATTCAAAGCAGCTTGACATTCCTTTCACCAGTGACACTGTTTATTTCTCTGTGATAGGTCTGTCATAAAAACTAACTGCAGCAGACAGATTTGATATGAATTTCCTGAAGTAGTTTCAGGAGGGGTGGGCAGGGTTTAATTCTAATATATATTGTGCATTAGTTGGTTCATACAACAAACTACATGTTTTGGAAGTGGAATAAATCTCTGGCTCTTGCAGTTTTTTTCTGAATACATTACTAAGTCATAAGGGAAGAGGTTACCTGCTTTGAAGTATTGTGGGTTAGTAGTCAAATCACAGATGTGATACGCCTCCTACATTCTATTTTCATGAGTATTATTTGCTATTAATAAAAATCCCATTGCACTTTCTCTGATTTCTCTTATGCATTCATAGTATGAAGAAGAAAAGTGGATCTGCAGAAAGATTGCGTTGGAAGGGACCTCAGGAGACTGTCTAGTCTGTCTCCTGATGCAAGATGGAATCAAAGCACAAGTAGATACTGGCAGAACTTATCCTAGAAGATCTCTAATGATAGTAACTTCACACCTTCTGTAAGCAATCTGTTCCAGGGCTGCAATAATGTGATTTTTTTTTAGGCTGGCTTTTTAGCTCTTCTAACCATAAAAAACAATATGATACATTTGCACAAAGAAAATCGGTGGATTTTACATGAGAAACATTGAAGGTATTTTTTCCTGGTCAGCAAAAATATTGTTTCTCCTTCCATTTATTGTTATGGTAAACCACCCAACCAGGACTTACCAGTACTTTAGTATGTGTGTGCATGTGTTTGAGCGCACGTATACATACATAAACATGAAGACTGTAATGCCATCAACGTCATTTAGAAAAAATCTTATTAGACATTTATATTCCTGAAGCTGAAGGACTAGGACAATGGAGATTCTACTCATAGCAATCCTCTTGGCCAAAGTTTGAACTTGTTAGTTTGTACATCTCTCTTCTTCACCTTTAGAGATGATATAACACTTAGTGGTGCTGTATAGCATTAAGGGTCTGACATTTATGACACGTTTTTGTTGTTCTGCCTCTCCTTTCATCTCAACTTCTCAATGGTTTTGCTTTACTTTTATCTAGTTGGTTTTATCAGACCAGAATTATATTCTATAAATACAATATAATTGTATTTAATGTTAAATATCTGCATTAAACTGTATGTAAAAGTATTTCATGTAGAACATACATGTTTGAAGGTGTGTGGTGATGCTATTGGTTTTTTCTCCTATACACCAACTGTGTTTAGAGGCTGGTTTATGTTATGCATCAAGGATAGTTTTGTGTTTTAAATCCTAGGTAATTATAGAAATGTTTATTTAAAAACTGATCAGGCTAGAATTGCAGTTTGAGGTATGTTTGCTATGAATACACAGTGAATGCATCTGTGGACAGTGTATATTTATGTAATATTTACAATTATTTATATACATATATATATTTATATAATATACAATTATTTATGTAATTTATTTATAAATGGACCTGTGAAAATATTGTATATTTTTTGGATGGCAGTTGCAGTCAGAGAAGAATATCTGCTTTTCTGCTGTTATCTGGGATGTTATTCAGCCTGAAATACAAGCTTAGTTAGCTCAGGCACTTCAATATTTCCTTTAATCTCCACAAAATACTGTATTCCCAAAAGCATCATTGATCATCCATCTCTAAAATTATCTCATGGCATCACTCCTCTTGTTACAATGTTTGTTGCTCTCTTTCCTCTCCCACTTATTCTTTTTTGTAGATTCATTTAAATACACTTATTCTTTGATTAGGTTGTTTTCCCTCCCTTTAGAAATAAGGTTTCTATCTGTTTTGTCTCTTCTCATTTTTCAATTTTACCATAAATTTTGAGTTCAACCATAAATCCTAGGGTTTCAGATATCCAAGATCTTATTTCTTTCTTTCTTTTTTTTTNTTTTTTTTTTTTTTTTTTTTTTTTTTTTTTTTTTTTTTTTTTTTTTTTTTTTTAAATTTATCTGCTAGGTAAACAGAAAAAAAAAAAAAGCAGCAATTTTGACTGACACTCAGATATCAGTCTGTACTCTCCTAGTTAGATTTTTTTTTAAGTGCATAAAACAACTCGTTCAATAGCATCATTCTAAAAAAGTCCGACATGGTACAATATTTGATCTTTCTTTGTGTCTGCTTTGACTACTCTTTTCAGCAAATAATACAAGTAATACTGTTATTCATGACTCCCCAGACTGTCTTAGGAGCAATGCTCCTACAAAAGCTTTTTCAAATTAATGAAAAGCAGAAGAAGGTATGGCAACTTTGTAGTGTTCCTAGTCTTATTATGGTAAATAGGGATATTTTTCCTGGGGTCATTAATAGACCTGTAGTCTCAAACAATTAATTCCTGTTTCAGTTTATTGTATTTTATAATGCCAAGCTAAGAAAATTGGTTCAAATGCTTGCTTGCTCAGATGATGTTTAAATTTTAATCTGCAGTGAATAACAAGTGTGGAATTCTTTTGTTATCTGTCAGCATTTTATATTGTCCAGTGGGAATCTTGTGCAACTTCAGAGGAGGCCCATCTGTTTTACTGTTCTTCTCATTATGCCAATCGAAAAGCCACTTCTAATAGTATGAGAGAGCCACACAAGGTTTTTGGTTGAGTCACAGAAGAAAATGAACCTCCCCTACGCCCCTGCCATGAAGAGTTGGTTTTAGTTCTAAGAATTTGCATTTTCTGAATAGAACACTCAGTGAGTTACCTTTTAACTCAGATTTTAATTAGTTGATGTAATAACTATTGACTTTGCTGTAGGGATATGCCAGTATTATTGATATGACAATTAAATGCAAAATGATTAGTCTATTAAAGAAGTACTAATTGACTTTTGTCTTACTAGGCTAAACTATTAAGAGCTGATTGGTCAAAATAAAGTGAGCTGTATTTGTAATAATTAAGCTCTGGATTTCACTTCTTATGCTACTTATATTTTTTCTGTTTTTATTTGAATAATCCTCTGAATTGATAGATGCACGTTTTCAGATGGATTTTAATTTAGCATGAATAGAAAGTGCAGAAGTAGTTTGTGTTTATTGTTGATGAAGTAGTGGAATGGTTTGTAGACAAAGGAGAAAGCTTTCTAGATGATCTGGAAATTGTTATATTTTGATGGTGCTGATAGGCTTAAGCATGTTTACTAATAAGATAATTATTCATTCACTTAATACATTAACTTGACTTCTCTGTAATGTAGTGTGGCTTCCCCAGTTTGCAAAGTGCGTGCAAGTTGCGCCTAATGGTATTTGTTTAAAGTTGTTCCCTCTTGTCTGGGTAGGAGCTTATGTTAATTTTGCATGGATTCAAATGATTGCACAAGAGACGAAGTACTGTGGTGGTGGTTTTTTTGGTGGGGTTTTTTGTGTGGGTTTTTTTTTGTTTTTTGTTTTTTGTTTTTTTTTTTTTTTTTGTCTTGACCTTTTCTGCATTGTCCTTACAAGCACTGTTGACACATTTGAAGTAAAACCTTGGCTACTTTGTTGTTTATAGGCACAAGAGTCATCCTTTTCTGTTTTGGAAAGGTCTTGCCAACTTTGAAATTTTGAAAAGATATGAAATGCAAAACTGTTGTAACAACAGAATTATTAAGATACCAGAATGAGTTTTTCTCCTATGCTATATAGGTAGAAAAATAATTTTCCCCTTAGAGTTAAATATTAGTTGTATTGCTGATAGAGAATTGAAATGTTTAACTGGTAAATTGAAATTAAACTGTTGCTGACAGCTCTTATTTATCAATTGTAATAGTTTGTGTGTACTAAGCATCGCTTTCCTCTCTCTTCCAGTCCAGGTGTAAAGGGTCCTGATGTAGCTTCACAATCAAGATCTAGGAAGACAAGGTAAGACTTGAAGGACGTAAATTAAATTAACGTTAATGATCTTACTTTGTGGTTTTTGATTCAATTTTTGCCTTATGTTCCACTGCTTAGAAGTCTCTGTACTCTTCTTGTGAAATTATATTCTTGTGGTTTTACTTTCATGAGAAAAGAATGTTTTAAATTCTATGGAAAATTTTTCCCTTTGTATCAGTGTGGTGCTTCCAGTTTTCACAATTTGTCTCAGTTTGTCCTTCACGATGTAGGACAGTGGATGACTCTGGGTTGCTGATTTTCCTTCACCAGACTAGTCTTAAAGTTTAAGCAGAAATTTATAAAAAACCCCTTTGTATCTTTCAAAAATTCACTTTTAGGTAATTAGTGATGTTCACATGTTTTTATTATTGCCTATTCTTTGTGTCCAAATAGCATGGCTTAAAATATTCACAGCAGTAATTGAAAGGAAGCAAAGTGAAATCAGAGCATGTGTATGAGTGTTGCAAAGTACCAACAATTTTGCTTAGTTGTGTTGCTGGTGAGTGCTTAGAATCACAGGCCTCATTTTCTTTGGGGTTTGGTTGGTTGGTTTTTAGGTTTTGGTTTTAAAAATGCACATATTGTATTATTTCAGGAATATCTGAGATGCTTTTGTGTTAGCTAGTAGTAAACATAGTGGTGAGAGAGGATGAATGCTGATGTTGAGGTGAATCATGTGGAGATGGGTAGAAGGAAATGGCATACCGGGAGCCGTAAAAGTGCTTCCAGTTTTCTCTCTAGTAGCGCTCTATGTCTTGGTTGATAACATTTCAAAGGAACAACAAGAACAGCTGTCTGCTTTGTTACAAAACTGCCTATACATGCTACTCCCCAGGCAGTCCATCCCCTAGTCCAGGGGGATCACTAGGCTAACAGCATGTATCAGACATCTGCCTGCCTTCTTAAATTTGTTGTTCCTCTCCTCCCAGGCCAAACTCAGTGGATCCATGTGATTGTAGTCTCAGTATGTCAACAGACAGGACTATTCTTCTGTTTCTGTGGAAAGGACAAAAAAAAACAACTAGAAGAAAGTGTGAGACGGCTTAAGTTGAACTGAAGGAACTAGCTTTAAATGCCTGGAACCGAAAGTACACTTTATGAAAGTGGGGGGAAAGGAAGAACAACTTTGCTAGTGGAGTTTGGAGATAATTGTGAAGGTGTTGGTACAGCAGAATATACTTATATCTGAGCAGGAATTGAGGTAGGGACAAAAAGGTATATAACCCTATAGATGAGAACCAGACTTGATCCAGAAAGTAGTCAGGCATTTAGAAAAGAAAATCTCATGACATGAAAAGTAGATGTGAAGAGTGACGAGTTCTTAGTGAACTACATTGAAATTTGTATCAAAGGTTGCACTTTCAAGAACTGAGGCAGCTGAGAAATGAATGAATGTTTTACTCAGTTTTAAAAGGTATTGAATTCTTTATCTCTACTACACTGCAGATGGAGTTGGGGTTCTTGCATGTTGTGGAGTGGGAATGACAATCTAGAAGTAGAAGAAAATAATTAGGTAGAAGCCTAGGATGCTAATGCTGATAATTATACAATAAAGTAATATTACAGAAGGTTCCTGATGCAGTATTATCTTAACAGGAAGAAGCATAACACCACCATGGTTTTTCAGTCACCAATAAAGAAATCACTAGTTTCTAACCATAAGAATAGTAATTTTTTTAAAAAGTGGAAACAACATGTTATGTGTTCTATCATCTTTTTAGCTGAGCATTTTGTTTTGCTGCAAGCAAGTAATCTGGAATATTATCTGCTGAAATAGAATTTTTTTCATTATGTACACTCACAAGAGAGTAGTTTAAAACACACTTGATTTGGCAATATTAAAAAAAAAATCAAATAATTATCACAAAGGTTATGTTCCTTANAATGCAATAAATCAGACTGTATATTTATACAGGACTTTCAAAGAAATCTGGGCATTGACTATTTCAGCTGTAGGTCAATTACGTATCTTAAAGCTGAATACATGGGATAAATAGTGATTTAAATAGACAACCTCAATAAATATCTGAAGGAAGGAATGGAACAACTTTGTACATGGGAGAAAAATGATCTACAAATAAGAATCGAGAATGGCAGCTAGAGCAGGTCAACAAACTATAGGTAGAACTATATAAATTAAATGTTCTTGGAAAGCTTGAAAACTAACAATATTTGGAATGCTTTTAATTAAAGTTTTGAGGCAGCTGTTCAACTATGAGAAGTAATGTAAATGGGATCTTGTATAATCCCATGTTTATTTATGTAAGTGGAAACAAGTAAGAAAATAAGTACGAGGAAAAACCCTTGAAGTGTGAAATTTCTCCAGTTATGTTTAAAAAGTTACAGTTCTATCTTTTGGTCTTTCCTAATAGCAGTAGAAAGTCAGGTAATAATACCAGGTCTGTATGACATTTTAATTTAACATACCATTATCTCAAAGGTTTGTTTGGATCTTTCCAGTAGGTGTTGAACGTAGAAGAACTTTTTTTGATAAAGCTGTTTAAAGTTTGTAGGTTTGAGGGTTTTATGATTTGAGAGGACTGTCATGAAATTTTGAAGTAAAAAAAGAGAGGAGGGAAAAAAATAGAGCTGCTGAACAGCATCCTATGATGAAAGAAAGGTCAAAGTGATTCACTAATTTCAGTTTTCATATGGGTAACTTGATATCTCAGATGTTGTCTTCAGAGGTGCTGAACAAGTGCAAAATTTGTAGAAATCAGTACATTTGCGGTCATTACCAGTTTGGAAATGAAATGTTTGTTGCTT
>WAAD01024739.1:2813-19700 GCA_013389945.1 Fregata magnificens
GGAATCCTGCTATTTGGGAAATTACTTTTTTTATGTTAAATGGGGGAAAATGGCAAACCTAATAAAGTAAAAGGGTAGGGAACTATCAATGACTCCCTTCAAGGCAGTCTGCCAAGCAGTCTTGGCCAGATTTCCACAGTACTACCTTCAGATTTTATTAAATTAAAATAAAACCTGTCATCTTGGCTTTCACTGGCACAGTCAAATGCACAGTTTTTTACTTAGTTCCAACATCAGCCTTGCACTTCCAACCAGCATTAATATTTCACAATGTAATATACATAGTTCTGTGGCATTTTTTACATATCTGGCAAACAGTTACTGAAAAATATTCTGCTAAAAGTTAAAAAAGCAGTGTTACTAACTACTTGATCATGTCAACTCCTTTTCACTGTTCTCCCTCAGGGACCAAAGCATTTGGAAATGTAAACCAAAGAATCAAAGAAATCAGAAATGGAAAAGTCCCATTAGGTCATCTAATCCAATCCTCTAGTAGCACATAATTGTCCCCCATAATACATTTTCCACAGTTTTGTTCAGTCTGGTTTCAGATACTTGAGAACACAGCTCGCAGGCATGCTTTTTGAAAGCTGGTTGGGTAGAGTTCAGATAGACCCAACATCACCTCTAAGGTCACCTCTTGCCTCTTCTAATTTGTCCTGGCAGCCACAGCGTTGCAGGGGCTCATGTAGGGACCAGGGATTGCCAAAATGGAAAGGAAAAGCTGTAGCTGCATGCTCTCCTTCATCTTCCCCCTGGGATTTTCCTTATGTAGAAGGCTAAAGTAATGCAAACCAGAGCTACTTCACATGTTGATGGGAGCAGCTTTATCACCTAGTTCTACTGCTGCTGTCAGAGACTTCAGCCGTGAATCTGGCCTAGAGGACTCCTGTCTGGGTCCTGAGGGATGAAAGCTCCTACTAGACAGATTCCACCATTAGTCACAGTGCAGTCTGACACAGATCTTAACAACATAAAGACTCAGCAGCTGTCAATGATTTATATTATTCCTTGCCTCTCCCTCTCAAGGCCTTGGACAGCCGCTGGTAAGAATGGCAACGTCGGAGGAACATGGTTGGCCTGGAGGAGCAGTAGTTCATGAAGTGTAGCAGTGACTTCAAGTCTTTCCCAGGGGAACATCTGAGACATTCTTATTTTATTCCAGTAGTGCTAGATAACCGAAATTATTGGGCTACTATCCAAGATCTGCAGAAAGCTTTTCCTCACATTTTTGTGCATTCAGAAAGGTAGAGACTTGCCTGCTATCTGAAGGACAGAGGACCATACAGACAAATTTGTGAGGACATAACGGAAACATCTTCTTTCTCTTGGGTGGATCAGGGAAACAGGAAGCGCAGCAGGCAGAGTAGCTTGAAGACCTGGAGATGCTACTGTTATTGCTCTCTGCTTCTCCTGAACATCTGTCTGGTTAATTGTTCTTGAGTGTCGGCTCCTCATGAGACACACATGATGTGCTTTTGCCTCCGTGGCAAAAGTACTTAGCAAGGGCATTTTCTGGTCAGGAATTTCTTCCACTTTTTTACACGTTTTCCATCAATTTAACCAGTATGTATACTCCCACCAGTCACACTGGATATCTCTTTCATCCAAGTCCCAAGATGATTTCTTACATTCTTTGAGTAAAGCCAAAGGAGACATGATCATTCATATACTCAAACAAAAGTTGATCAGCTCCTCTCTATATTTGTGTTATGTGGTAGAATTCAGAATAGATAAGAAAGAATTTTGGGCATCTCTAGAGAAGCCCTGTTCAGGACCATTACCTGACCCTGACCTATTCTGCAATGTCCAGGAGGCACGTCATAGGATGAGTGTGAAAGTTTGTGCTGGGCCACAAGATCTTCCTTGAATATCTTTTTCTAACAGGTCTCAGAAACCTCTTCTATCATCATTCTTGCGCATTTGAAATTACCTAGGTCTCATAGGCAAAAGAATACAATATTTTAGTTCACACCTGCACTCTTTCTGTGCAAATTGAAGGTTAATCGAATACCGAGGATGACCCCTGATAGAGAGAATAAACATACCTACCCTATGTTTGTCTTTTGGCATCTTTTGAGCACCTTTTTCCCTGCAAATCATGACTTCTGACATCATTGTATACTTTTGATCTTACTTACTGACCTTGGAAAAAAAGGCCTGTTAAGTCGGCTAGTGACAGGTAGCTTGGGAATTTCAAAGGATTAGTTCACAGTCCTAAGGACCTTGGGTATTGTCCCTGGAGATACATTATCCCTGTCAGTGTTTCATTCCTGCTTACAGCCTACTTTAAGACCATAAGTTCAGAATGCTACCAAACAAATACATCAAGATACAGATTATTTTCCATACAAAATAATATAGCTATTATCCTTATTATCTACATTTAGATATAAGTAGAGGTACAGTGGATAAGTATAATCAACACGTCACTAGTCAGAAATCAATGTCCTACAGAAAAAATATTGGCATTCTTTTTGATGTATATGTGCTACACCTGTTACAAAAGAAGTTGACTTATATACACACTTGAAAATACATGTGTTTTCATTTTGTGGTAGAGACCCTATTTATTTCATTTCAGATTCACTGCAGAAACTTGACATGCAAGTGAATAACTTAGCATCATTGGGGAGATTTTAAGATTCTCTAGCTGTGGAGATTTCTGGAAACTGTTTATGGAAACGTGGAAGAGACTTTTTCACCACTAAAGGTCTGCATACATATTTTTCTAAAAAATATGTCCTGGACTTTGTTTATTTACAGGTATGATGTGAAATCTCTACATGAAGCCTTGAATTCAGTAAATATGTCCTATAAACAAATTTACACTGAGAAGTCTTTCAACTATCTATAACAGCTGACACTGTTTCAGAATTTCTAAACAATGGCTATAGTTTTGGTCAGAGCTCATTTTACTGTTCCTGCAGGGAAAACAGAATTCACAAAATGTAGTCTGCACGGATTTTCCCTCGTGCAAAGAATTCACCTCAAGAATGAGAAACAAGGCTGGGAGCATATTATCATCCAATTATTCCACAATCCACTATTTTGCACTTTTGAATTCCCATTGACTTCAGTAATTACTTGCAGTTTTATTTTAGAAGCAGGACTTTGAACTGTAAGCCTGCAAAATACAGTCCACCCCATGCAAAGTTTATTAGAAAAAAGACTATTCACATGAAAGTACTTTCAAAATACTAAGCTAAATGATGAGTAGAGGTGCCAAAACAGGTTGATAAATCCTTCAATCATCCTGTATCTTTTCCAGCAGTTTTCAAGTCATACTTGAATTTCTTGCCTTTCAGCACAATGCACATACCTTATATTTTTTTCTGTGAACAACGCAATTAGCAGCTGCATCTTAACAAGAAATGTTCAGTAAATCTCATTCTCATATATGAAGGCATTTCCAGGGAAAACTCATTTCCATAGCATTTTAGGCTGACATATGAGAAAGTAGGTATCCCAATATTTTCTAAGGAAACAAAATTCTCTCATCATCTTCCCTCAGTTGTTTTAGAAATGATTGTATGAGCCAGTGTATCAATCACATTATTTTTGTGGTTGGTTGTTTTGCTTTGTTTTGTTTTTAAAGAAGTGTGGCTTAAATTTTTGGTCCTTCTCCCACACATGGTTCCTGTTTTTTATTCAAACTAATAGAGCTCAGATGCACTGCTGGTATTTTGGGGTATAAGGTTTGAAGGATAGTTGCTCAGATTCCTGCCACTGAATGAATTCTAAAAAAACCTGTTGTGTCTTTGAGGCTGCTGACTTAACGAGTCCAGCAGAAAAAAGTTAAGTACCATGCAGACAGAAAGGATGTCCCTAGATTGAAAGAATTAGAGTTTCTTTCTGAATTTGGAGCTTGTCCAAGCAAAAGTGAAGATAAACACAAGCAAGTTAAGATGTTTGTTTATTCTGTGTTAATAAATAAGCTTCTCCAGGATTAAGTCTCTTCTGTCTAGATTATATCTGCTTGCTAATATATTCTCAGTGAAGCCAAATGGAACACAAATAAGGTC
Source organism: Fregata magnificens (assembly GCA_013389945.1). Classification (NCBI taxonomy): domain Eukaryota; kingdom Metazoa; phylum Chordata; class Aves; order Suliformes; family Fregatidae; genus Fregata; species Fregata magnificens. The sequence goes on from WAAD01024739.1 coordinate 6,839, forward strand.
TTGTTTATTCAGTTTTTAAAAGGCAAAAGGTAGGGTAGTCTGTATAACTTTTTTGCTCTATTTCTTCAACAATGATTTCCTGATGACAAAAAGAATATATCACTAACATCCCAAATTATTTGGAGTGTAAATGTTCTTTTATTAAATCTCCTCATCTACCATGTTCAGAAGAAGGGAATTGGCCCCAACTAAAAAACCAATATTGTAAATATACAAGCCTATAAAGAGGCTGGAATAGTAATGAGAATGTACTGTTGTCTCATGGCACTTTGTGCACCGTTTGATCATTTTCATTTAAAATTCATATAGAAACCAACATACTACAGGTTGCCTGCATCACCACAACCAATTACAAACTTTGGCTGAGTTTTCAGTGTCTGCAAGAATGGAACTCATTTGTCTCATGGTTCCCTGTTAACTTCAGCATATTTGTGTGAGGATGTAAGACTCCATCTGTGCAGTGTTAGGGTCTATACTGCTTTATATTTCTCATATTTTTCTGCATTTCTAAGTGAACATTAAATAATAAGGCCTGATCCTGTGAAATCCATTCACGGCAACGTGATGACTGCACTGATTTGATTCCCTAAGGCAGGATGCCTACTGAATCGTACTATTACTTTAGAATATGCCTATTGCCTCTGTTTTGGATGACCTAAAAGAATGACTGCCAGAGAAAAAGAAGCAATTTTCCAGTTTTCTTCTTGCAAATGAGTGTCTTTTCTGTAGGTAAGCAGAAAATGTAAAATAACACCAATTTTTCTTCTAATTTACTAGTCAATCTTGTTCAGTTTGGGGAACGTTCATTTAGTACATACCATTTAAGACAAAGCAAATCTATGTCTATCGTGCTCCCTTCACACTGTTACATTTTTATTGATTGCATAGTAACAATTAAATTATTGTGCTTTAAGCCACAGTAGGCACATTTATTTCCCCCTCTCCTCTTTCCTCCGCCTCTGCCTCTCTCTCCCCTCACCCCCATTTCCCCCCCTCCTTTTTCAATAGACATCTTTGATTACTGCCAGATATAGGCATTAGGCTGTTCTAAACCTCTGCATTTCCTGGACTGTTTGAGTGCATGGCTGTTCCCTGAAGAAAGCCATTTGAAGAAGCTGCAGTATTTTTCTGAACTTCAAAAACGCCAGTAAACCTTGATCATTTCACCTGTCCAGGAGTAGAGTTAGAGGGCATAAAATGTCTTATGAATTTATACAGAAGTTATCCTCACAACCTATAAACAATACCTTAATCAATGTGTGTGTATAGGTGCATGTAACTGCTCAAGGTCATGATCCAAAACTTGGTGAAGTCAATGGGAGCCTTTCAGCTGAATTCAGTGGACTTTGATTAGCATCACATGTACCAGATTTACTGATTAAATAGCTGCAGTTGAAAAGTCATTGCTAATGTCCACAGGTACTGTATTATTTAATGGGGAGCTGTGCAGTGGCAATGAATTAACTACTGCAAACTGAGTATGTGAATACATAAACCAAAAGACTTTATTGTTTGAGTGATGTACTTTTGAGTGTGATTTTAAGATTCAAAATGTGCAGAGTAAGTTAAGGTAAGTACAGAAAAACTTAGGAACAACCTTCAAATTTCTACTCTCAGTCCTCTACTGGTTTCTGCCCTCCAAATTTACAGTTTTCCTCAGTCTCCATAAGCAGAGCTAGGGTGACTGCCTCTGCTCTGAGACATTGGTCCTGCACAAGCTGGAGGATGCTGGCACTGCTGCACCTGTTTGATGGACAAACAGAGGATTTCACTTTTCAGGGCTGTCAGTCCAGTCACATTCCTGGTGATTAGAAGTTCATAGTTTAAGATATTCTTCCTTTCTGTAGTCATAAAAAAAATGCATAGAACTGTTCTTCAAAGCCAGAAGTCTTTTCAAATTCAAAATGCTGCAGCTGTTTAAAACTCTTTTAAGTCTGGATTTAGATGTTTCTAAGCCAACTCAAGCATGTCATTACAATAAACTTTTGACCTGTTATCACCTTTCAGGGAGTGATAATAAAATTAGACAGAGTATCATAATTCTACATTCCCAAGTCTCCAAAGGAGCATCGCAAAGATGACACTGTGGTTTAGGGGTTTTTCCCAAAGAATATTTATATGGAAAGAAAAAGTACCAAGTAAAATAATCTTCAAGCCATTCAAATAATCCATTAAGTTCTCCTAGATATTGAGAGGTTGGATATAAATGAATCATCCAAATCTCCTGAAAGCTATCAAATATTCTTTTTTTTGTTGTTGTTTATTTCCAAGTAAAATGTTTCAGAGAAATATGTTGCTTCCATTTTGACTTTCAACCAAAAAAAAAAAAAAAGAAGGGACATTTTGTTGTGCTTCCAGTAAAGTGTCAGGCTTAACTTTTACAACCTCAGAAAGAAATGAACTCTTGGCATAAATAAATTAACAGATACTGTGACTCGCAGATTATTCAATGAACAAAGTACAGTAGTTTTTTAAAAAACAGCCCTGTTCTTTTTCAACTGCATCTTTTCATTCTCCTTGCACAATAAAGGTAAAGACTGTGGAGCCTATTTTCTTCTATGAGACAAGATCATCGGTGTGACAAAATGTTAAAACGCACTTGTTTTAACTGCACATAAAAGATTCGTCACTGAGCCTGAATGGACAATAATAACCCTGTTGTCATGATCTTAGGTTCATTTTTCTCTTATGGAAATGAAACATAATTATACCTAAAGAGAAATCTGTTCCTGGGAGCTTAATTTCTGTTAGAATTTCACAGAGGCAGCAGCTCATAACTACCTTGGGTTAAGTGCTTTAAGATCCTAGGTAGAACTATAAACTTTCAGATCTGTAGAAGTATATTATTATCATATCAGTCACATAATCTAGCATAAAAAACCTGCAAATAAACACCAATGCCAATTAGGGAATGGAGGAAAGAGCAAAGCACTGTGCCTGTTCTTTCAGTGAGAAATAAAGTATGTGATTATTGTCCTACGAACTATGGTTTAGAGACAGTGGAGGACATTTGGTTCCTGGTGGAAAAGAATATAACATGACAGCTACTATTTTTAGTTCTGTTTAGGAATGTTAATTGAAATCTAAACTAGCAATAGGAACCCTAGGCTTTAACAGACTAAGACAAATATAAGATGTAGTGTCAAAGTATAAAGGCTAGACCTAGCATAACGTGCAGGAAGGGAAAGTGACAATGTATAATTATTATTCCCGAGAGGAAAAGAAGAGAACACACTTGTTCAATCTGTATTTCTGTAATGAACACTAACAACAGGACTGAAGAAGAAAAAATCTACAGTATCTTTGCTGTTGAAGCAGATAATTGTTTATAATGCATTTATCTCTGGATTCATAGTGTAAAAATCAGAACAGGGCACTGTTATCCAGAAATCCCATTATTTCTGGTTCTACCACCACTGGTTTGACATGTGAACTTCATTAAGCAACTCAAGCCTAGATCCAAAGACAAACTTGGATACTGAGAAAGTAGGCATCTGACCATAAATTTGAATAAAAGAAAACCCTTTCCAGGCTGACACATCAGTAACGTGCAGGGAGAGAGAGGGACATCAGGTGAGGAGAGAATCAAAACCAGCAGCCCACAGAGGATGTAGGTGAGAGCAGCTGACGGAGAGGAGCTGCTGAACACAGGGCAAATCATTACTCCTGCCTCCTCTTCGGTTATATCAAATCTGGGTATCCAGCACACTCTCCTGATTACTTGCTTTCTACCATTGTTTAGGTCCATTATTTTAATTTTAAAGGACTGCTAGAAGAATGTAGGATGGTGGTAATGGCTGCAACATGTGTAGCGGCCAAATGATTACCGTGATCATGAAAAGTGTCCTGTTTCAGTGCCTTCCACAGCCTGAGGCTAGCCAGCTTGCTGTGCTGGTTTTGGCTGGGATAGAGTTAATTTTCTTCATAGCAGCTAGTATGGGGCTGTGTTTTGGATTTGTGCTGGAAACAGTGTTGATAATACAGGGATATTTTAGCTATTGCTGAGCAGTGCTTACACAGCGTCAAGGCCTTTTCTGCTCCTCATACTGCCCTGCCAGTGAGTAGGCTGGGGGTGCACAAGAAGTTGTGAGGGGACACAGCTGGGACAGCTGACCCCAACTGACCAAAGGGATATTCCATACCATATGGCGGCATGGTCAGCAATAAAACTAGAGGTGAGGTTGGCAGGGGGACTGCTGCTCGGGGACTGACTGGGCATTGGTCGGTTGGTGATAAGCAATTGTTTTCATTTGCATCACTTGTCTTTCTTGGGGTTTATTTCTATCTCTTTGTTATTTTCCTTTTCATCATTATTATTATTATTGTTGTTATTGTTATTATTATGGTTATTTTCCAATTATTAAACTCTTTTTCTTTTAACTGACAAGTTTTCTCACTTTTCCCCTTCTAATTCTCTTCCCCCATCCATCTGGGGGGGCCTGAGCGAACGGCTGTGTGGCGTTTAGTTGCCGGCTGGGATTAAACCATGACACTTGCCTATCTGGTCTCCCCTCTTCTTAGCTCTTAAAAAAACCCCACTAAAATATAGTTCAGGTTAGCAGCCATTCTACTTGTTTAAATTGGCCAGTCTTTAGAAAGGACTGCAAAATGAATTGGACCAGAAAGACAGAAGAAAAATAAGTACACCTCTGTGGACTGGAGATGAATAGCATTTATCCAGGAAGCAGTAGTCTGGATTTCAGTTTTTGAGTACATCATTTTATATACTAAAATACAAATTATCTTGTGTGCTGTAATTTCTTAGCTGGTATTTCATTTTGCACTTAGATTTTGTAGAGTCTTTGCACCATGTGTTTTTTAATGCCAAGAACCTCCTTCCTGCCTCTGGCAATTAACATTGATGTTCACCAGGGACAAGCTCAGGACTGGAAAGTTTGTTTCTGGATGAGGATAGAGTAAACCACTAGTTGCAGAAATTTAAGACTGGTGTTAACTTCTGTTGATACCAGGCTGAGCTCAAGGGAACCTGAAAAAAGTTTTCAAGCTAACAGTAGTCTTCTACAAAATGCTGAACATCAGATCTCTGTATTTTTGACCAGTGGTTTATCACATAACAACTTAACATAAACAGCATTTTAAACGAACTGCTCTAATTCACACTAAAAGACTGTGTGGCCATTTCTCATTAACGCCAATGAGAGTTTTTATATAAATATAAATTAAATAAAAATATAAATATAAATAATATGAATATAAATATCATTTAACTCAAGCAATACAGTGTCTACAATTTTAAACAAGACCCAGAAGCCTTAGTTTAAATGTAATTATCTCAAAACCAGCTGACCATCTTAACATGTTTTAATGTTGAGCTTTCCCAAGGAGATGTAGACTTCAGTCAAGTGAAATCTGAAGTGAAGTTTGGGTTGCATTCAGATTGGTCTACAGAGAAAAATTACTCAACAAAACCACCATATAGATTACCAGTTTCTGAACTTCATTGGCATTTTCAGCTTAAGAGAGATTTAAAGTTACTAATATTACACTGAATTACCAAAGTGGAATGTTTATAAAGCATATATATGACTGTTTTTAATATCAGCACCTCAATTTTGGTGTTGCTTTGCAAAACTGCTGTATTACCAGAGTTTATAGTGCTGCCCAGAGATTTCACAGTGCAAAGCAATCACAGCAAATGGTAGGTTTCTTGTTAAAATATTTTTCAAAGATTAAAAAAAAAGTTTTCTTTGTTACAGACAAAATAAAGGTGAAAAGAGTGAGGATAATGTTTAGTTCTACAAATTATATCAGATTATTTTGTACTAATGCTTTTGCTACATAGTAACATGTAGGCTAGGGAATAAAACCATGAGTCAAATCTGTTCTATTTCACCACAGAGTTTCCTGTTCCTGAAATACAAATCCCTTTTTTCCTTTAAAATTTAACTGTACTGCATATTCTCCTGTTTCTGCAAGGAGACAAAGAACAATACACTTGTTGCTCCATGCTAGTCTCTTATTTCTTTTAACTCATGATGATGGATGTTATCACAAAATGCAGGCATCAGGTTAGCTATCTGACTTAAGTATGTTATGTATATATAAAAATATATACCGACGTAGCTGCATCAAATATTCAAAAGTGCATAAAGACAAATATAATAAAAATTTTAACAGTATTATATAGTACATACACACTATTTTTATTGCATGTATACATTTCTGCTATTTCAGAAGTCATATTCATTAAAAAGAAATTGAACTACATAATGCAGTAGTAGAATTTTCTGAATTAGTGTATTTAAAAATATTATAATTGGAACTAGGTGAAAGCGGTCATAATAACTGGAATCAATGACATGTTAGTTTCTCATGTTTTGCAGCGATGATTATTTGCATTATGTTAGCACTGGAAAGCCCCAACCAGGAGTGGGCGTTATTATGTTAGTCAGTATTCATACAAATAATAATGAGACTGTCCTTACCCTGAGAGGCACACAGTAAACACATAGGTTAGAAGGAAAAAAAGGTAACTGAGGTAGGAAATTATTTGCCTGAGGGGTTTGAAAATGGGAAGAGGAGAAGCTCCAACGTTAACATATTGCCTGTCCACAATGTATGGTATCCCACCCTTCACAGAAACAGTTCTTCTTTGACTAATGTTTTTTCCATATGCTTTTTTAGCGTGTCTGCCAGCACAGATAGCATTTGTGGACAGAAATGAGCATGGAGCCAGCAGCTATGTACAGCCTAGCCAGGCTAAAGATTAGAAATTTTGATTCACTCAAAATTTCAAGGGTTTTACAGAGATACGAAACCAATGAAAAATATTCAAAAAAAGTGCATTGAAATTACCAGAAAACTTTGAGAGAGAGTGCTTAAGAAAGACAATCAGGCATAATTAAAGAATGAGAAGTATCAAGGGAATGCCTGGTTTGAAGCTTGCTACCCACCTGATTCAGGGCCTTTACTAGTAGGCTGTGGCCTTTGTCTGAGAGAATAACTACTTATCGTGAGTAAAGCAAGTGCTGTAGGAGAGACCAAGAGTGCTTTTTTGGCAGACCTAAGTCCCTGTTCTAAATCAGGCAGAGCAAAATCTGGAACATAATTGCTCTGGGGAAGCACCATATAGTTTATTGGATATTCTGTGTTTCTAAATTCCATCCTTGAGCCAAAGAAAGCATCATCAAAATGTAGTATGCTCATGAAAACATTAGGATAATCTCTATTTTCCTATGCAGAAACCCCTCTTCATAAATCAGATCCTCTCCATGCATCTCTATGGAGGTTTATTTTCAGATAATTGGAGGTCTGTCTTGACCTCCCCTACACCAACCCACTGATGATTCGACCAGCACAAGATATCTTTTTCTCTTATCACTTCTTTTGTGGGTGTTCTTATATTAAAGACAAATAAAATGCTATATTTCTGATCTCTTACTCTACATGTTACAATGACTCTCCTTTCCCCCAGTTTATGCAAGTTAGCTTTAAAATGAGATTGGAAAAAAATCTCGTGTGTAATCAGAAAGATGGTGCTGATGATAGCAGAGGTGCAGAAAAATGAACAGATTCTCAAAGCGGTGACAGAGACAGAGTATATCCCACCTCAAACAAAGGTGAAAAGTTCAAGCATTTCCTGAAATGATGCAAAAAAAAATGCTTCAAATGAATGAGAAGTTTCTTATCCACTTGCACTTCGGTGGGGTAACAACACTATTGTTGACGTGAAAGAAAGCTCAGATCTTTCCTCACACTGGGGGTCATGAGAACTATTTTGTGAGTAAGTGCCAGTCACCGGTTGTTCTAAAGGCTTATTTCTCCAAAAGCTCTTCTAATACAGGTTCAGAGCAACATACATATATCTCCAGAATTTTATGTGCTGAGGGTGCTTTGTGGACTGTTGTGAAGAAGAAATCTATAGTCTAGATAGATACAAAATATGCTAAAAAACATTTTAAGTTCAAGATCCAATTCTAAGACTTTTTTTGCACTGACTTTCATTATCCTTATCCTGATCTCCTTATCAAGAATTCTATTTGTTAGGAAAACAGTATAATGAAGAATTATAAAGCCCTTATTTATAAAAATCGCAAGAAAGTATTAGCAAGATATCGGCAGTATATGGTAGGCTAATAAATGAGTATTTATGTCAGTTTTAGTTAGATACTTTTCTCCAACCAAGCATAGAAAATAGCTGCATTTTGTTTTTAGCATTCTTGATGACAATATAGGAGAGTGAAAGTGAATGAAATATTTTAATGTAAAACAAGTCCCTAAAAAGATCAACAATGTGGGGAATAAGAGTTCTTTAGATTATTTAGGCAACTGTTTGTTCTCTCCTCAGGAATATTATGATAACCCTGTACTTCTGCACTGCAGTTTGTTATCCAGAAACGGGGTAAAAATTGAGTCAAATATTGCATGAACTGACTCACACCATTAAAAAGGCTCAAACAAACCCAAAATCTGGCAGGTCAAACAACCTTTGTTAACCATAGGCACACAAAGCTTTCATTTTTAGATCATTCTCAATATCACAAAACTCCAAATGCTCTGACTTTTGTTGGGCTTGAATGACTGTACAATTACTTAGGTACATATCTAACCTTATCTGAATGATCAGAAACTCTCACATTTACAAATGGAAATATCAAATAACAAGGACAGACGCTCAGGGCATTGACTCCCATGAGAACCAGGAAATGCATGAAAAGAAAATAAAGGTACAAAGGAGAAATAGTCCAATTTTGTTTGGTTGGGGTTTTTTGATAGGATTTGTGTGGGTCTAGGACAAGCATTCTTATTTGCTCTTCTGTTAACCCAAGTAATTTACCTACCTTGTTAAATGTTTTTACTAAAATCTTGGGAGGTTTACTGTAAAAGTAAAGATGATCAAAGAAAAGAAGAAATTTGTTTGAATTATTTCATTATAGGTTTATAAGTTTATCATACTTTCCCAGATTGTTTTAATGATTTATGAGCCCACCAGTTTAACTGCTTCCTAATACACACCTTCTTTGCATCTGTGTTTGTTTCTGCATTTTCTTATCACATTTACTGTCCAAAAGGAAAGCTGATGTAATGTAACACGCTTTAAGTGAAACACAGTGAACAGCAAAGCTGTTGAAACCGTTTTCTATAACTGCATACTTGCTATCATTTCAAAAATGACAACGATTTGATCTGAATTGTTTCCCATTGCTTTACAAAACAGATATTTTATAAAGATAGGCTGGTTTGAAATATCTATGGAAGCTTTCTGAACATGGATATTTTAATGATTACGAAGATCCTTTATTCTTCTTTTGCTTTTTCTGCTAAATATGTTTTGAGAGCTCTGTAGTCCCCAAATACCATAAACATACAGTTAACACAAGCAGACATCTTTGAAAAACTGAGACTATTGACTTTTACTGGCTCTGTTGCTTTCATAAAGAGAGTATAACTCCACTAAAGTTATAGTTGTAGCCAGAAATTACATAAAAATATTTAAATTTGTTATTACTAGGAAAATAAATGTAAAAATACATAGAGAATTTTTTTTTTTTTTTGGCCATGAGGTCTTATTCCGTACTTTCACTTTTAAATGTCTAATACTGTTGACATGAATAACTGGAATTTGAAGAGCACCCAAACCTTCAGGAAACTGCCAGGTGTTTCAAGCATCAACCTTAAATACTTCTTATTCTTCATCAGTCACTAAGTACAAAATTCTGTCATCTTCAGCTTATATAATTTTAGATGGACTGTTATTGGACCTGATATGTGTATGTATGCACCACCTTTTTTTATTCCTTTAGCTCACATCTTAGAAACATTTAGAAAAAGGTGATCATTAACTAATGCCATTTGCAAAATCCCAGAAGCAATGCATGAATTTTTCCCCCAGAACTCTGTTCCTCATCTCTCCCTGGGCCTCCTGTCAAGAAAAAAACAAAGATAAGATGGTGCAGAATGGGTTCTATCTGGCCGCAGACATTGCCCTTGATATGCCAGTCTCAAGCTTGCCTAATAGGCAAGATGTTATATTCTAAACTAAGTCTTTTGAGGTTATAATTAATGTAGAATTCTTTAGAAGACATTAGATGGTATCGCAGTTGCTGGAAATAACACACCATTTTGGGATAAAATCTGGATTTAAACAAGTATCTACAGTACACATCTGTCACCATTATGTTGCAACTGCTCTATCTGGCAGTTTATTTCAGTGGTTGACAGAACTGAGACAAACCGTAGTGGTTATCTTTTAAAACATTAATACCAGAGAAGATTGTGTGCTTTGCTCTACAGACATACAAGAGAGAGGGGAAGAATGTTTCTCTATTTTACGGTCTAGCTGGGCAGTTAGCAGAAAGCAGAAAGAGTACAGGAACACTTATTTCTAGAGCACTTAAGTGTTTATACTCTCTCAGTGGCGTGTAACGGGTCAGCACAATTAGATATGTCAATGTGCAACAAAGGACATTAAAACCCACAACACTTGCCACCCCACCACACAGGGTCCCTGGGTAATTTAATTCTTGGAATTTTTCCACATCAAAAGGTAGAGAATTCATTCTTTAAAAGAGAATGTTAATGGGACAGCTTCCTTGTTAGCTCTGCTTCTTCTCAGTAAATCCATACTTGTGATACAAGAGTGTACTTACAATGGATTATCAGGGGACCTAAAAAGTGATCCACTCAGGTAAATGATGGTGACACTTTTGCTATCATTTTGAAGGGCATATAAAAATCTCTTGTGGGGATAAGAAAAGCTCAGCTTGTGAAATATGCAAGAGGGTTAAATATTTGGACTGCCTCTGTATTACTCTACATGCAAAGTGAGCAGTTTTCTGTTTGGGCACGTCAATACTAAAACGTTACCAGTTTCTTCAGCAATCTTTGAGCCTAGTCCCGCTGGACAGCTGAAGGGCAAGACTGTAGAAAACTTCTGATGCAGCTTTAGAAAATACATTTTTTAAAAGTTTTTCTGGTTTGAGACTTCATTTGTGGTGAATGGGCAAAAAAACCCCACCTGCACTAACCTGTACGCACTGGAAGGAAAACATAATGGTAATTCTGCTAATGTCAGCTAACAGTAGTCGTCTTCTTTCCAAGAAAACTAAGGGGTCTTCCTCTCCACCAGGAGCTGTCTAATTATGTAAAGGAAAAGTGATTAACTGATTATGATGAATAAATTAATCTCTGAGGACTTGTATGTATTCAGACATTTCTAATTAGTATGGTTTTCATGAAGAAATTCAAGGCAGTCCTCTGCTCCTATTAGTAACGATTAACAGAACAATAAGTAATTTTTGGCAGCTCCTTGCAAAATTATTACAATTAACATGGGAGATCTGGATTAAGGATTTGTGAAAAATTTGTCACTGATTAATGATGTGAGACTGACAAGTACCACAGACCTCCCTGGAAAAGCACCCATACCTAACGATTTCAGTAAGCAACAATGGAGCTGGTAAAATACAGGGGTTTCCTGTCAGCTGTGCCAGGAATGTTGATTCCCTTTTCAAGTTCCCTACTCCTTACTTTTTCCTAATGAGGATCATCAGTTATTGCATGCAAGTATGATTCTGTTCCTGCATCTCAGGGCATTTCACAATGCTTTTTCAAGTTCATTTTATAAACACATTAGCTACCAAATATTTTTGCAGTTCATTGTTTCTCTCTTCTTTGAAATGTCCTCTAGTAGATTTGCCAAAATTGTGCCTTCATTGATGACTGGTCTTTGTATGCAGCCTTTTAAAATAAAAATCAGTATTTAACAACAGTAATTTGAATTTTGAACACTTGATCATGGTCATAAGGAGACAGGCCTGAGCAGATTAGTTAAGACAGCTGTGAGATGGCTGTGAAAAAAACAGCTATAATTCCAGGATACATCAAGAAAGCTATTTCTGCCAAACAAGTACATGCCTCTGCACAAAGCACTCATTCATAGTATTCTGAAAGTATTCATAATATCAGTGAAGAAACATGAATTTAAACTAAAACAGGCATAAAGAAGAACTAATAGTGGCCTGGGGAAAAAGAGAACCCATGAGCGGAGATTGATGGCATGTCTATCTAGTAAAATGAAGTACAATGGAGACAGTCTCTGTCTACCTCTAGCCAGGCTGATACTTTTACACATCATGATGCATCTAAGGGTAATAACTTGGATTTTAAAAAGTAATATAACATGGTATTTTATCTGAGCTAGGTAGCCTGCCTCTGAAGAGGCTTCATTAACCCATGCAGAGCACTGTGTGGCTACACTGGTTCCAGTTTGGGGGCGGATGCAGTGTCCGCTCAGGGGCTCTGCGGTACCCTGCAAGCAACGCACTGGCCTAGGGGATCATACCTGGCTCTCTGAAAGGAATGGGGAATCAGTGCTGCAATTGCTCTGAATGAGTGTACTAGAAAGGCAGATCATAGGAAAGGAGCTATTTCCACCAAATGACATTAGCAACAGAGAAATAGGGAGGCTTATAGCGTTCTCATTTTGGATCTGTTTTCTACTAGGCATAGTAAAGGACAAATATCTATGTTTCAGAGGGAACGTGATCCATTTATAAATGGGTTTAACTCACTTTAATGCCTGAAATGACAGGCTGCATAGGATGATCTGGGGCATCTCTTTTAAGTCCTTCATTGACCACATTGTATGTGCTGTTAATGGAAGTCAGCTATAGGCAGAAACATATCACAGAATCACAGAATCACAGAATAGTCGGGGTTGGAAAAGGACCTCCGGAGATCATCTTGTCCAACCCCCCTGCTTCAGCAGGTTCGCCTAGAGCAGGGTGCACAGGACCGTGTCCAGGCGGGTTTTGAATATTCCCAGAGAAGGAGACTCCACAACCTCTGTGGGCAGCCTGTTCCAATGCTCTGTCACCCTCACAGTAAAGAAGTTTTTTCT